>CM045737.1:445996-520996 GCA_024760905.1 Plotosus lineatus | reverse complement strand
TTTCAGGAATATGAAGCACTCTGGAGGATTGACGCTTCTGTGGCTGTGGACATTATGGAATGTAGAGGCTTTAGAAAATTGCCCAGATGCTTGCAGATGTCTTCAGGAAAAGGATGTGGAGGAAACAGAAGTAAACTGTTATCAACGACGACTTGAACATTTTCCATTAAAATTTCCACAGGACTCATGGATCTTAAAAATGGGTGAGTAAAGCTAAATTTAATTTCAGAGAGCAATTTGAAATATGTGGGTTTACTGTAGGATTTGTCAATGTACAGAAATGAACCTCTAAATCAAATTAATAGCAAGTTATATGAACTCTGTATGAAAGCGGATCACAAATCTTGATGATGGGAATATGTCCAGCCTCGCTCAAAAGCAATTCAGCCATTAATGTGAGCAGCACCTTCCCTTCCTCCGCCTTGATGACTGAAATGCCTTCAAGCTAGGCACCTAACCCCCAACTGCTCTCTGGGTGCCCAATGTGTGTGGCAGCCCACTACTCCGAGCGTGTTTGCCCTCACTGTTTACGTGTGTGTGTGTGTGTGTGTGTGTGTGTGTGTGTGTGTGTGTGTGGGTGTTCACTTCAGATGGGTTAAGTGCAGGGGCAATAATTTCTCTAACGGGTTTAACACAATATATATAAAAAATAAAATAAAAATCTGCGTATATGTTTGACAACATAACTCTTATTAAAACATATTTCAATAATTAACTTCATGTCACGGTGTTACATTAGTGCAATGGTGGCCACATCCATCTTACAATAAGAAGACTTGACGGGCTTGGAGAGCCGTTCAGGGTGTTCCCGTTCTTCACATAGAGTCAGATAGAATTTATTATTTATTGTTCTGGTTTATATATTAAACAAAGTGATTCAACTATAGAACAGGAAATGTTTTCTATTTATTTTATTCTTTATTCATCAGGTGAAAACATAATTGAGGAACTTCCAGCTAATATCCTGAGATCGCTTTCCAAACTTCAGAGTGTGAATCTGGAACGCAATTCAATTATATCCCTAAATCCTCATGCTTTTACGGGTGCCAGTCACCTGATGCTTCTGAACCTGAATGGAAACCAAATAACTAATCTCCCTTCCAAGGGTTTTAAAGACCTGCTCAACCTCCGTTTTCTTATGTTGGGCCAAAATCAGATTGCCAGCATCAAATCGGACATGTTCATCGGTATGAGAAACCTCTCAGATCTCGACTTGTCCATGAACTCTCTCACCTCACTGCCACCTAATGCCTTTAAACCCCTCATTGCTCTTAAAGTGCTAGATGTTGCCCTAAACCATATTCAAAAGATCTCTCAAAATGCGTTCTCTGGGCTTGGAGAGTTGCTTTTTCTAAATCTGGATAACAATCGATTGAAGAACCTCCAACCTGGGACTTTCAAGACTGTAAACAACTTGGAGATGTTGATTTTGGATAATAATTTTCTTTCCACATTAAGTTCATCCATTTTAGAGGGACTATCCAACATTCAGGAGCTTTATGTGAGGAAAAATAAAATAAAAAGTCTACCAGCTGATATATTCCGCCACAACCCCAAACTTACTCAGGTGGCATTAAGTGGGAATCAACTTCATACAATTGATGGGAATATGTTAGCCAACATACAGGGTAAGATTTTAACTGATTTTTATTGGCATTACTTATACTTCATCTCTCTCTGAAATCATTGATTCATTGTTATATAAAATGGCATAGAGACTCTCAGCAGCCATGTGTTGTGCTTTCTTAAATAACGATGTTGCTCATTTGATTACTTTAGGATTGAAGCATGTCTATCTACATGACAACCCATGGAAATGTGACTGCAATATCAACTCTCTGGTGCAATATATAGTTCAAATCCAGGTGAACCGTGCACCTCTGGAGAAGCTGTGGTGTGTAAACCCAGAGGAACACTGGGGCAAACCTGTACACAAACTGAACTCTGAAGATCTTTTCTGTGATGCGCAGTGAGACGCTGGTTCATCTGCTGATATAAACTAGACTTCATTGAACTGAAAGGTCAATGTTTGTACAATTGCTAGCACAATGATGTGGAGCTGTTTCTGCTGATAATTACAATTATTCCTTTCCAGACCACCTGGAGGTGTATATTACTATTCCATAAGCTCTCTGCGGTTCTCTCATATTCCCTACGAATACCTCACGTCTCCTCGCACCCTTTTCTTTAAACTACAGGTTATTTATCATATTTCAGTTTCATGCAGTTTTTCTTCTTGAAGAAGCTGATGAATTGTTCAAGAAAAATACTTGTTCTTTCTAATTTTACTAGAGAGTAGTAGAGAGAAGTGTATTGTAGATACAATTGTTCAATTGTATTGAGAGTAGTGTAAGTAGAGAGTGTGTATTGTTTTTTTTTTTTTATCTGCTTCCTGTTGTGTTTATGGGACATGTGCAATAAAGTAAGTTTAAAAAAAAAATTAATAAGGCCTGCCCTAAATAATTTGCTTGTTTTTGACAATGGGAAATATTACATCACACAATGGTACATACATCATTATAAAATGGAAGTGAATTTATATGTAAAGCATGTATATGTATATGTTAATTCTGCAGGTTTATAAATATAAGAAGTTGCAACAGAAATGGTAACACTTGCAGTGAGATAAAAAAAAAAAAAAAAAAAAAAAAACCCTCATGCGCTCGGAGGCAAACTGTAAAACTCCCACCACCACCTGAGAACAAATTCCTCATTATATTGCTAGGCTGCAAAGCGGGTCCTGAGGCAGCAGGCTCTGATGGGGAACTGCTGTAGCCTAAACTTTTCTGCTGTAGCCAGTTATATGTATAACAGTTCACCTGTCAAGTTTAAAAGGGTTAATACCCTCAGAATCATAGAGACCACAGCAATGCAGTGCAAGGTTAATAACAGAACAATATCTCAGAGTGTTCACTCAGTAGTACAGATGTACTACCGTACACTCATGGGGAAAATGTACATTCTTCTTCAAGTTTTTATTTTTGGGGGCCTAAATATGGCCTGTCAAATAACTTTTATTGTGAAACAATGTAGAGATAACAATACTTTTATAATTTAATAATTAGAAATAATAATAATTAGGATTAAGGGGGTTAGAAAATGAATGAATGAGATTTCAGTTGAATTTTCACCTCTTAAATCCCCGTCCGTGCCTTCTCAGAGCAGGAACAGATACTGCCAAGTGACACACAGACTGGTCAGAGCTCCCAACAACCTCCACTCTTTGCATATATGAGCTTTTGTAATGTAAGAGAGCGCCTGGTAAGAACAGATGCCTTCACCCTTCCTACTAACTTGTTTATTCTTTGCAGTCAGGCAACTTTCCATGTAGAAATTGTGTTAATTGAAATGCTATGATTACAGACGACTCTCTTCTACATCCACACACCGGCAAGAGTTTTTCACTGAAAGTGAGAATCACATGCTGTGCGTATTTTGAGTTTATTTATTGAAATGTCAATGTGGTTTTTGTTATGTTGGCAAAACTAAAAGAGAATTACGAGTATGTGTGTGTGTGTGTGTGTGTGTGTGTGTGTGTGTGTGTGTGTGTGCGTATGTGTGCGATCCTCAAGAAAGTTGTCATCTTCTCAGGAGAGTTCGTCCTGGTAGAGTTTGTCCTGGAAAAGTTTGTCCTGGAAAAGTTTGTCTTGATGAGCGTTCGTCCTGGTAGAGTTTGTTCTGGTAGAGTTCGTCCTGATGAGAGTTCATCCTGGTAGAGTTCATCCCGGTAGAGTTCGTCCTGATGAGAGTTTGTCCTGGTAGAGTTCGTCCTGATGAGAGGTTGTCCTGGTAGAGTTGTCCTGATGAGAATTCCACGTGGTAGCGTTTGTTCTGGTAGAGTTAGTCCTGATGAGAGTTCGTCTTGGTAGAGTTCGTCCTGATGAGAGTTCGTCCTGACGAGAGTTAATCTTCATAGAGTTCATCCTGGTCGAGTTCGTCCTGATGCGAGTTCGTCGTGGTAGAGTTCGTCCCGGTAGAGTTCGTCCGGATGAGAGTTTGTCCTGGTAGAGTTTGTCCTGATGAGAGTTCGTCCTGGTCGAGTTTGTCCTGGTAGAGTTTGTCCCAGTGCATTCAGTTCAAGCAAGTTCAAATCATGCGACTCTTAGAGAAACTATAAATAAAACCTGCAGTTGCGTGTGAGGACTTACGGCCTCTATAAGCACATTAAAGCTGATTTTCATCTCATCCAGAAAAAACTGAACAAGGATGGATTTTATGAAAGTGTGGCTCGGAAAAAAACCTATTTTTATTAAAAAAGGTTAGGGAGCATGAGTTAGGTTTGCGAAACTGCATACAAACAAACCACAGACGCTCTGGAACAACATCCTCTGAGCCGACATCAATGTTTGGTTGTACAGGGATGTGCTTGAAGAGCTCATCACAAACAGCTCACAGCAACAGTGAAGCATGTTACTGAATGGGGATGATGGTGGTCCTGCTCTTCAGCTACAGGACTTGAGGACCCTATCATCAACGTGACAACAAATAACTCCACTTTATATCAGAATACTGTTTACACAAATATGAGTGCATCTGTTCGGCAGGATAATGATCACACGACACCAGTATCAAAACCTAAACCTATTAGAACCCCCAGGTTCAAGCTCTCCGAGCTGCATTTCTGAAAAACTCCTTCTCTTTTATTCTTCTTGCCAAGTGAAAGGCCAGAAGAAAAATCTCTTTTCTACAACCTCCGCGTCAGTAAGATGCCTGAGCTTAAAAAAATCCGTCAAACATCTGTGTACTGAAGCAGTGGTGAGAACGCAGGCTGCAACCCTCCAAATCAACATGAGAAACAAACTCCTACAGGAAACATGTACTTTAGTATAACTGCTAACTGTGGTTCATGTTACTGAATTTTATTTATATCTTCTTCTTCTTCTTCTTTTTCTTCTTCTCCTTTTCCTCTTGGCTGTTCCCTTTCAGGGGTCGCCACAGTGAATCATCTGCCTCCATCTTCATGGAAGTCATATTAATGATTCACACGTTTGATTTGGTTCATAGATTTTTACGTCAGACGCCCTTCCTGACACAACCCTTTAGCAAGGGACATAAACACGCTGACGGCCTTGCAGCTCCTCTTTACGAAAGTCAGCAATGGTTTTTTTACGTGAACCTCTCACCACAGACAGTGAAAGACAACCTTGTGGAGAGTGGGACTCGAACCCCCAACCCCCCAAGGATCAGTGATCCAGAACCTTTCACTACCAGGCCACAAAAACAGTGATAACAGTGATCCCACGCTACTTTGTGCTTCAGTTTCTGCAGCTTCAGTGCATCGATGGTTTTTCAAAATTATTCATAAGAAAATTAAAAAATAAGGCAATTAAGGGAAAAGTAGGGAAAACGTGAAGGAAAATGCTGCAAGACTTGGCCAATTATGTAGAAAAATCCCAAACAACAAAAACACAACCCAGCAAAACTATTCACATTTTTATTTGAGGTGCGCGTCTGAATGCGTGCACGTGCATCTGTGTGTATTGATGTTTTATTTACCTCTTATGCATTATTTTGAATGTTTAATTGTTATTAAAAGCATTTATAGCATTGAATATGTATTTATTATTATATAAACATATACATGTATGTATACGTCAGTCAGGGGGGTCGATCCTACTTCACGGACATCGGTGGTCTTGGTCCCCATTAACCGTGGAAAGTGAGGGATTCCTGTGTATATATATATATATATATATATATATATATATATATATATATATATATACTAGTATATGCCTGTAATTGCTATACAAGCCCTAATAAATAAAATATTCAAATTGGAGGTAGATGGTAGTTTGATATGAAATAAAAATTAAGCTTCATACACAATTTAATAAAAAAATCCATCTTGTCCTAGTTTCATAATCTATGCCTTACAGTTAAAGTGATGATGATATAACACATGATGTACCATGCAGTTATGCAAAAATAATCCATGCGGGTGTAATGTGGTACCATCCTGAAGTGTGCTATTTTTTCAGAACTGTGCATTTTCTCTTTTACAGTGCTTTGTTATAACAATTTAATACCAGCTAGTTCCTTTGGCTCGAGCAGTAATACCTGAATGATTGCTCATTATCTTCTCTTTTTAAAAAAAACATTCTTAAAGCTACTAAAACAAAACTAAAGTGCACTGTCATGTTACTGTAACTAACCCAGCAAGCAGAAATTATTTTGTCTTTGAGACTCTTCTGTGTCAGGAAACTCATTCACTGAACCACTTAATCGTAATTACGCTCACGGGGAGGCTGGCGCCCATCTCAGCCAACTCTGGGCGAGGGCAGAGTACACCCTGGGCAGGTCTCCACACCATCACAGGGCAGAAACACACTGATGGCTATGCAGCTCCTCTTTATGAAAGTTAGCAATGATTCTTTTACATGAAACTCTCACCACAGACCGTGAGAGTCATGGCTGGCCTTTGATAACCCAGTTAGCTGCACTGTGGGGACAGTGACAACCCATTGAGAGTGGGGCTTGAACTGCCAACCTTGGGATGAGTGATCCAGCGCCTTACCACCCTGCCACCACGGCCCACTGTCAGAAAACTAACTCTTCAAAAGCATTGACAAACATGACGGTTTTATTTTTATTATTTTGTGTACAATGAATATTAAAAAAAGGACTTGGTGGCATTCAAACAAAGATCTTTCCCAGTTAGACCCCCCACTGTGCTAAGACCCCTGGGCAAGGTCTTAACCACAAGTGTGCCTCTGTTCACCCAGCAGAATAAACGGATACCAGTAAAAATATACTGGGAAAGTAACCTGCGATTAGCCAAGGGCATAGGCTGGGGGGGTGCATAGGGTGCACGTGCACCCCGCCGCAGCAGGAGTTGAGTTCCGCTTCACAAGAAATTATGTGTATTCACAATCTTATAAATAAACTTAATGACTGTTATTGAAAAGAAAGTTGGAGATAAATTAAGTATATAGTAAACTGGAAACCGGAAGTTGACACCAGACGTTAACGTGTAACCAGAACTGCGCATGTGCAAGCCTGAGCTAACCAATCAACAATCAACGACAGGTGCCTATTTAGGTGCACATGTGTTAGAACACAAACATTGACGCACAGAGAATGAATGGATAAAATAATCATAAGCCATTCAGCCTGGATCTACAGCCGAATGCTCAGTACTTTTATAAAATTAATAGTATGTTTTTGTGCTGTAAATATGTATTAATATTTGTTTGTGCCTTTAAATAGATAAATAACTTTAGCTCAATTTGTAAATGTATTTAGCACATGTACTTGCAGATGTAGTTTGAAATATATTTGAGAATGTTTTTGGTTGAACTATAATATTTGATTGCAGTTCACCCCTGTATAGACAGCCATTTTTTAAAGTTTATAATTCTACCCACAGGTCTACATGGTTCCCCCAAAGTGCTTAATCTCCTCCTCCTTCTTCTTCTTTTCCTTTCGGCTTTTCCCTTCAGGGGTTGTCACAGCAAACCATCCGCTTTCAT
The DNA here is from genome assembly GCA_024760905.1 of Plotosus lineatus. Classification (NCBI taxonomy): domain Eukaryota; kingdom Metazoa; phylum Chordata; class Actinopteri; order Siluriformes; family Plotosidae; genus Plotosus; species Plotosus lineatus. The sequence continues at coordinate 513,524 of CM045737.1, read as the reverse complement.
CTCACCCTATCCTCTGTATCTTCTCTTTGGTCTTCCTCTCAGCCTTCTACCAATATACTCACTATCCCTCCTCTGGACATGTCCAAACCATCTCAATCTAGCCTCTCTGACTTTGCCTCCAAAACATCTTACATACTGTTGATACTCTTCCTTTTTCAGCTTCCACCACTTTGTCTTCTGTTCTGCTTTTGCCTTCTTCACCTTTCAGCATCATCCTGCACACCACCATCCTATGCTGTTTGGCAACACTCTCACCAGGACTGCTTTGACTTTAATTCAAATTACATCTCCTACACAAGATGTAGTCTACCTGTGTGCTCCTACCTCCACTTTTATAAGTCACCCTATGCTCCTGTGTCTTCTGGAAGAAAGTATTCACCACAGCCATTTCCATCCTTTTTGCAAAATCAATCAACATCTGTCCTTCTGTGTTCCTGTCCTAGATACCAAACCTGCCCATCACTTCCTCGTCCCCTCTGTTACCAGCATCAACATGTCCGTTGAAGTCTGCCCCAATGACCACTCTTTCACCTCTGGGGGTACTCTGCATCACTTCATCTCACTCACTCCAGAATCTCTCCTTCTCCTCTAGCTCACATCCTGCCTGAGGGGCATAAGCACTAACAACATTGAACATCACACCTTCAATTTCTAACGTGAGAGCACTCTGTCCGACACTCTTTTCACTTCTACAAGATTCCTGATAAACTCCTCCTTCAAGGTGACTCCTACTCCATTTCTCTTCCCATCCACACCATGAAAAAACAGTTTAAACCCTGCTCCTAAGCTTCTAGCCTTGCTATCTTTCCGCCTGGTCTCCTGAACACACAGTATGTCCACCATCCTCCTCTGCATCATGTCAGCCAGCTCTCTACCTTTTCCTGTCATAGTTCCAACATTCAAAGTCCCTACTCTCAGTTCTAAACTCATGCCTTTCCTCTTCTCTCTCTGCTTACGGACACGCCTCCCACCTCTCCTTCTTCGACGTCTTAGCCCCTGGGACTCGATTTCCAGTCAACCAAGATGTGCACCCCCCCGAACGGTCAGACCAGCCTATGCCCTTGCTAGCGTCCCATCCAGGAGGATTTGAACTCCTAGTCGCTTCATGCTATGGAAACCGGAAATAAGCACCGACCTGATGAGCCACGAGACTTGGGTGTAAAAAGCCCAATGAACTCTACCTTATACACTAATCCACATAAAGCAGTACAGGAAAGATCAGTTGAAAGGATGTGTGTGTGTGTGTGTGTGTGTGTGTGTGTGTGTGTGTGTGTGTGTGTGTGTGTGTGTGTGTGTATAGTTCATATTCTCTTAATGCTACATGTGAGCCTCTGTTTTTCAAAAGGCATGAATAAAGAAAAAACTCTTCTTTTCTTTTTGGCTGTTCCCTTCAGGGGTTGCCACAGTGAATGATCTGCCTCCATCTCACCCTATCCTCTACTTGTTTTACTCTTACTCCAACTACCTTCATGTCTTCCTTCACCACATCCATAAAGCTTCTCTTTGGTCTTCCTCTAGGCCTTCTGCCTGGTAGTTCCAACCTCAGCATCCTACTACCAATATACTCACTATCCCTGCTCTGTCCATGCCCAAACCATCTTGAGAAGTCAAGCCTCTCTGACTTTGTCTCCAAAACCTCTTACATGTGCTGTCCCTCTGATGTGCTCATTCCTGATCCTATCCATCCTCGTTACTCCCAAAGAGAACCTCAACATTTTCATCTCTGCTACCTCCAGCTCTGCCTCCTGTCTTTTCCTCAGCGCCACTGTTTCTAAACCATACAACATCGCTGGCCTCACCACCGTCTTGTACACTTTTCCTTTCATTCTTGCTGATACCTTCCTATCACACATCACACCGAACACTTTTCTCCAACCATTCCAACCTACCTGCACACAAGCCTATATTACCTAACAACGACCCTTTAATTAAACAGACTTCACCACATCAGTACTTTAAAGGTATTGTAATAAGAATTAGATAATATGTTATGCCATTTCCCTCATACAAGTTTCTGGAAACAAATTGTTCCTATAGAAACATATTACAGAATTAATTATAGCATTACACCATGACAGTACAATATAAAAAATATATATTTTTCATGTTGAAACCAGAGCAGTCTGTGCCATGTAGCCACTGAAAACGAATCCACATCTTCTGATTTCAGACTTCACTAATCTTCAGGAACAAAATCAAATAAGGAAGAAATCAAATGAAAGCTAAGCAAAATTATCATTTTAAAATTATCATTTTAATGTGTAGCAGCATTTAATGAAGTCATACAAAGGATAAAAACCCTCACAAAACAATAATTAGTTGTATGTTCATTTGTAATTCATTAGACATCTCAGAAGCCAAAGCACCATGTCAGTTAAAGAAAGAAAGAATAATATTACAGAAGAAAATAAAAACTTTAAGCATAACAACCCCCCCAATCCGAAATACTGCATTAATTGCAATTTCAGACAAAACTTATCGATTACAATCTGGTTTCTGATATAAATTCATACTGCACTTAATACCTCCTGGATTTTACAATTTCATTGTCACAAAGCAGCCATACATAGCACAACACATAGGAAAGAATCTATCAGCTATACTTCTAATCCAGACATATTTAAAAGCTGTAAGATTCCAAAGGCAAAGAACAATGTGGCATCATGGGTGAACAAACGCCCTCTGCAGGTGGAGAGGAATCAGCTAAAGCCGGTCGACACCGGAATGAATGCATCTGTGTGTGAATAGTAGCCCTATTTATGTGCTTTCTCTGTGTACGTATGTTTCAGACAAAGGAGCAGGTTGACATTATGGCCCCTGGAGAGAAGTTGGTATTTAGGTGCCTTGCTAAAGGGCACTTCAGCCGTAAAGGTGGAAAGAAGAAGGAGCTGCTCACTCTCCCACCATGCATCTTTCCTGCTGGTTTGAAAATCAAACCAGCAACTCTTTGGTCAGAGCCCTGCTTCTAAAACCAATAAATCACATCTGCCCGATGGGCAACTTCATTGCATCACCTTGGTGCCGAACCAGAGAGGAGAGGAGAGGAGGCCGTTATTTATAAATATAACCCTTGCAGGATTAATACATTCATTCATTAATTCATTTTCTGAACCGCCTATTTAGGAAAATAGGGTCACAGGGAGGCTGGTAGCTATTTCAGCCGACACTGGATGAGCACAGAGTGTCATTGTCTGTGCTGGCTGACGAACTAACTCTGCCTTAATTCATTGCAGGCGCTGGTGAAGGGGCGTGGCGGTTGCCAATAGAGGAGTTTCCGAGTGGAGTGCACATGGTCCTAATCTGCAATCAGCGGCAGCCAGCGATAAAAGGGAGCGGCATGGTCCCCTCCGCTGTCAGAAAATTGGTTCCAGTGACTCTGTTCCTCGATGTGTCTGTCTGATTCCTGGTTTGTGCTCCGTGCTCGACCAGTTCTCTCTATCTGCATATTCTAGTGAATTTCAGTGCTTGATGTTTAATAAATCGTTGAACCTTCCTGCGGTCTCCTGCATCCTTGGGTCCTACGCAAACACTCTGTCCACAACAGAATCTTCTGACCTGAACATGGACCCAGCGGAGACCACTCAGCTCCGGCAGGCCTTATCTGACCAGGGAGCCCTGTTGGGACGACACGACTCCACCCGGCACCAAATGATGGATAATCTCCAGCGCATGACCACCAGCTTGGCACAGCTCAGCGGAAGGATGGACGCCGTTGCCACTCACCTCGCTGCCGCGACCCCGCCCCCTCACCCTTCACCCTCTGTTTCGGCAGCAGCACCAGCGCCAGTGATACTCCCTGCGCACCGAGAACCACTCATCCCCACGCCAGCCAAGTATTCAGGCGCAATTGGCTCCTGCGCACAGTTCCTCCACCAGTGCTCGCTCATCTTCAGCCAGCAGTCGCTCACATACGCCACAGATCAAGCAAAAAACGCCTTCATCTTGAGCTTACTTATGGAGCAAGCCTCGTCCTGGGCGCTGGCAGTCGCTACCCACACCCCGGAATTATGCTCCCAGGTAGACCGGTTCATGCAAGAAATGAAGAAGGTGTCTGATCATCCGGCGAAAGGGGAGGAGGCGAGCTCCCAGCTCCTACGAATCCGGCAAGGCGCACAGTCGGTGGCAGAGCGGCTAAAACGACTCCGTGCTTCGGGGGGGGGCCTTTCTGCAGGGGCTCAACGAACGACAGAAAGATGAGCTCGTGGTCCGAGACGAGACGACTACGCTGGAGGGATTAATCGCCTTGTCCACGAGACTGGACAACCGGATGAGGGAGAGGGATGGATCCCGGAAGTGGACCCCACCTCGAACCTCTTCACCACTTCCCCCTCTGAGGGATAATGATGACCCAGAACCCATGCATGTGAACCACACCCGACTGACGGATGAAGAGAGGCACTGGCGGCTGGCTGACGGCCTCTGCATCTACTGCGCCGAGAAGGGCCATTACCTCGCCCATTGTCTCGTGTGACAGAGCCCGACAGCAACGAGAGAATTCTCCACGACAACCGGAAAGTGCCTACTACTTCAAGGTACGCTACACTTCGCACAACACTCTCATCCTGTAGATATATTCATTGACTCAGGCGCTGACGCTAACTTTATCAATCCGGGGATGGTTGAGCTCCTTGACCATATGAATTTGAGACCCCCAAGGAGGTAGTGGCCATAGATGGCCGACTCATCACTTGCGTCATGCACAAGACCAAGCCAGTTAAGCTCACGTTGTCAGGTTACCACCAAGAATATCTGGAACTATTTGTTTTCCCTGCCTCTCTTTCTCCCCTAGTGTTGGGATGGCCCTGGTTGCAGACCCACAATCCCTACATAGACTGGCACACCCTCACCATACGCGGCTGAAGTGACTACTGTCTGCAGCACTGCCTAATGGCGGCCATCCCCTCCCAAGCTTCACAAACCCCGGTCGACCTGGAGGATCTGGACTTAGCCGGCGTGCCCGAAGAACATCATTACCTGCAAGAGGTTTTCAGCAAAAGAAAGACAAGACCGAAAAGAAAGACAAGACCCTGAGACCCCCCATCGATTGCACGGGCCTGAACCAGATCACCGTGAAAAATAAGTACCCGCTCCCCCTAATCGACTCAGCCTTCACCCCTCTCCACGATGTCACCGTCTTTTCCAAGCGGGACATGAGAAATGCCTACCACTTATTCCAAATTCGGGAGGGGGACGAGTGGAAGACGGCCTTCAACACACCACTGGGGCACTTTGAATACCTGGTCATGCCGTTCGGACTAACCAATGCCACGGCGGTCTTCCAAGCTCTGGTCAATGACGTACTTAGGGACATGATGAACCACTTTGTATACGTATAACTAGACAACATTCTGATCTTCTCTAGGGACCAAGATGAACATCTCCGCCATGTGAGGATGGTACTAAAGAGGCTCCTGGAGAACAGATTGTTCGTGAAGGCAGAAAAGTGCAAGTTCCATGTCCCTTCAGTCTCGTTCCTGGGGTTCATCATGGAGAAGGGGCAGATAGGACTGGATCCGGCGAAAGTGAAGGCAATGGCTAAGTGGCCGACTCCAGGGACGCGGAAACAGCTGCAGAGGTTCCTGGGGTTCGCGAACTTCTACGACCAGTTCGTGCGGAACTACAGCCGCCTAGCAGCCCCCCTCACATAGCTGACATCACCCAAGACCCCGTTCCAGTGGTCCCCAAGTGCCCAGGCGGCGTTTGACAAGTTGAAGGCGAAATTCGTCCACGCCCCATCCTGATTCAACCGGACCCCTTGCTGCAGTTTGTGGTGGAAGTTGACGCCTCAGACTCAGGGGTGGGGCGGTCCTCTCCCAGCGGTCCCCCACAGACCAGAAGCTCCACCCATGCGCCTTTTTCTACCGTTGCCTGTCCCTGGCGGAACAGAATTATGATGTGGGGAATCACGAGCTGTTGGCGGTTGTATTAGCACTCCAGGAGTGGAGACACTGGCTAGAAGGAGCGGCTCACCCTTTCGTGAAGAACCTGTCCTACCTCCGTACGGCCAAGAGGTTGAACTCCCGTCAGGCATGATGGTCACTCTACTTGGGGCGATTCAACTTCATGCTGACATACCGACCAGGCTCCCGGAACACTAAGCCAGATGCTCTCTCCAGGCAGTTCTCCTTGGGTGAAGACGCGACTGTGGAAACCATCCTGCCCTCCTGTATACTCGAAGCAGCCCAGTGGGAGGTAGAACGACTAGTTCGGGACGCCCATCAGGGGGAACCGGAGCCTGTTGGGTGCCCCAAAGGCCGACTATATGTTCCCCCACCGGCCAGAACCCCAGCACTCCAGTGGGCCCACGCCTCAAAGTTAGCCTGCCACCCCGAAGCCCACCAATCCCTCTTCCTGCTCCGTCAACGCTTCTGGTGGCCAACGATGGCAGCCGACACTAGGGAGTTTGTGGGAGCTTGCGTCACCTGTGCCCTGAGCAAGTCCTCCCATAGTGCACCCACAGGTCTCTTCCAACCCTTATTCATTCCCCATCGCCCCTGGTCGCACATTGCGGTGAATTTCATCACCGGGTTGCCCCCGTCCGAGGGCAACACTGTCATCCTGACAGTAGTGGACTGGTTCTCCAAGACGGTCCATTTCGTTGCCGTACCCAAACTCCCCTCGGCAATGGAAACAGCGGGTCTCCTGATCCAACACGTCTTCCGCCTCCATGGCATCTCCCAGGACATCGTGTCAGACCGGGATCCCCAGTTTGAATCCAGAGTTTGGAAGGTGTTCTATGACACCTTGGGGGTCTCCTGCAGCTTGTCCTCAGGTTACCACCCTAAGTCGAACGGGCAGGCAGAACGCATGAACCAAAGTGTCGGGTCCTCCCTGCGCTGCGTTGCCTCCCGCCTCCCAGCCTCCTGGGCTACACACCTCCCATAAGTAAAGTACGCACACAATTCACTGATCTGCACCCCCACTGGGATGTCCCCCTTCATGGTGATCAATGGGTTCCAGCCCCCCCTGTTTCCCAACCAGGAGGTCGAGGTGGCTGTCCCATCAATACAGGCACAGTTCCTCAGAGCACATCAGGTCTGGAAGGAAGCACAGGCTGCCCTGGAGCAAACAGCAGCCCGAAACCGGAGGATTGCTGATCATCATTGAACCCTGGCACCTCCCTACACGGTCGGACAACAAGTGTGGCTCTCCTCCCAGAATCTGCACCTGCAAGTGGATTCAAAGAAACTATCTCCCCGATACATTGGGCCCTACGTGATTGAGAAAATCATAAACCCCAGCGCCATGCGACTGAGACTCCCACCCTCACTCAAGGTACACCCAGTTTTTCATGTCTCCCTAATTAAGCCGGTGGTAGAAAGACCCCTCCACCCCCCCACCGACCCCCACCCCCTCCTTCCCGACTGACGGACATTCCGCATACACGGTCAACCGGATCCTCGATGTACGCAGGCGGGGCTGAAGCTTCCAGTACAGTCGGCCCCCAATTTACGAAATTAATCCATTCCAGAGCTATTTTCATATTGCGGGGATTTCGTCAGTAGGAGTCCCATCTTACATGTTAAACGCCTAGTTCGTTCCAAGTCTCCAGTCCTTGGACTGGATAAACCCCATAAACCCTTTAAAAATGATAAAAGTACACCAATTTTGTATGAAATATGTGTTAAAAGTAAAAGAAAATTATTCATTAAACCATTTTATTAACATATTTATTAATTAAACCATTATTCAACATTTTTATTAACACACACACACACACACACACACACACACACACACACACACACACACACACCTCTCTATTCTCTCTCTCTCCCTCTTTCTCTTTCTCTCTCTCTCTCTATCTCTCTCTCGCTATCTCCTTCTCTCTTACGCGCGCTGCAGGCCACGCCCACAAGATGTGGAATTGAAAGCCCCTGCTTGACAAACTCAACTTTAATTTGATTCCTTGAGGGATCGGGGTGCCAGATGAGCTCCAATTCACCCACATTTATTAAACATTTACTGAATTAAACAACTTAAAAAAACTAAACTAAAAACTAAAGAGTGAAGCTTCCTTCTGTCTTTATCTGGGAGGCCAGCGGGGCGGGATGTTGAGAGACAGCCAATGAGAGAACTCACGCGTTGTGTGAAATTTTGATTGGCGTTTGAATTTTGAATTTCTTTTTGTAAGAGGGGGTTGTTTCGTATTTCAGGGATGGAAACTCAAGAAAATGTTTTTCGTAATCTGGGGATTTTGTACAAAGGGGTCTTTGTAAATTGGAGGCCGTATTTCGTGGACTGGGTCATGGATTCCCCACTCCCTCATCCTGGACCCGGACTTGGATGAATTCTATCGCCAGTTCCCGGACAAGCCTGGTCGGGCGCCAGGTGGAGCCCCTTAAAGAGGGGGGGTGCTGTCATGGTCTGTGCTGGCTGACGAGCTAACTCTGCCTTAATTCATTGCAGGCGTTGGTGAGGGGCGTGGCGGTTGCCAATAGAGTGAGCATGTAGACTGGAGGAGCGACAGCATCCAAACATCACAGTTTACCAGAACTTTCTATGCCTGAGACACCCAGATCTGCTCCTTTAGCTAATAAAAGCCTTTTAACGAAATGCTCCTCTAAACAAGTAAGTTTTCAGCCTCGTGTTATAAACAGAGACTGTGTCTGAGTCCCAAAGGCTTTGTATATCAAAGTTGAGTTCTGATTGTCCCCCAGTGCACTAACTGGGTTATCAAAGGCCAGCCATGTCTCTCACTGTCTATGGTGAGAGGTTCATTTAAAAGAACCATTGCTGACTTTCATCAAGAGTACGCTGCATAGCCGTCAGCGTGTTTCTGCCCTGCGATGGCCTGGCAAGCTTTCCAGGCTGTACTCTGCCCACACCCAGAGTTGGCTGAGATGGGCGCCAGCCTCCCCGTGACCTTAATTAGTATTAGGAGGTTCAGAAAATGAATGAATGAATGAGTTCTAATTGTCTTGTAAAAAACACCACAGGCTCACCATTTTTGTCTTTTCTACTTTACAAACAAAACCAAGTTGTCAAGATGCCAAAATAAGATAAGCTTTTATTTATAAGTATCACATGATAAAAGAGACGTTCGACATGCACATGAAACTTGAACAGTCCCTTTTGCCAAAGACACATATATTCAATAAATATCTTATTTATTAAATATCTATTTTTTCAAACATATTATATTTGTCCTATCATAAATAAACAAGTACCAATGGTTTAATGCGTTTCACACACATAAAAGACCCTGAAACAGAATATCATCAGGATTTTGCTTGACATGGTTTTTATGCTTTATTATTTTTGAGCTGAAAGCTCAGACCTGTGTAGTGGCTGATGACTTTAACTGATTGGGTTAATCAGCTCTTTAACTCTATAGACAGTAATTAAAATAAAGTCTAAAGGGAGATGATGACCTGAACATGAAAGGACACAAAATCAAAGTTGGCTGGTAAGGTTGGCACCATATCCTGACAGCGATCCACTCAAAAGCCCTTACTGGCAAGTCTGCAAACATCACCTCAGTATGTTTACACTACTAGTGGCCAAACCCATGTGGTTTATACTATAAAGCATGGTACAATTCTCACAAGATCACTATATCCTGTGAGCCAGGGATGGGCAGAGAAGAGAAGATAAACCAAGATAAGCCATGAATGTGATCCTTCCATCTTCAGTTTGGTGCTTGCTTTCAGTTTCGCTACTTGGCAAGATATCCCTACAGCTATACAGAGCCAGTGAATTCAGGATCTTTCTTTATATTATCACTGTTTAATTTGATTAAAAACACATTTTCAGCAATGATACATTCCAAAAGATACAAAATGTTAAAAACACCAGAGATGAAAAAAATATGTAATGCTTTCTTTTTGCTGTACTGACTTTAAAATAGTAATACTACATTGGCAATGGCGTTTACAGCGTCAGCATTACATACACTAACACGGCTAACCCACTTGGACCATATGGCTTTTGTGTGGGTCTGCTGTTTGTATCTTTTGTTCAAACCTCTGTCACAGATTATGGAAGTTGATGACGAAAAATAAATATATAAGGACTAAACTACATTGTTACTATGAAAGCGAGATACCAGAAGTAGAGTTAGGTAAAATAATTTTGGACTGCAGGGAATAGACAGTGAAGTATGGATCATAATGAGGTCGATCACAGCAATAATGACTTTATTAAGCCAGAGTTTAAGAATTCTAAAGTGGGTAATAGCAGCTCAATATTTTGTTTATTCATACAGCTTTTGTTTCATACACATCATTAGGTAAGACTAATGAGTTGTCTTCTATTAACACCCCCAAATCTATCTGTATATAATAAAGTTAACACATTAAGATATTTTCCCTAATGTGTTCAAACTTCAAATACATGCACAATGCTACTGTGATGTAGAGAAAAAGAAAAACTGCTCAAGTTCTGTTATCATCACGTTGCCAGCTCCCTGGGACTTTTTGTACTCACCGTCACACCTGTTGTCAGTTAATATCTCTCATTATCCCCTGTGTTTCTATTGGCTGTCCTGCGTGCTGGTTCTTTACTACTCTACAGCTTGACACCTTCGCTTCTTTAGGACTGTGATGCACTACTGTGTTTTGTTTCATATTATTCTGTATATGCTTCTTCTAGAAGGTGCACGTTACCATGCCAGGCTTGCAGAAGCCCTTAACTATCAGTTATTAAGCCCTTAAATATCAGCTCTGTGTTAATTCCGGGTCGATAGACTTACCTGAGATATACATGCTTTTACCTCTTTGTCTAAAGAGACTACTTCTGGTCTTTTGCCTGTTTGTCACAAACCTGAGCAGAAGTCTAAGCTTTGGTCTGGGGCAGGATTATGATTTGAAAAAGTCTATGGTTGCACTATAGTCATGGTGTTAAACCTACGGTAGATAGGGATTGAGGTGGAGTTAAAGTTTAGGTTCAATAAAAGTTTTTTTTTTTTTTTTTTTTTTTTTATAATTCTCTTTTTTATTCCCAGAACCACATTTATATTTTACAAAACACAGTATCTTTAAACAAAAACCATAAATAAATAAATAAATAATAATAATAATAATAATAATAATAATAATAATAATAATTATTATTATTATTATTATCAATAACAATAATAATAATAATAATAATAATAATAATAATAATAACAAAACAGAAAAATAGTAGATTCAGTTTGCAGGTGTTACAAAAATATCAGAACTGTATATACCTTCAAATTATGTTACAAGCCACATTATAATTTATTCAATGACTTTGCCCATTTACGCTGAAACCTATCAGCTTTGTTATTTGTTATTGCAATGATTTTTTTTCTATTTCCTAAACATGTTTAAGTACACTTTGACCCCAGCAGTACTTTGGTCTCCTGCTACTAAGTTTGCATCTGTATATTACAAATTTAGAGATTAATATAGTATAGTTAAAAGAGACGTCTTTATCAAACTTACCATATATAATGTCTAAAGGTTGAAGATCAATATTCATATAGCTACAGGAGATCAACCACTGCTGCATATCAAACCATAATTGGGATACAGCTTCACATTCAACAAACAAATGAAGTATAGATTCTGTACCAGTTCCACGGAATGAGCATCTATCAGAATCCTTCATTCTTATTTGGGCAAGAAGTTTGTTGGTGGGCAGGATATGGTGTAGTATCTTATATTGAAAATATCTCAAACGTGTGTCAAGCGTGACCAAAAAAGGTAGTTTATAATATTTTTTCCAATTGATACTATCACAGTCCTGAAAATTTAAGTCCGTACTCCATTTGTTTTGAGCAGATGAGGTTATCTGATTTTTGCAAGACAAAAAACTATAATAGGCACAACCCTTTCTCACAGTGAGAATAGCTTGCAATTGTGGTGGTATAAATGGAAAATGGGATATATTTTGGGTGGAGATCTTATTGAGCCATGCCTTTGGAATGGCATTCATCAGCCTATAATATTCAAGAAATGTAATTTGTATATTATAGTCGAACTTCAACTCATGTAATGATTTAAAGCTACCATCTTCCTTCACTATGTCCTTAAGACATTCTTTTTATGCCATATTATAATATACATGTAACCCTTGGCTTAAGTCGTTTCGAGTTAAGTCATTCTCGATTATACGTTGGATTTTCAAAAAATATATGAAAAAATATACGTCATGATAATCAACTTTACGTCTGTCCGCTCCAAATACATGTATTGGAATCATAATATCACTAGAAAACCATCAAAATCACATGAAATTATGTAACTGTACAATAAATAAGAATAAAAGCATAAAATCTTATTAAAATAAGTACAGTTGTTCCAATATCTATCGTTAGATGTCGTCACTCGTCATTCCTGCGAAACCACTATTGTTTTGAATTAATTACTTTATACACTGTATACGTCTGTTTATCGGCTACTCTCATTCAAGCTTAAAATAGATACTTATAAACCATATACAGTAGGCTCTTGACTATTCGCAGTTTTGCACCCACGGTTTGAGTAGTCGCTGACTGCCGAGCAACCAGCATGTGATTCAAATTCAGCCAATGGCTGTCCTCCTTTCTCCTGATTGGTTGAGCTCATGTCCTGCCCCTTTTTCCTCATTCGCACACAAGTTGTCAATGAGCCTTTTTTTTTTTTGTATTTTTTAATTACCAGTTAAGCTCTATGATACCACTCAAATGCTGTGCGTCTTCTCTGGCTAAGCGATAGAAAATGCTGGATGTCTCTTCTGAAGAAATAAGACTTTCTCCCAAGAAACAATGGTTTTCTATGAACTGTTGTATTAAAATCTTTTTCAATTATTATTTCAGTACAGTACCAAAGTTCATGTTTGTGCGTGAGATTTTATGTTCTGTAGCATGTTTAACAAACAATACCAAAAGGATAAACTTTATTACAGTACTTGTTCAGGAAACTACCTAAATTCTCAAACATGGGCATAGAAAACAGACAAACAGTCTTCCTTCAGGAGAATCCAAATTGAGAACGTTTATTGAAAAAACCACAAGGTGGCACCAAAACTTACAAACAATATGACCCACAGAGGGCAGCACAATATTACTAAATTACATGAATTTAATCATCACTATCCAACATCCTCCCCACCATTGGAGACCTATCTCCAATCAAACCTTGAAGGAGAGGTAACGAAATAACTACATATTGAAGTTGGAGAGTATACATGTATCATAAATGCATTTTACCAACATGCAAATTGTCACACCAGTGATTATCTTTACCTTGTACATTTTCAATTACCAGAAATTTAGAAACATCAATTAAACATAAATCATTCAACCAAATATATTCTGTATTTTCAATACGGAAAAACATATTATTTAAACCTGAAAACTTTATATTTTACTTAACCATGTTATATCCACAAACTACAATGGCAATTTCCTTGTTATACAACTCAGTGGCAGATACCTTGGCTTCTGGACCACCACCCTCCTTCACATCAGCTTATGAAGTATTAACAGTGTATTATTACAAATCTAGCCTATGTGGAGGCTTCACCTGACGACCATATCTAGTTTTGACATCTGCCATGCCAACAGAAGCATTGTTTGCATTTTCAGTTAGATCAAGTCTAATGTCCGGGGAGTCAGAATCCAGTTCTAGCAGGGAAATTCTCTGAATGGGTCTAGTAAAGATGCCCCTTTCAGTTTTGATTCTCACAGACCATACAACCCCATCCTTCCCTGGATATACCTAAATCTTCTTCTTTTCCTTTCGGCTTTTCCCTTCAGGGGTCGCCACAGCGAATCATCTGTCTCCATCTCACCCTATCCTTTGCATCTTCTTCTCTTACACCAACCACTGTCATGTCCTCCTTCACCACATCCATGAATCGTCTCTTTGGTAATATATATGGATATACCTCAATAACCTGCCCCAATGGCCATGATAAACGCGGGGAGCCCTCCTCCTTCATAAGAACAATAGAACCAACCTGTAGCTGACTTCGGTTAATATTTAAACCCTCACCAAAGGGAAGATTTCTAATGTATTGTGTACTCCATAATGACCAAAATCTATCCATGATCTGCTGTATGATCTTGCCAGGGACATCAGAGTAATACAATGGCCCCGCATGATCCATACCCATAACAGCAAAGGGGGGCGCTCTGGAAATACGAGCAGCAGGTAATGGAGCCATTGGTTGAGTACCCAACTTAACATCTTGCCTCTGACAAGCCACACACCTTGCCTTAACTGACTTAGCCAAACGCTGCAACTGGACAATCCAGTAAGTACTCCGTATACAAGTAATAATTGTAGCCACACCAGCATGCTTCAACAGGTAGTGGAAAAACCTTCCCACCAACAATGACAAATGACCCGTGGGGAGAATGATTGGATGTTTTTCTTCATATGCCAATTCTGAGAACTGGACCCTGCCTCGTACTCGAAGCAACCCATCTGAGCATATGAATGGTGTCAATTTAACAATGGGAGAATTTTGAGGAAGTGGATGGCCTAACTTCAAAGCCCTAAACTCCTCTGTGAATTCCTATTGCTGCAAACAAAGCAAAAGTTTGACCTTGCCAACTGCCATCTCCTCCAAAGACAAATCACCTCTTCTGAGTTCTCCAAACTTACCACACTTCAGATTGTGAAGGAACCTCAGAATCCAGAACACCACCCTCATGCTTTTCTGGAAAGTTCCCCACATATGGAAATCTTAGAAACTCTCAGTCTTATCTTGAGAGACTGCTAAAACAACCCCGTCCCTTTCGTCATTCTTGACCACTTCATCATGAATAGGATGTGTCCCATTCCCTGGATCCTGACAAGCAATCAAAAATTCTGGACCTACCAACCACAATCCAGAAGAAACTAACTCTGCAGCATATATCCCTCTGGTCACTCAATCAGCAGGGTTTTCCTTGCCTGTACAATGATTCCACTGAGCGGGACTGGTCAATTCTTGAATCTCAGACACCCTGTTACAAACAAAGGGCTTCCATTTGTTAGCATCCCCACGGATCCAACCTAATGTTACCATGAAATCAGTCCAACAAAAGCTTTTCACCCCCTCAGGCAACAACAAGGCCTTCCGGACAAAGACCAACAATCTGGCACACAACAGCGCACCTGTAAGTTCCAACCAGGGCAAGGTCATCCTTTTAACTGGGGCTACCCTTGATTTCGAAACCACCAATTAAGACTTGACTGTCCCATCACCCAATTTGCACCATCACGCACATGCACCGTAACCCCTCTCTGAGGCATCTCCGAAACCATGGATCTCAATGTCAACCACATCTCTCCATGGGCCACCTGTGTAACTGCATGAAATCTTCCATGAATGTATCAGCTCCAAACCTTCTAACCAGATGCAGAATTTCCTCTCCAACTCATCAGGTACTCTACTATCCCAGTCAAGTCCTAATTTCCACAAGTCTTGAAGAACACACTTGGCCACCATCACATAGGGATTCAGGAAACCCAATGGATCGAACAACCTTGCAATTACACTAAGCACAACACGTTTGGTGACGATCAATCCCTTAGGAAAGGGCACACCCTCAAAGGAAAAACAATCCTCTGATACATTCCATTTAAGGCCTAATACCTTGACAGAATCTCAGTCTAAATTCTTGGCCTCAGACTCCTTGTACAACATGGGACTATTTGAGTTCCACTTGGCCAGTGTCATGCTCGCTTGGCTCATAACATTGGAAGCCTCAGTCATCATGTCACGTGCCTCCTTGTCACTATCAGCTCCAGATAGCCAGTCATCCACATAGAACTTCTTCTGTAATTCTTCCACAACTCTAGTAGGGGGGAAGGTAGACAAATGGTACCTGATGGTAGCATTCAACAGAAAAGGGCTACTTGTATTGCCAAAGGGAACATGAATGAACCTCATGATTCGCAGTTTGTCACCTTGTTGCCACAGAAAATGATGTACATCTTGATCCTCCTTCCTAACATTTATCTGAAGGAATGCCTTTGTGATGTCTGCCACTAGCGCTACCTTCCAACGTCTAAAGTGAATCAAGATAGTAGCCAAACAAGGGATGACGGAGGGTCCTGTCTCTAAACAACCATTTAAAGATACCCCATTGGGCCCCTGCGATGCGGTGTCAATACAGGACGTACCTTTGTACTTGTACTAGACTCTTTGACCACTGGCCTGTGAGGCATATAGAAAACAGGGTGTGGGCTCTCAATTTCTGTATCTGGGACCTCTTGTACAACACCACCTAGTTCCATCTCCCTTATAGCCATTTCGTAGTGTTGTTTTAGGACCAGATCACACCCCAATTTGCGATCCAAACCCTTCAACCTTAATTTAGCCCCATTCCAATTATTCAACAGCCTCTCCCTTGCTCCCTCCTTCCAGGGGAGAGCTACCTCATATCTGCCTTCTTTAAATTTAACATCCTTTTCAAACTGGACCATTTGTGCATTTTCTTCAACCTGCTGTCCAATCCCAAGACAATCTAAATCCCAAAATTGTTTCAATAATTCATGAGATACATCAGTTAAACACAGCAATCCAAATTGTACATTGGATACATTCACATTCGACCCACAGGACATTGTATTTTGAATTACCCCAGAGACAATCCATCCAAATATGGATTTTTGCAACATCAAATCCTGCACTTGTTGTACCTCAGGTTTAATGAACTGCCAATAGGCATCTAATCCAATTAAGATATCAATCTTGGATTCACCACCAACATACCCACTAGCCAAATCCATTCCCTGTAAGAGTCTGTTTACATCAACAGGTAGGGTTGGGCGGTAGATAGGGGCACATATAATAGGCACCTTCGTGGCCACAAGGTCAACCGGGACCCCCTCAGACCCCTTTAATGATAACTTGTACACAGACCGAGGTCTACTCTGAACTTGCACCCTTACTACCAAAGGCCACATATTACATCCCAAAGGCCTCATACTGTGGGTTCCCATGTACTTTAGATCAGCCCTTTGTACAAACTCCTTGCTCACGTATGAGCGATCTGACCCAGTGTCGAATAACACATTGCCCTCAACACCATTGACTTTTACCTTGGCCATTTGTAACAACACCTGAGGACCTCTCAAATCAGGACTAGTGTTTGACACAGTGACAACACCTGGTAGATTTACTTTATCAGGTTTCTTTTCTGTTACAGTGGGTACAGGATTTTCAATACTAGTGCTAACTGGTTTATCCTTCTCAAAACAAATCAACCTATGATGTGCCCCTTGGCACTTTGTACACTTGTCCTCACAGACATTAGCCTTGTGATTTTTGCTCAAACACCTGAAACACAATTTGGCCCCCATTATTTTTCTCTTTCTTTTAACCAAGGGAACCTTCGTTAAACCAAAACACCTTTCAGTTTTATGAGTCTTGTTGCAAAATGCACAGCAAATTGACCCCGAACTTGATTGCAGAGCAGCAGCAGTTCTAGTAGACCGATTCTGTGACTTAAATTCTGTATTCTTGGCATGCTGCTTCTGAAACACATCGGAACGCTCTCTACATTTAATCTCCTTCTTCAGGAATTCCAAAAGAAAGTCTAGGTCACTCTCGTGACCTTCTCCATCCCTAGCCCATTCCATTCTGAGCTCTGTAGGGAGCTTAGATAGAATGAGAGGAGTAAGGAACACACCGTACTCTTCACCATGAACACCGAGCACTTGTAAACTGAGGACATGTTTCAACAGTCTGTCCTGTAGCTTCCACAGTTCCCCAATGCTACAGTGTAAGGGAGGTGACAACTCTAGCAAGCTTTGTATGTGGGTAAACACAATTCTCTCTTTCCTCCCGTAACGATCTTGTAGCATTTCTACAGCCACTGCATAATTGTGGGAAGTAGGGGCTAATCCATCTACTACTCCCTTGGCCTGCCCTTGCAGAGAAGATAAAAGATAAGCAAATTTAGTGATATCTGGAATGTCAGTATCACCCACCAAAGCCTGAAATTGGTCCCAGAAATGCTGCCAGTCCTCCAAATTCCCACTAAACTTGGGCAGCTCAAGCTTGGGAAGATGCACATTCGCAGACGACGAAGATCCAGAATTTGACAATCTGTCATCTTCAACCGCATTTGTCTCCTTGAGGCACGGCGCTTGGATGCCCTCATCCTAACCGTGTTGATTCCATCCAAAAAAAGGCCAGTATTATTCACATCTTCTTTAATTTTGTCCAGTGGAAGAAGTGATTCAACTTTACTCTGCGCCTCCTTGAATGCCTCTAGCCTCTTGACAGATTGTCCATGGCCACCTCCAAATCATATCGGTCCACAGTTAAGGAGTCCAATAATTCAGCCAAATTCTTGACGGACCGAATCACCAATCCCTTGGCAGCCACCCTGCCTTCCTCTGCCTTATCCAGCTCACTGTCTGACATGATTTTGGTTTTACATGCCATGTTGTTTATACCGCCAGTCATGGAGGCCCGCTGGGCGCCGCTCCTATCCACGTGCGCCACTCACCGCCGCGGCAGCAGCTTCACCTTGAGTCCAGGGACCCGTTTCACTGTACTGTCACCTGTAGACAACTCCACGGCCATCACAGCCCACAACAGCTAACAAAGGGCCGGGCCGACTCCCTCGTGAGGTGCGCTTTCCCATCCACATGCGCTGGGCGCCGCCATCTTGCCCAAGCCGCTAGTCACCAAGCTAGTCACGTAGGTCACTCACCGATGCCAACTCAACACGCCAATACATCCACCTGGCTGGGTTTTCAGTCCTCAACATAGTGCAACTTGCTTCTCTGCCTAATAAACTCTCAGATTCCCGGGTTTCGGCACCAAAATGTTCAGGAAACTACCTAAATTCCCAATCATGGGCAGAGAAAACAGACAAACAGTCTTCATTCATGAGGATCCAAACTGAGAACATTGATTGAAAAAACCACAAGGTGGCACCAAAACTTACAAACAATATGACCCACAGAAGGCAGCACAAGATTACTAAATTACATGAATTTAATCATCAATATCCAACAGTACTCTTCATGTCCTTTTACATTGAACTTGGAGTGACGTGTCCAAAATGGCGCTGCCCTGAGGGCGTTGTCGCGGAGTTCTCAGAGTCAAATTGTTTCTTTGTTCGTTTTAATTTGTTTTATTTATTGTTTTGTTTGTTCATGTTTTGCACTATGCTTGTCTATGACCGGTCGACTCTACTACAGCTATAACATCGGAGTATCTTCAGGCGTGTATAACTAAGCACACTCAACTGGGCTTCTCTTAATAGCCTGGGTGCAGCTAGCAGAGCTAATATACTATGGTAGGCAGCTCAATGCAAGCTGCACCCCAGCTAACAAAAATCCCAGGCCGGAAAGGGCCGAACGACGACTCCGGCGCTTGGGATTGCAGGAGATAAAGGCCACTGAAGCAATCACCTCATCGGGTGTTCTCTCCTCGAGGCATGTTTCACAGAAACACAGTCCTGTAGATCCCTCTGCACTGCAAACTGAGTATGAAGCTCGTCCATCTTGTTTCGCAGGGACTGAACATTTTCATGCAGTATGGCTGGAAGTGCTAACCAAGCGATGGAGACTGAGAACTCCGCCTGGGCTTATTGTTAGCATTGAGCTCCCATAGCATGTTAGCCACAATAGAAGTTGTTGCGTGCTTAGTTGCCCGAAGCTGAAGCTGCCCATAGCTGTAGTTGGGTTGACCAATCATAGATGAGCATAGTGCAAAACATGAATAAACAAATAAAACAAATTAAAACCAACAAAGAAACAATTTGACTCTGAGAACTCCGCAATTTCGCCCTCTAGGCAGCACCATCTTGGAGACGTCACTCCAAGTTCAATGTAAAAGGACATGAAGCGTAATAAAGTGTATCCTTTTGGAATCATTTGTTAAACATGCTACAGAACATAAAATCTCACGCACAAATATTCTCAGAATTAACTTAGGTACCGTACTGGAATAATAATTAAAAAAGACTTTAAAACGAGTGCTTTACAACAGAATATGGTGTATAATGTTTATATTTTATCATCAATAAAAATAATAGTAAAAATCGAGAAGTTTTTCTAAATCATTACTATATTTTACTACATTGATACTGTAGTAATGAGTAAGACTGTCTATAGAATGTGTTTAAGAAGCATATTGTAGCGCATGTAATAGATACATAGTATTTTGCTCATTGGCGCATGTGACGTGATACATGGGGTTTTACTTCCGGGTACAGAACTTGTGAATGGTTCTGTGAGTCCGTGAGTTCTGTTAAATGGTTCGGAATGGTTATTTTCGGTTTAGCCTAGACAAGTAAATTTGGCATAGCCTAGCCTAGCCTAGCCTAGAGACAAGCTAATTTGATTTAAGTCTTTTTTTGACTTAAGTCGTCTCTCTTGGAACCAATTAACGACATTGGGTGCGGTATACCTGTATTCCATTTTTATCCTGGGATTTCCCCAAATTTATTGATTCAGTATATCTAATATAGTATCTGATTCAAAACACTCACTGAATTTTGCAAAAGCTGACATAACATCATGTAACACATGTAAACACATGGTTACTAAATTTATTGGAAAAAACCCTAGTTTCCAACACTCCCTGAAAGCACTAGTTCCTAGTCCCCTTGAGCGCGTCATAGGCACGTGCTGCATGCGACCAGCAGAGCGTGTAGGAGAGCGTAAGGAGCAGGACACATACAGAGCCCTCGAAAAGCGACACGAGTGAGTCAACGATCAAAAATGTGATTAAGTGAACTTTTAACAAGTTTAACTAAGTTTGTGTGCTTTTCAGAGCCTTGTATGTGTTTTGTTCTCTCTGAATCAAACCGGGTGGAGAGAGTTTGTTTTCTTGGAAACTCCGGTGAGTCATTGCAATATGAAGCTAGTTTAAGAACCTATGCTAACTTTACACGTGGTGAACCTATGCTAACTTTACACGTGGTGACTTTTAAAGCTGTGTGCACTATTTTTGTCTTTAAAAGGCTAAGACCAGTCGGAGTACATAACAAAGATTGTGCTGTGCACAAAATGAACCTTACATTTTATTTTTCTAAATGTTTTGTTGAAAGTACTTTTGCTAATGCACTAAAGTAGTGCAGATAAGCTGTTTTGTTTTGTATTACATTCCATTCAGTGCCTTTCATGCACTTTTGTCATTTTATTTAGGAATTATTGTTGTTAAATATTTTATTCATTGTGTCTGTACTGCATGTGCAGACTGGTTTTTAGTGGATCTGGATTTGATCTTGAAGCTGGTTTCGGACACGGATGGCGAGCCAAATCCAGTGAGAACTCTTGGTGGATCCAGAAGCAGTGTGGCCAACTGTTCTCTGGATGCGAGAGTAGATCTACAGACCCAACCACTTCAAATCACAGGATCCCAGATAAGAACAGATAAAAACACCTTTATCCCAAACGGATCACAATCCTGGAAAAGACTCCCGGGTTCACATGAATCAAACCTTAGAGATTTAAGCTTATTTTATTTTATTTTTAAGTTGTAAAGAAAGTTCTACAACATTGTTTGCACTGTTTCTTGTAATATTGTTAATTGTAATAAATCTGCCGGCTGTTCAAATTCAAATCTCCACAATTCATTTTACTCCTCTAGAACCTAGTATAAAACCTAGCACAGCTATATCAAGCTGGTGTTACATCAAAGTGGCGAGCCAGCCAGGAGGAGTTTTGGCTACATTTTGCCTCTAAATTAATAATTTGGCATACAGTTTGGCAGTTTTATGACAGTTTTTGTACAACTTTTCCCACAAAAGAAATATGGATATCATTGAACGTGAAGGTATCAAAGTACCAAATGCTGTATTAATTAGTGGTTTTTCTGGTACTGAGACTGATGAAGAAGTTATTAAGTTTTTAGAAAAGTATGGTTCTATTACACGAACAGTGAAACTTACTACTTCTGACCCTGACTTTAAAAATACAGCCGTAGTTGAGTTTGAGTATGGCACTGCTATTGAGTCAATTCAGGCTGAACTACCATGTCAAAGAGCAACATCTGACCCAAAGGTTGTTCACAAAATTCAGCTCTTATCCCCATTTTATAGTGATAAGTTAACAGCTGATCTGACCAAGTCTTTTCTCTTTGATTTAAAGGGAATTGCCAAAGCAAGCGGAATAGATTATGAGAAACTGTTGCTTGGTGAACTTAGCAAACTTCAGGCCTCTGCTGCTGAAAGTGAAGGTATAGCTTCCACTGACGCTACTCCAGTAACTGAAAGTTTAACAGGTGATTCTGTTGTGACACAAACAAATAGGGAAACTCTCACAACTACCTCAAACTCTGATATTCCCAGTTCTCCAATCAACAGCAGACCAACTCCTAATTTAAATCCCGAACACTTGAGCACCCCTGAAGTCCAGAGGGTGATTGTCGAGCACATTGTCAAAAGTGCTGACACGTCCCAAACTTATCTGAACTCTTCCAAGTTCAGGTCGTTCTCCGGAAAATTTCCGTGCCCTAATACGGAAGTAGATTATGACACTTGGCGCAGTCATGTTGAGTTTTATCTTGCCGACTCTTCTGTTTCTGAAAGACAGGTAGTAAGAAAAATTATTGAAAGTCTCTTACCACCAGCCGCCAATATTGTCAAACATTTGGGCCCCTTGTCCAGCCCAAAAGACTTTTTGAGCTTGCTCGATTCTGCATACGGGAATGTAGATGATACTGATGAGCTGTTTGTGAAATTTTTGAGCACAAACCAAAATGCCGGAGAAAAACCTTCAACATACTTGCACCGGCCCCAGACTACATTAAGCAAAGTTGCTAAAGGGGGAGGTGTTACAGTCAGTGATTTTGATCGACAGCTTTTAAAACAGTTATGTAGGGGGTGCTGGGATGATAACCTAATTGCCAGCCTCCATCTAGAACAAAAGAAATCCAGCCCACCTACCTTTTCTGAACTTCTTTTGTTGCTGCGAACAGAGGAGGATAAACAAGCAGCTAAGTCCACTCGCATGAAGCAGCACTTAGGACTTTCAAAAGTAAAGGTACAGTCCAACCCTTTAAATGTTTATGCAGACACTGAGTTTCAAGCTGCTGCTGCAGACAATTCTAGTAAAACGTCTACCAAGAAACTGCAGAAACAAATTGCTCAACTGCAAGAACAGTTAACTTCCTTAAAAGCGTCCATGGAAAAGACAGTTGAAAAGAAACCTCAGACAAAGTCCCCCAAAGTTGCAAAGAAACAACAGAGGAAAGGGACACAAACACAGAACTCACCGCCGAAAAGTGAAAGCTTTGGAAAAGGTAACAAAAAGCCTCGCCCATGGTTCTGCTTTAACTGTGGCAAGGATGGCCATATAGTCCCCTCTTGTGACAGTGACCCAAACCCCAAAGCTGTTGAAGCTAAGCGCAAAGAGCTTAGGTCAAAACAAAAGGCTTGGGAGAACCAATGTAACACTGATTTAAACTAGTTCCTGTTTCAGTTGAGGGACAAACTGGAACTAGTAGCGACACAAGTCCCACTCAGAAACCCCAGCCAAAACAGAGTTGTACGCTAACGAGTAAACACCATTCTAGCTTTCCCAAGGGCTTAATAGGTAAGAAGTGCACTGCTAATATAAACATAGCTGGCGTTAGCTGCAATTCTCTATTAGATTCAGGGTCGCAAGTTACGACTATTTCACACTCCTTTTACCAGAGACACCTGGTTGATTTTCCAATCCAGCCGATCAGTGACCTAGATGTTGAGGGTGCAAACGGTCAGGCGGTACCTTATCTAGGCTATGTAGAAGTTCCAGTTGGTTTTCCAAAAGAGTTTGTTGAGTCTGAGCCTCAAATTTCTACATTAGCTCTAATAGTACCTGATTTGCACTCCAGCACAGACTTGCCAGTGTTAATTGGTACAAATGCCCTCGATGTTTTATATGAGGAACATTGTCGAGACACTCCCATTCTACCAGCTGTCTATGGCTATAGTCAGATTTTAAAAATCCTCGAGCACAGATACGAAACAAAGAGCACAGGGAAGCTTGGGCTAATGACCCTGAGGGGCAACACACCCTATGTTATTCCAGCTCACGAGAAGGTCTGTCTTGAAAGCTGTGCCCACTTAAGTTCGCCACTCACAGACAAATGGGCAGTAGTAGAGCAGCCAATGTCCTCAGCCCTTCCAGGTGGAATCTTTGTTGACTGCTGTCTTATCACAGTGCCAAGTCAAAGTCCTTACAAGCACCCTGTTTGGATAAGAAATGAAACCGATCATGACATTATGCTTCCTGGCAACTGTGTCCTTGCTGAACTGCATGTTGCAGACCAAGTTTTGGAAACTCAAAACCTGTCCAATACCAACTCAGCAGGTTGTTGTCGCTTGTCTGCAGACTCCTCATCACCGAAGGACCAGTTGACTTTTGATTTTGAAAATTCACCTCTGCCTGAGGAGTGGAAAAGTCGCATCACACAGAGTCTGAGTGCTTACAGTGATGTCTTCGCATGCCACGATCTTGACTTTGGCCATGCCACTAGAGTTAAGCATAAAATCAAGCTTAAAGACGAAACACCCATAAAACAGAGATCGAGGCCTATTCACCCAAAATGACTACGAAGCTGTTAGGAAACACCTCAAAATGCTTCTCGATGCCGGGTAATAAGACCATCAGAATCCCCTTTCGTCCCCCATCGTTGTAGTTAAGAAAAGACGGGTGAGGCACGTCTCTGTGTGGACTACCGTAAGGTTAACGTACAAACGGTTAAAGACGCTTACAGCGTTACCAAATCTTGAAGAGACCTTCTCCGCTCTATCTGGGTCAAACTGGTTCTCTGTCATGGACTTAAAGTCGGGCTACTACCAGATAGAGATGGATGAGGAAGATAAGGCCAAAACAGCGTTTGTATGCCCCCTAGGGTTTTATGAATTCAATCGAATGCCTCAGGGAATCACAAATGCTCCCAGCACCTTTCAGAGGTTAATGGAGAGGTGCATGGGAGACATTAATCTTAAGGAGGTGCTCGTCTTCCTAGACGATTTGATTGTTTTCTCAGACTCCCTAGAGCAACACGAACAGAGGCTAAAGCATGTTTTGGACCGTCTTCGTGAATATGGCTTAAAGTTGTCCCCCAGAAATGTCGCTTTTTCAGACATCGGTTAAATATTTAGGCCATATTGTTTCGAGAAATGGCGAGAAACAGATCCTGAAAAAGTAGCAGCCATTAAGACCTGGCCAGTGCCACAAAACTTGAAGCAACTCAAGTCGTTTTAGGGTTCACCGGCTACTATCGCCGATTTGTTAAAGATTATTCAAAGATAGTTCGGCCCTTAAACGACCTTACATGTGGCTACCCACCTTATAGAAAAGTCCAGAAACGAACCGACACTTCTAAGTATTTCAACCCTCGAGAACCTTTTGCCGAGAGGTGGACATCTGTCTGTCAGTCAGCCTTTGAATGCATTAAGGAGAAATTAACATCCTCTCCTGTATTGGGCTTTGCAGATCCAAAGCTCCAATATGTTCTGCATACCGACGCCAGCTCTACAGGCCTAGGTGCCGCTCTTTATCAAGAGCAAGGTGGTAAAATGCGGCGTCATAGCCTATGCCAGTAGGGGGCTGACACCAAGCGAAACCAGATATCCAGCTCATAAGCTAGAATTTCTAGCTCTGAAATGGTCCATTGTAGAAAAGTTTCATGATTACCTTTATGGTAATGAATTCACAGTTGTAACGGATAATAATCCGCTTACATACATTCTGACCACTGCAAAGCTTGATGCAGCTAGCTATCGCTGGTTAGCAGCGCTATCCACCTTCAATTTCCAAATCAAATACAGAGCTGGAAAGGCTAACCAGGACGCAGATGGCCTATCACGAAGGCCCCACCAAACACTAGCTGCGGATTATGTGACATTAGAAGAGGAGAACCGAATACAACAACTTGCCTCACGTCTTCTCGGATCCCCTCCTCGATGTAGTGATTTATGTCCTGATACTATTGCAGCAGTATGTCACAAGCATTTTCTCAATGAGAAAACCAAAGATTCACCTCATGTCATTCTTGTTGAGTCCTTGGCTATGAATGCTGACGCAATTCCTGATGTATACAGTGATGCTGAAACATCTGGTCAAGTAACTGTTCCCTTGTTTTCTGCTCATGAGCTTAAAGAACAACAAAGATCTGACCCAAGCATCAATCGTGTCATTCAGTTACTTGAAGCTGGAGCAGATGTTCCACATAACAACAGAGAAACATTTGAAATAAAACTGATGCTCCGAGAATGGAAACGTCTTGAAATGAGGGATGACCTTTTGTTCAGGAGACGACAATGTGACCCAGATACAACTTACCAGCTTGTACTCCCTGTCTCACTTAGACCCACTGTTCTAAAGTTACTCCACGATGACATGGGTCATAGGGGGTGGGAGAGGACTCATGAACTAGTGAGAGCAAGATTTTATTGGCCTAAGATGGGTCATGACATTGAGACCAAAATAAAGAACTGTGGTCGTTGTGTTCGAAGAAAGTCCTTGCCTGAAAAGGCCGCGCCTTTAGTTAATATTAAAACCACGCGACCAATGGAATTGGTCTGCATGGACTTTCTTTCGATTGAGCCCGATAGTAAGAATACCAAGGACGTTTTAGTCATCACAGATCATTTTACAAAATATGCGGTGGCCTTGCCCACTCGTGATCAAAAGGCAACCACTGTGGCTAAAAATCTCTGGGAAAACTTTTTGGTTCACTACGGGTTCCCCGAACGCCTCCATAGTGACCAGGAGGGATTTTGAGTCACATGTGATTAAGGAACTGTGTGCTATTACAGGCATCAAAAAAGTGAGAACCAGTCCTTATCACCCGAGGGGTAACCCTGTAGAGCGATTCAATCGCACCCTCCTTAGTATGTTAGGTACTCTGAAGGATGACCAAAAAGTTCATTGGCGTGATTTGTCAAGCCTCTCACACACGCCTACAACTGTTCAAAGAGTGAGGTTACTGGGTTTAGTCCTTATGAGTTGATGTTTGGCCGTAAGCCTAAGCTACCAGTTGACCTTGCCTTTGGGTTGCCCGTTACAGGGGACTCACCTGCATCCCATTCTCAGTATGTGCGAGTCTAAAGGCTAAACTCGAAGAAAGTTACCAAATTGCCCTTGAAAACTCCAAAAAAGTTGCAGAGCGCAATAAGAGCAGATTTGATAAGAAAGTCAGAGAATCCACTCTTGAAGCAGGAGATAGAGTTTTAGTCAAAAATGTCCGTTTGCGCAAAAAACATAAACTTGCCGACAAATGGGAACGCATGGTGTACCGTGTTGTCAAGAAAATGGAAAATGTTCCTGTGTATGTGGTTCGACCAGAGAGAGGTGATGGTCCAAGTAGAACTCTTCACCGAGACCTTTTACTTGCGTGTGGTGACCTCTCAGACATTGAGGATGAAATTGAGACAAGACCAAAACCTCCACGTAGACGCAAAACTCGACAAAGTCCTTCCGAACCCCAGGACACAGATCTGTCAGAATCAGAGGAGGAGTATGAACCCATGCCAGGACAACCTTCAATCGAAACAGAGACATTCATTAAGATTTATGACAATAATCAAGACCAATCAAATGTACGAAACCAGACAACAAACTCGGATATTTCAAATGAACCACTCTCACTCAATAAGGATACCTCCTTGCACCCAACAGTTTCAGTTGAGACAGACACAGACGAGATGGACAATGAACAGGAAAATCAGAATGAGGCCGAATTACTCAAAGAGGAATCACATTCAGATGTCATGGAAGGAGGAGATGATGAAAACCAAATACAAGGAGGACCAGACGTTAATATTGTGGACACAGAGCAAAATGGTGATGTGATTGACCAACAAACAGAACAGACAATTGAAACAACAAATGAAACTCCCAATGTGAGCAAATCTGAAAGATTAAAGCGAGCCCCAGGACGGTTTCATTACCCTCAATTGGGTCAACCGCTGATATCTTTTGCACAACGGTTCTTGGATAACTTTAACCAAGCCCTAGAGTCATTTAGTAGCTATGAAAACCATCAGATCTATGATGTTTAAACAAACATTTAAGTACATGACGGGACTCATGCTTATTCAAGGGGGGAGGGTGTAACACATGTAAACACATGGTTACTAAATTTATTGGAAAAAACCCTAGTTTCCAACACTCCCTGAAAGCACTAGTTCCTAGTCCCCTTGAGCGCGTCATAGGCACGTGCTGCATGCGACCAGCAGAGCGTGTAGGAGAGCGTAAGGAGCAGGACACATACAGAGCCCTCGAAAAGCGACACGAGTGAGTCAACGATCAAAAATGTGATTAAGTGAACTTTTAACAAGTTTAACTAAGTTTGTGTGCTTTTCAGAGCCTTGTATGTGTTTTGTTCTCTCTGAATCAAACCGGGTGGAGAGAGTTTGTTTTCTTGGAAACTCCGGTGAGTCATTGCAATATGAAGCTAGTTTAAGAACCTATGCTAACTTTACACGTGGTGAACCTATGCTAACTTTACACGTGGTGACTTTTAAAGCTGTGTGCACTATTTTTGTCTTTAAAAGGCTAAGACCAGTCGGAGTACATAACAAAGATTGTGCTGTGCACAAAATGAACCTTACATTTTATTTTTCTAAATGTTTTGTTGAAAGTACTTTTGCTAATGCACTAAAGTAGTGCAGATAAGCTGTTTTGTTTTGTATTACATTCCATTCAGTGCCTTTCATGCACTTTTGTCATTTTATTTAGGAATTATTGTTGTTAAATATTTTATTCATTGTGTCTGTACTGCATGTGCAGACTGGTTTTTTAGTGGATCTGGATTTGATCTTGAAGCTGGTTTCGGACACGGATGGCGAGCCAAATCCAGTGAGAACTCTTGGTGGATCCAGAAGCAGTGTGGCCAACTGTTCTCTGGATGCGAGAGTAGATCTACAGACCCAACCACTTCAAATCACAGGATCCCAGATAAGAACAGATAAAAACACCTTTATCCCAAACGGATCACAATCCTGGAAAAGACTCCCGGGTTCACATGAATCAAACCTTAGAGATTTAAGCTTATTTTATTTTATTTTTAAGTTGTAAAGAAAGTTCTACAACATTGTTTGCACTGTTTCTTGTAATATTGTTAATTGTAATAAATCTGCCGGCTGTTCAAATTCAAATCTCCACAATTCATTTTACTCCTCTAGAACCTAGTATAAAACCTAGCACAGCTATATCAAGCTGGTGTTACATCAAAGTGGCGAGCCAGCCAGGAGGAGTTTTGGCTACATTTTGCCTCTAAATTAATAATTTGGCATACAGTTTGGCAGTTTTATGACAGTTTTTGTACAACTTTTCCCACAAAAGAAATATGGATATCATTGAACGTGAAGGTATCAAAGTACCAAATGCTGTATTAATTAGTGGTTTTTCTGGTACTGAGACTGATGAAGAAGTTATTAAGTTTTTAGAAAAGTATGGTTCTATTACACGAACAGTGAAACTTACTACTTCTGACCCTGACTTTAAAAATACAGCCGTAGTTGAGTTTGAGTATGGCACTGCTATTGAGTCAATTCAGGCTGAACTACCATGTCAAAGAGCAACATCTGACCCAAAGGTTGTTCACAAAATTCAGCTCTTATCCCCATTTTATAGTGATAAGTTAACAGCTGATCTGACCAAGTCTTTTCTCTTTGATTTAAAGGGAATTGCCAAAGCAAGCGGAATAGATTATGAGAAACTGTTGCTTGGTGAACTTAGCAAACTTCAGGCCTCTGCTGCTGAAAGTGAAGGTATAGCTTCCACTGACGCTACTCCAGTAACTGAAAGTTTAACAGGTGATTCTGTTGTGACACAAACAAATAGGGAAACTCTCACAACTACCTCAAACTCTGATATTCCCAGTTCTCCAATCAACAGCAGACCAACTCCTAATTTAAATCCCGAACACTTGAGCACCCCTGAAGTCCAGAGGGTGATTGTCGAGCACATTGTCAAAAGTGCTGACACGTCCCAAACTTATCTGAACTCTTCCAAGTTCAGGTCGTTTCTCGGAAAACTTCCGTGCCCTAATACGGAAGTAGATTATGACACTTGGCGCAGTCATGTTGAGTTTTATCTTGCCGACTCTTCTGTTTCTGAAAGACAGGTAGTAAGAAAAATTATTGAAAGTCTCTTACCACCAGCCGCCAATATTGTCAAACATTTGGGCCCCTTGTCCAGCCCAAAAGACTTTTTGAGCTTGCTCGATTCTGCATACGGGAATGTAGATGATACTGATGAGCTGTTTGTGAAATTTTTGAGCACAAACCAAAATGCCGGAGAAAAACCTTCAACATACTTGCACCGGCCCCAGACTACATTAAGCAAAGTTGCTAAAGGGGGAGGTGTTACAGTCAGTGATTTTGATCGACAGCTTTTAAAACAGTTATGTAGGGGGTGCTGGGATGATAACTGGTTTTTTAGTGGATCTGGATTTGATCTTGAAGCTGGTTTCGGACACGGATGGCGAGCCAAATCCAGTGAGAACTCTTGGTGGATCCAGAAGCAGTGTGGCCAACTGTTCTCTGGATGCGAGAGTAGATCTACAGACCCAACCACTTCAAATCACAGGATCCCAGATAAGAATAGATAAAAACACCTTTATCCCAAACGGATCACAATCCTGGAAAAGACTCCCGGGTTCACATGAATCAAACCTTAGAGATTTAAGCTTATTTTATTTTATTTTTAATTTGTAAAGAAAGTTCTACAACATTGTTTGCACTGTTTCTTGTAATATTGTTAATTGTAATAAATCTGCCGGCTGTTCAAATTCAAATCTCCACAATTCATTTTACTCCTCTAGAACCTAGTATAAAACCTAGCACAGCTATATCAAGCTGGTGTTACAATCAGACCAGAAAGGGTTTTCAATTTTGGGAGTGCATTTATGAAATATTAGGGGCAGTGGTGGTCTAGTGGTATAGGGCGCTGGATCGCTGATCCAAAGGTTGGAGGTTCGAGTCCCACTCTCCACAAGGTTGTCACTGTCCCCCCCCCAGTGCGGCTAACTGGGTTATCAAAGGCGGGCCATGTGTCTCACTGCATGGAAAAGAACCATTGCTGACTTTCGGAAAGAGTAGGCTGCAAAGTCGTCAGCGTGTTTCTGTCCCTTGCTAAAAAGGGTTGTGACAGGAAGGGCAGCCGACATAAAAACCTCTGCCAAATCAAATGTGCGAATCACATGATTCGCTGTGGCGACTCCCGAGTAAAAAAGGGAAAAAGCCGAAAGGAAGACAGACAGACAGGACGCATGGCCAGTATAATATTAATGCCATAGTTTTCGGGGAAAACACTCCAAGTATGTTCTTTTTGACAAAATCTTCTAATCTACGATAGTTTCAAACTATTAATATAATTTGCCATTTTAACCATTTTTAGTCCACCTTCTTCATACCGTTCAACCAGAACTAACTTTTTGATTTTGGGAAGTTTTTTATTCCAAATAAATTGAAAAAATATATTATCAATTTCTTTAATTATTTTTTCACTAGGATTTTGGAACGACATTAAAAGGTGACTAATTTTTGGGAGAAATGGGACTTTATCACTGTAATTTTCCCCAGTTGTCTCAGACTGCGATAAGACCAATTTTTGAGAAGATTTTTCATATTTTGTATCCTATATACGGTAGTATATTACTATCTGCCATTGATGATATGTCCAATACCGAAAAATCCACTCCTAAAGCTGTAAAAGAGTTGGCCCAATCGAAATTATTTTCACGACAAAAACGGCGGTCTGACTCCCGCATCGAGCCCAACCAAACAACTTTTTTTTTTACATGTTTACATAGTTCAGGAAAACTTGGGTAAGGATTGTGTTTGGAGAAGGATAAGCTGCTACTAGTCTCATAATATGATTAGAGTCAGGTTGAGTGGTTTAGATTTCGCTATGAAGACCTACGGTAACATGTTGGAATCTGGAGGAAAGTCTTATCATGGATGGCAGCATAATACAAACTCTATCCCAACATGACTGAGCTGCCATATATTCAATACACCCAGTCTAGATATGATGCCTGTGGAAAAACTACAGTGATAATCATGTGAACAAACTCTATGCCCATGTAAGGTTTCAGTAAAGATTTGAATAATGTTCGGTTTTAGCTACAGGATTGAGCTAATTGAATAACCATTTTGTGGACAATTGAAGACAAGAAGAATGCACTAAATAATAATAATAATAATAATAATAATAATAATAATAATAATAATAAATCTTAAATGTCAACTGCTGCATGAACAATGAAAATCAGTACAGTGTTCCCTGTTTCGCAGCAATCATAAAAGTGCACAAAGGAGACATATCATATTTAGAAACTTATACATTTATCGACATATGGGACAGTGGTGATCTAGTGGTATAGGGCACTCTCCACAAGGTTGTTACTTTCCCCCGAGTTCAGCTAAATGGGTTATCAAAGGCCGGCCATGTCTCTCACTGTCTATGCTGACAGGTTCATGTAAAAGAACCATTGCTGACTTTCGATAAGAGAAGCTGCAAAGCCGTCAGCGTGTTTCTGTCCCTTGCTAAAGTGTTGTGTCAGGAAGGGCATCCGACATAAAAATCTATGCCAAATCAAAACATGTGAATTATTCGCTGTGGCGTCCCCTGATAAAGGGAAAAAGCCAAAAGGAAATCTCATACATTTATCTTCATCTGCACATATATACACATAAACACACGCATACAGAGAAGATGCTTTATGATATGACAAAGGTACATTATATGCACAGGGTCAGAAGTGACACTCTTAATCATGAGGTTCATGATGACATAACAATGACAGCTGATGACCGTAACAGTGTTATATAATTTTATACATCTGCTGTGAACATGAATATTTCATGAAAACGAGACATACTGCACTGTCCAGGATGAAGCTTCTGACCTTCTCTGTACTTCTCTATTAACATCCTCAAGGCAAACACTGCATCTGTGGTGCTCTTTCTTGGCATGAAACCAAACTGTTGTTCACTAATGCTGACCTCTGCCCTTAGTCTAGCTTCCACTATTCTTTCCCTTAACTTCATCGTATGGCTCATCAACTTTATCCCTCTGTAGTTGCCACAACTCTGCACGTCTCCCTTGTTCTTAAAAATGGGCATCATCACACTTCTCCTTCATTCCTCTGGAGGACAACATTCTCAGTCTTGAACAACATTCAAGACCTTGTTGAATGTTCTTGTCAGAAAATCTACTGCTACCGCTCCTAGACACTTCCATACCTCCACAGGTATGTCATCAGGACCAACTGCCTTTCCATTCTTCATCCTCTTCAATGCCCTCCTCACTTCACCCTTACTAGTCTTTGCTTCTTCCTGTTCCTCAACGGTCACCTCTTCTACTCTTTTTTCTCTCTCATTTTCCTCATTCATCAGCTCGTCAAAGGACTCTTTCCATCTTCCCAGCACACTTCTGTCATCAGTCAATACATTTCCCTCTCTGTCCTTAATCACTCTAGCTTGCTGCACCTTCCCGCCTCTATTTCTCTGCTGTGCCAACATGTATAAATGATTTTCTCCCTCTTTACTTTCCAACCGAGCATACAAAGCATCATACGCCCTCTGTTTGGCCTTTGACACTGCTACCTTTGCCTTACGCTGTGTCTCCCTGTACTCATGTTTACTCTCTTCGGTTTTCTCAATGCCCCACTTCTTCTTAACTAACCTCTTCCTTTATACACACTCCTGCACTTCCTCATTCCACCACCAAGTCTCCTTATCTACTTTCCTTCCAGAAGACACACCAAGTATTCTCCTACCTGTCTCCCTGATCACATTCGCACAAAGCCATTTTCAACTCCTCCTTGAAGACAACACGGCACTCTTCCTTTTACAGCTTCCACCACTTTGTCTTCTGCTCTGCCTTTGCCTTCTTTACCTTCCTCACCATCAGCGTCATCCTGCACACCACCATCCTATGCTGTTTGGCAACACTCTCACCCACTACTACTTTGCAGTCACTGACTTCCTCCAAATTACATTGCCTACACAAGATGTAGTATACCTGTGTGCTCCTACCTCCGCTTTTATAAGTCACCCTATGCTCCTGTCTCTTCAGGAAGAAAGTATTTATCAAAGCCATTTCCATTCTTTTTACAAAATCTACCAACATCTGTCCTTCTGTGTTCCTGTCCTGGATACCAAACCTGCCCATTACTTCCTCGTCTCCTCTGTTGTCTGCACCAACATGTCCATTGAAGTCTGCACCAATGACCACTCTTTCACCTCTGGGGGTACTCTGCATCACTTCATCTAACTCAGTGCAGAATCTCTCCTTCTCTTCTAGCTCACATCCTGCCTGTGGGGCATAAGCACTAACAACATTGAGCATCACACCTTCAATTTCCAACTTGAGACTCATCACTCTGTCTGACACTCTTTTCACTTCTAGAACATTCCTGACAAACTCCTCCTTCAAGATGACTCCGACTCCATTTCTCTTCCCATCCACACCATGATAAAACAGCTTAAACCCTGCCCCTATGCTTCTAGCCTTGCGACCTTTCCACCTGGTCTCCTGAACACACAGTATGTCCACCTTCCTCCTCTGCATCATGTCAGCCAGCTTTTCTGGCTTTTCCTTTTCCTGCCATAGTTGCAACATTCAAAGTCCCTACTTTCAGTCCTAGACTCGTGCCTTTTTTCTTCACTCTCTGCCTACGGACACGCCTCCGGCCTCTCCTTCTTCGACGTCTTCAACCAATAGTAGTCCAATTTCCACCAGCACCCTGTTGGTTAACAGCACTGATGGCGGTCGTTGTTAACCCGGGCCTCGACCGATCCTTTGTTTTATTTTTTCTTATCACATATATAATTGTCAAGTTCTGTAAATTATATAATAGCTCAGACTAACTGCTTTTGAAGTTGAAATGCTCAAAAATGCACCTCTCAGCCTTTCACATTTCAAAATTTTCTGGGATTGATCCCCAGACACCCTCTTCACTCTCCGTGCACCTCAGTCCACTTCATCGCGACCTCGAATGGCAGCTTTGCTGCCATAGCATACTCACTTATGCAACAGTATTGAAACACAGAGGTTTAAGCAAAAGATCATTTATATTTCATACATTTTGCATACTAGTTTAAATTAAAATATTACAATAAAGTACTTACACGTGATGATTTAAGATGAGAGGTGTGATCACTGCAGGTTTCAAGGATTTCAGTACATAATCAGTGCTGAGAGAGGAATTCATTACATTGAATAAAGGGTTGATCACCTCTGATAATATCTGTTTAAAGAAACATGGAGGTCTGTCTTCCTTTCAGCTTTTTCCCTTTTACTCGGGAGTCGCCACAGCGAATCATCTGATTCGCATGTTTGATTTGGCAGAGGTTTTTACGTCGGATGCCCTTCCTGTCACAACCCTTTTTAGCAAGGGACAGAAACATGCTGACGACTTTGCAGCCTCCTTGTTACGAAAGTCAGCAATGGTTCTTTTACATGCTTCTCACCATAGACAGTGAGCCACATGGCCTGCCTTTGATAACCCAGTTAGCTGCACTGGGGGGGGAACAGTGACAACCTTGTGGAGAGTGGGACTCGAACCCCCAACCTTTGGATCAGCGATCCAGCGCCCTATACCACTAGACCACCACTGCCCCTTAAAGAAACATGGAGGGACTGGATCAAACACGCAGGTTGATGGGTGATGAGCAAATTAATGAGATTAGTTCTGTCTTTTGAATGGAGCGAAAACACTCTAGTCACTGATCTGCTTGACTTATATTATTATTCACTCTTTTAGTTATTAACAGTTCTGTCTTTAAATGTAAGAGAATCAATTTTTGTGATGGGCAGGTTTGATATCCAGGACAGGAACACAGAAGGACAGATGTTGGTAGATTTTGCAAAAAGGATGGAAATGGTTGTGGTGAATACTTTCTTCAAGAAGAGAGAGGAGCACAGGGTGACTTATAAAAGTGGAGGTAGGAGTACACAGGTAGACTACATCTTGTGCAGGCGATGTAATTTAAAGGAAGTCAGTGACTGCAAAGTAGTAGCGGGTGAGAGTGTTGCCAAACAGCACAGGATGGTGGTGTGCAGGATGACGCTGATGGTGAGGAAGGTGAAGAAGGCAAAGGCAGAGCAGAAGACAAAGTGGTGGAAGCTGAAAAAGGAAGAGGGACGTGTTGTCTTCAAAGAGGAGTTGAAACAGGCTTTGGGTGGTCAGGAAGTGCTTCCAGATGACTGGACAACTACAGCAAATGTGATCAGGGAGACAGGTAGGAGAATACTTGGTGTGTCACCTGGAAGGAAAGTAGATAAGGAGACTTGGTGGTGGAATGAGGAAGTGCAGGAGTGTGTACAAAGGAAGAGGTTAGCTAAGAAGAAGTGGGACATTGAGAAAACCGAAGAGAGTAAACAGGAGTACAGGGAGACACAGCGTAAGGCAAAGGTAGCAGTGTCAAAGGCCAAACAGAGGGCGTATGATGACTTGTATGCTCGGTTGGAAAGTAAAGAGGGAGAAAATGATTTATACATGTTGGCACAGCAGAGAAATAGAGATGGGAAGGACATGCAGCAAGTTAGATTGATAAAGGACAGAGAGGGAAATGTATTGACTGATGGCAGAAGTGTGCTGGGAAGATGGAAAGAGTACTTTGAAGAGCTGATGAATGAGGAAAATGAGAGAGAAAAAAGAGCAGAAGAGGTGACTGTTGAGGACGAGGAAGTAGCAAAGATTAGTAAGGGTGAAGTGAGAAGTGCATTGAAGAGGATGAAGAATGGAAAGGCAGTTGGTCCTGATGATATACCTGTGGAGGTATGAAAGTGTCTAGGAGAGGTAGCAGTAGATTTTCTAACAAGAACATTCAACAAGGTCCTAGAGAGTGAGCAGATGCCGGAGGAGTGGAGGAGAAGTGTGCTGGTGCCCATTTTTAAGAACAAGGGAGACATGCAGAGTTGTGGCAACTACAGAGGGATAAAGTTGATGAGCCATACGATGAAGTTATGGGAAAGAATAGTGGAAGCTAGACTAAGGGCAGAGGTCAGCATTTGTGAACAACAGTTTGGTTTCATGCCAAGAAAGAGCACCACAGATGCAGTGTTTGCCTTGAGGATGTTAATGGAGAAGTACAGAGAAGGTCAGACGGAGCTGCATTGTGCCTTTGTGGATCTGGAGAAAGCATATGACAGGGTGCCAAGAGAAGAACTGTGGTATTGCATGAGGAAGTCTGGAGTGGCAGAGAAGTATGTTAGAGTAGTGCAGGACATGTATGAGAGATGAAAGACAGTGGTGAGGTGTGCTGTCAGTGTGACAGAAGAGTTCAGGGTGGAGGTGGGACTGCATCAAGGGTCAGCTCTCAGCCCCTTCTTGTTTGCTATGGTGATGGACAGGCTGACAGACGAGGTTAGACAAGATTCCCCATGGACTATGATGTTTGCAGATGACATTGTGATCTGTAGTGAGAGCAGAGAACAAGTGCAGGAAAATCTAGAAAGGTGGAGGTATGCCCTGGAAAGGAGAGGAATGAAGATTAGCCTCAGTAAGACAGAATACATGTGCATGAATGACAAGGACCCAAGAGGAACGGTGAGGTTGCAGGGAGTAGAGATAAGAAAGGTGGAGGATTTTAAGTACTTAGGCTCAACAATCCAGAGCAATGGAGAGTGTGGAAAAGAGGTGAAGAAGCGTGTGCAGGCAGGTTGGAATGGTTGGAGAAAAGTGTCCGGTGTGATGTGTGATAGGAGGGTGTCGGAAAGCATGAAAGGAAAAGTGTACAAGACAGTGTTGAGGCCAACGATGTTGTATGGTTTAGAAACAGTGGCCCTGGGGAAAAGACAGGAGGCAGAGCTGGAGGTAGCAGAGATGAAAATGTTGAGGTTCTCTTTGGGAGTAACGAGGATGGATAGGATTAGGAATGAGCACATCAGAGGGACAGCACATGTAAGATGTTTTGGAGACAAAGTCAGAGAGGCTAGATTGAGATGGTTTGGACATGTACAGCGGAGGGATAGTGAGTATATTGGTAATAGGATGCTGAAGCTGGAACTACCTGGCAGAAGGCCTCGAGGAAGACCAAAGAGATGATTCATGGATGTGGTGAAGGAGGACATGAAGGTCGTTGGTGTAAGAGAAGAAGATGCAATGGATAGGGTGAGATGGAGGCAGATGATTCGCTGTGGCGACCCCTGAAGGGAAAAGCCGAAAGGAAAAGAAGAAGATTTGAGAAATCTTCTGCTCCAGCAGCATTAAGAGCTTTTCTATAATTAACTCTCCCTCCATTTTCATTGGAAAACCAGTAATTTAGTTTGCTTCCATTTTTGTTGTAGTTTGCGGGTGTTTCTGTTTTGTGTTTTATCATTATACCAGGGAGATAATTCTTTCTCTCCGATTAATTCTCTAAGAGGAGCTACATTATCTAGCTTATGGTGTAAATTTGACTCAAAGCACTCAGTGGCTTGATCGAGTGATCCGATCATAGTTAATAATTCTGGAAGATTCATGAAACTGTGCAGTCATTGATGTAAAAGTGTCGCTGAATGTGATAGCGAGGTGTATATATTAGTACTAAGAGGTGTGTAAGCGAGATAAGATACTAATCTAAAACAGTTCATGTCTGTAGAACTGTGATTATATTTTCAATATTTAATCCTAAAGTTAGTATTCAATCTAGTGTGTGTCCAGCTTTATGAGTGGATCCTATTAAATTCTGATTTCCCCCAGACTGAATTTATGACAATTACATTCTTAAATTGTTTTCCACTCGCTTCCACTCACTTCAGGCTGCAAAGCAATTGCACGAATATTTTGGGGTCATTCTTTTCAAAACTAAC
The DNA here is from genome assembly GCA_024760905.1 of Plotosus lineatus. Classification (NCBI taxonomy): domain Eukaryota; kingdom Metazoa; phylum Chordata; class Actinopteri; order Siluriformes; family Plotosidae; genus Plotosus; species Plotosus lineatus. The sequence continues at coordinate 474,867 of CM045737.1, read as the reverse complement.
TGTATATTTATACACTGCATATTCTACACTACATTTCACAAGTGTGCAGCCTTGATTCTAAACAGGGTGATAAGATGTGCTAATACTGAGGCTTTGATAAGAAATGCTGATGAAATTCATTGTTGGTGATGAACTGAGATAACAGAGGTGTAGCTGGGAGGAGCAACAGTCACGCTCATTTCCTCACACAACCCCAGGGATTCAGTATGTCCTAGCAGCTGTCACAGAAAAACCGACAGGGACAGGAAAAAAAGGGCAAAAGTTGTGCCTGAGAGTCATGATGAAAGAGTTAATCTCTCTCTCTCTCTCTCTCTCTCTCTCTCTTTCTCTCTGTTCATGTGGTTAAAAAGGTGGTTCTGAATGTATGGTGTGGTTTTTAACTAAAGGTTCAGTCTGGGTACAAACTAAAAAAAACAGAAGGCCAAGTGCCAGCTGCTCAATTTTCTGCTGTGCCAACCAAAAATGTCCCTTTACCTGAGCAGGAAAAGAAAAGTGTAGGAATCATGTGACTGTGATGTGTAAATGATTTGAATCAAAATGATAACGAGCAGCGTGGTGGTTGATTATAATTATTATAGTTTGATGAAAGACTCCTGTAGGAAAGTTTGGTGTGAAGCTGATGGTTTCTTCTGTGAAGGAAGAGAAGCTGCTACAATATCGGTTTACAGGAGATTTTCTGAAGTTGGTTTATTTTGTTTTTTGTTCTAATTTCTTTAATGCAGTAATGTCGAAATGTTTGAACATTCATTTTCTGTAACCGCTTAATACTAATTAGGGTCACGGGGAGGCTGGCGCCCATCCTAGCCAACTTCGGGCGAGGGCAGAGTACACCCTGGACAGCTCGCCAGGCCATCGCAGGGCGGAAACACGCTGACGGCTTTGCAGCCTACTCTTGTCGAAAGTCAGCAATGGTTCTTTTACATGCCTCACACCATAGACAGTGAGAGACATGGCCCGCCTTTGATAACCCAGTTAGCTGCACTGGGGAGGACAGTGACAACCTTGTGGAGAGTGGAAATCGAACCCCCAACCTTTGGGTCAGCGATCCAGCGCCCTATACCACTAGACCACCACTGCCCCTTTTTGAACATAAACATTTAAATGAATCTAGCATAACTTTTTCAATAGGATGTAAAAATTTTCATTTTGTTCATGCTTTTCAGACAATATAGTGGTACCTCACTTTATGAAAGTCTCACCAAACAAAAAATACAGGTTATGAAACACATTTTCCTAAAATTTTTTTCTCTGGATACGAAACAAGTTCAAGTTACGAAAGCGCCATCTCAAAAATTCAAAAGCGCCATTCAAACATTCAAACAATACGCGAGTTGCTTTCCCATTGGTTGTCTCCCAACACCCCACCCCGCTACTCTCCCATTGGCTAGGAGGGAGCTGAATCTCCATAATACAGTACTTTACCCATAATGCTTTTCGTGTGCCTTTGACCCATTGTTCGACACACGCGTGAAGGAGAGTTGTACTGCTTGTTCATGAGTTTATTGAGTTTTTTGAGTGTGCTCATTGCAGTGTTATTTTTTGTAATTAATCATGAGCCCCAAGAAAGTAATTCCCAGTGAGACTGAAAAGAAGAAGCGGGCTCCGTTATCAATAAAAGTAAAACAGGAGATGATAAAAAAATATGAAAGTGGGATTCGGTTGAGTGAAATCGCAAAGGAGTATGGCCAAAACCCCTTTACAATTGGGACGATATTGAAGCAGAAGGAGGCATTAAAAGCAGAGATACAGTGACAGAGGCGATTATTTCAGAAAAAGAAACTGCTGTTACGTATGCCTAAGGGATTCTATCAGACGAGACCCCACGTGTTACGGATAGTAGAATTTAGATGATTGAAATTGCCCTGTGAAACCAGCAAAGCACAACAGACCATGACATTAACTATGTACAATTTAATAATATGACCAAAATAAGACAAATGTAATGGTCTGTGCTGGCTGACGAACTAACTCTGGCTTAATTCATTGCAGGCGCTGGTGAGGGGCGTGGCAGTTGCCGATAGAGGAGTTTCCGAGCGGAGCGCACATGGTCCTAATCTGCAATCAGTGGCAGCCAGCGATAAAAGGGAGCGGCATGCTCCCCTCCGCTGTCAGATTGGTTCCAGTGACTCTGTTCCTCGACATTTCTCTCTGATCCCTGGTTTGTGCTCTGTGCTCGACCAGTTCTCTCTATCTGCGTATTCTAGTGAATTTAAGTGCTTGATGTTTAATAAATCGTTGAACCTTCCTTTGGTCTCCTGCATCCTTCGGTCCTACGCAAACACTCCATCCACAACAACAAAATTCACATTATGTACAACTTAGACCTAAACCATATACAAATTAACTAAGGGTCCCATAGTCACCAAGCCCTCGCAGCAGGGTAAATTTAGTGATGGCACATGTGCTGGCAGGGAAAGGCTTGCCATCCCTCACGTCGGACTAAACCACTGATGACCATCCTCGCGTGGGCTGTGCGTGGACATGGATGCTGGACTGTGTCGATGAAGTCCCGAACAACGAAACTCGGGTGAAGCGTGTTCCATGGTTCACCTGAGATGAGTTGATCCATGATCCACCCGAAGAGCCACGAGGAGACTGGAAGAGCCTGGAGGAGACTGTAAGACTGTAGCCAGTCAGCAACAGGTCTTTAATATAGATTCCCCCAACAAGTTGTTTTCTCTCTGGTACAAGCCTGAACAAGCCCATGCAAGCCCAGACAAGCCCCAACATGTCTGTGTTGCTCCTCCCCTCCGTTGGATTGTGCAACTCCAGTTCTCTTTTGGAAATTTACAGAGTCAAATTGCTGAGTCACACCATGTGACTGTCTTCCATTATTTTTATATTTACATTCACACAAATATTTACCTTAACACCCCATAACAACCGCCATTTTTAAGGACCTCGTGAAGGAGGGTGGCTTAGTGGTTAGAAAATATGCCTCACAGCAAGAAGTTCCTGGGTTTGATTCCCAGCTCTGGCATTCCTGTGTGGAGTTTGCATGTTCTCCCCGTGCTTGTGTGGGTTTCTTCTGGGTACTCTGGATGAGATGGGTACCGGCCTCCCTGTGACCCTAATTAGCATTAAGCAGTTCAGAGAGTGAATGATCTCTCTCTCTCTCTCTCTCTCTCTCTCTCTCAGTGCATGCTGGGAGTGTGTGTGAGAGCGTGGTTGTTGGCAGAGAGCACTATTTTCTATTTTTTCTTTATTCCTTTTATTCTTTATTTCTTTATTTTCACTTTTATTTTGTTATTAGTCATATTTATTCTTTTCTAAGTTTTCTGTGGTAGTGTGGTGGAGGTAGAGGTGGAGGTGAGCACTTGTGCTCAGCACACTGAGAAAATATCTGTTGGCTCTGGGCTGGAGAAGCTGACCCGCCAGCACACCATTAAAATGGTCCCGACAGTGAGCTGCACGGTGGAGGACTGTTTTGGCTGTGGGAGAACTATTCAGGTTGAAATGGGCATCGAGGAGAAACAGTGCGGTGGTGATGCTCTTGGATTGTGTGAATAAAGTGAACCAGGTTGTAGAAAGCGGGGTTTGTGGTTCAGGGGACTTTCACCCCATTTTCTCCCTGTTCAGCCCTACTAGGAGGGTCACCAACTCCAAGGTTCTCCATTCATACAAAAACAAGGTTTTGGAAAGGGAACGGTCCCGGTACGGTCAGCTCTTATTTCCAGTTACAATGAATTTGCTAAACTGCAAGTCCCCCACCTGAAGCATTTTGTTTCTTTCAGGCATCAGGTGATGATAATCCTAAAAAGTCCCAAAGAGCTAAATCTAGTACTGAAATTCAAAACAGACAGCTTTGATTGAACAGTATATGTAACATTGGGGAATATGAAGTGCTTCAGGTGTGGAATGGAGGGACAGCTTATCTGTTTGTTACTGGAGGGAGACAAACAAAACTGTCAGGCACTGTTTCCCATCCTCTGGCAGTGCAGGGAGCGGAGCTGGCAGCCCCAAGGCTGGAGGGCCAACAGTCGCTCCGCAGATAGCCGCACCGCTGGGAAAGCTGGTGGCCTCACTGCTGGAGAAGACGTCGGCCGCACCGAAAGAGAAGCCGGCGAGTTCTCACAGACCGGAGACACAGACAGATGGTATGCAGGGTGTTACAGACACTATGGTCAGCACCCAGGTGCAAAGCACAGAAGCATGAGTGGAGGATGAAAGGTGTGTAAATAATTCAAATAGTGAGTAGGTGGAGACAGGGGTACAGAGGGGAAGGGCGGGGCAGATAACAGCCAGAGTGGCAGAATCAGTTTTGGAGGAAGATGACGAAAAGGAAATAATAGTTGACAATTTGTTAAAACTGGTCAATCAAGGAAAAATCACAGAAACTGAAAACAACAGCAACAATAAAGTTAAAAAGACCTTAAAGAAGGGGCCGGTCTGAAAGCGAGGAGGATAATACGAAGAAAACGGGTATCAAAACAACACAGAACATTTAAGAATTTAAAAATTCTTACAAGACACCACAGGGTTTAGAGTCAAGGTTGAAAATTTCTTCCCTGATCTTAAACTGTTCTTAGACTCTGTCCGTTTTTATATGAGAAAGCCAGGTGAGCCCGGGACAGCCAGGTGAGTCTTTAGACTGAAAAAATAGTCTTGAAGATTACAAATCAACTTGCTGAAGAGAACTAAATGGTCTTCATTTGCCATATTTCAACCTGCTTTCATTTTTCCTCATTGTGCTGTTCTTTCCTCCTTTTTATTTTTAACATGTGCACCTTTAAATGGAACATTAAACATAAACGGAGCGAGACAAGACACAAGTAGAGTCTCAATTTTCATTTTCATTAATATAAAAACCTGAACATTATTTTTCTCCAGAAGACCCACAGCTCGGTGGATAATGCAGGCGACTGGCGGAGGGGATGGAACAGGTTTATTTTACAAATAAAAGTAGCAATAGTGTGAGGACTTTTATTTTCTCGAGATTTTAATCTGGTTTCTGTTGATGTTTAAAGATGTGATGGCAGGTCATATTTTGAAAATCACAGCAGAGCTGGAAAGGGTTAAGATGTTGTTTTTAAATGTTTATGCTCCAACTGCAGGCACAGAGAAACTTCTCTTCTTACACACCCTGGATGATGTGATTCAGAGGTGCAGTCGGGACAAGTACCTGATCATTGGAGGGGATTTTAATTGTACAGAAAAAAAATCATATTTCAGATGGAAATCACCCTGAACCCCACACGGCCTCGCAAAAGACATTAAAAAAACTTGTTAAGACACATGCGATTTAGATGTGTGGAGAAACTTCTACAGCAGCAGCTGTTCATGGCCAGGCTTGATGGGTTTTATTGCTTTAAACACCATTTTAATGTTTTAAAAATTGTTCTATTAGGCCAGTGGACTTTTCAGAACATTCGTTGGTTGAATGCTGCATTTTAATCAACAATATCAGGTGTGGAAGTGACACTGGCTTTGTAACAAAAGCGCTTTTATCTGACTGAGGTTTCAGAAAGCTTTTACTGTGTTTTGGATGATTTTAGACAAATAAAGTCCGATTTTAGTTCTTTGCAGAAGTGGTGGGAGATCGGGAAAAGTAAAATTAAATCTCTGTGGCTGCAGTACACTTGGGATGACTCCCGGAACCTGGTCAGATCCATTAAGGATTTGGAGAGAAAGATGGTGGGGCTGCAAACTTTGACTTTTTCAACAGGAGAAAGAAGACATGCTGAAGTCTTCAAAGCCAAAAAGCACATGTTAGCTGACTTGCTGGGCGTGGTCACCAGAGGCACTGTGGTACACAGTCGGTTTCAAAATGTTATTCTGATGGGTGCTCCCTGTCACTTTTTCTTTGGACTGGAAAGGAAAAAAACGGGCAAAAGAGGCTGATAAAACTGCCTGCATTCCGGGGATGGACGGCTGCTCCAACAGGTACGCAGCAGGTTTCTATGATAAATTGTAACAATGTGAAGATTCTGAGAAATCAAAAACATTGCATACATTCCTCACTGGCCTGCCAAAGGTGTCAGCAGATCCATCTAGAGTTGGACATCTCTCGGCAGGAACTGTTGGTGGTGCCAAAAAGCCTCAAACTGGGGAAAACCCCAGGTATAGACAGCCTGCCAGCTGACTTCTATAAAACATTCCAGGCAGTAATTGGTGAGGACCTCCTGGAGGTTCTCAGGGAGAGCCTGGTGAAAAGCCAGTTGCCCCTGAGCTGCAGAAGAGTGGTTCTCACCCTCCTTCAGAAAAGAGGAGACTTGCAAAATCTAAAAAAACTGGTTCTCTCCAAGGTCCTGGAGAACATGTTGATGAAAGTGATGGAGCAAGGCATTAATGCAGCCCAGACCTACTGTGTACCAAATGCAGCCATGAGGCGGGGGGGGGGGGGTCCACTAACCAGTGTCTCTCCCCCTTATGCCGGTCCCAAGCCCGGAGAAATGCAGAGGGTTGCGACAGGAAGGTCATCCGGCGTAAAACTTTTGCCAAAATACAAAATGCAAACCAGAAAGACTAAACTCATACCGGATCGGTCAAGGCCCAGGATAACAACGACCGCCATCAGTGCATCAACCAACAGGGTGCTGATGGAAATTAGACTACCTTTGATCGAAGACGTCGAAGAAGGAGAGGTGGGAGGCGTGTCCGTGGGCGGAGAGAGAAGAGGAAAAGCACGAGTCTAGGACTGAGAGTAGGGACTTTGAATGTTGGAACTATACAAGGAAAAGATAGAGAGCTGACTGACATGATGCAGAGGAGGAAGTTGGACATACTGTGTGCTCAGGAGACCAGGTGGAAAGGAAGCAAAGCTAAAAGCTTAGGAGCAGGGTTTAAGCTGTTTTATCATGGTGTGGATGAGAAGAGAAATGGAGTAGGAGTCATCTTGAAGGAGGGGTTTGTCAGGAATGTTCTAGAAGTGAAAAGAGTGTCAGACAGAGTGATGAGTCTCAAGTTAGAAATTGAAGGTGTGATGTTCAATGTTGTTCGTGCTTATGCCCCACAGACAGGATGTGAGCTAAAAGACAAGGAGATATTCTGGAGTGAGTTAGATGAAGTGATGCAGAGTACCCCCAGAGGTGAAAGAGTTGTCATTGGTGCAGACTTCAATGGACTTGTTGGTGCAGGCAACAGAGGGGACGAGGAAGTGATGGGCAGGTTTGGTATCCAGGACAGGAACACAGAAGGAATCAATTTTACAAAAAGGATGGAAATGGCTGTGGTAAATATTTTCTTCAAGAAGAAACATGAGCATAGGGTGACTTATAAAAGCGGAGGTAGGAGCACACAGGTAGACTACATCTTGTGCAGGCGATGTAATTTGAAGGAAGTCAGTGACTGAAAAGTAGTAGCGGGTGAGAGTGTTGCCAAACAGCATAGGATGGTGGTATGCAGGATGATGCTGATGGTGAGGAAGGTGAAGAAGGCAAAGGCAGAGCAGAAGACAAAGTGGTGGAAGTTGAAAAAGGAAGAGTGTCGGGTTGTCTTCAAGGAGGAGTTGAAACAGGCTTTGGGTGGTCAGGAAGTGCTTCCAGATGACTGGACAACCACAGAAAATGTGATCAGGGAGACAGGTAGGCGAATACTTGGTGTGTCCTCTGGAAGGAAAGTAGATAAGGAGACTTGGTGGTGGAATGAGGAAGTGCAGGAGTGTGTACAAAGGAAGAGGTTAGCTAAGAAGAAGTGGGACATTGAGAAGACCGAAGAGAGTAAACAGGAGTGCAGGGAGACACAGCATAAGGAAAAAGTAGCAGTGGCTAAGGCCAAACAGAGGGTGTATGATGACTTGTATGATAGGGTGGACAGTAAGGAGGGAGAAAATGATCTATATTGGTTGGCACAGCAGAGAGCTAGAGATGGGAAGGACTTGCAGCAAGTTAGATTGATAAAGGACAGAGAGGGAAATGTATTGACTGATGACAGAAGTGTGCTGGGAAGATGGAAAGAGTACTTTGACGAGCTGATGAATGAGGAAAAAGAGAGAGAAAAAAGAGTAGAAGAGGTGACCATTGAGGACCAGGAAGTAGCAAAGATTAGTAAGGGTGAAGTGAGGAGGGCACTGAAGAGCATGAAAAATGGAAAGGCAGTTGGTCCTGATGATATACCTGTGGAAGTATGGAAGTGTCTAGGAGAGATAGCAGTAGATTTTTTGACAAGAACATTCAACAAGGTCTTAGAGAGTGAGCAGATTCCGGAGGAATGGTGAAGTGTGCTGGTGCCCATTTTTAAGAACAAGGGAGATGTGCAGAGTTGCGGCAATGAGCCATACGATGAAGTTATGGGAAAGAATAGTGGAAGCTCGACTAAGGGCAGAGGTTGTGAACAACAGTTTGGTTTCATGCCAAGAAAGAGCACCACAGATGCAGTGTTTGCTTTGAGGATGTTAATAGAGAAGTACAGAGAAAGACACAGGGAACTGCACTGTGCCTTTGTGGATCTGGAAAAAGCATATGACAGGGTACCAAGAGAACTGTGGTATTGCATGAGCAAGTCTGGAGTGGCAGAGAAGTATGTCAGAGTGGTGCAGGACATGTGTGAGAGATGTAAGACAATGGTGAAGTGTGCTGTCGGCATGACCAAAGGAGTGGAAACAGAGCAGGGTGACACCACTTTATAAAAATGGAAACAAAAAGGATGTCGCTAATTATAGGCCTATTTCAGTTCTCTCTCATGCAATGAAAATATTGGAAAAACTTGTTTATGGTCAGTTGTATACTTATTTCGAAAATAATGATTTGTTAAGTAACTGGCAGTCGGGATTTCGACCAATGCACTCCACGCACACTGTGCTAGTTGACGTGAATGATTATATTCTGAGAAACATTGATGAAGGGTATCTGATCGGTGCAGTTTTTCTTGATCTTAAACGTGCTTTTGACTCAGTGAATCATAGTATTCTGATTGAGAAACTGTCCAAGTATGGCTTCAGTGAGAGTGCGCTCTCATGGTTCATCAGTTATTTCACCGCGAGGGAACAATGCGTGTCTGTCAATGGGGTAATGTCGGATCTTAAGTCTGTTCAAACAGGTGTACCACAGGGGTCACTTCTGGGCCCGTTGTTGTTTTCCGTCTTCATCAATGACCTGTGTCAATTGCCCTTTGACTGTAATACCAAAGTATGTTTGTATGCGGACGACACAGCCGTATTTGTCCGCTCGAAGAATGGCAATGTTATTTCAGAGCTGCTTCAAATGGAAATGACTAAAGTCTGTAAGTGGATGGATAGAAATGCTCTTTCATTGAATACTAAGAAAACAAAAGTAATGCTATTAGGCTCTCAACGGAAAACAAAGGGAATTTCTTTATCAGTGAAGCATGGAAACGAACCCATTGAACAAGTGCACGATTTTAAGTACCTTGGCGTTATAATAGACAGTCATTTGATTTGGGCCAAGCACATTGACTGCATAGTGCAGAAGATTTCTAGGACGATCTGTTACCTCTCAAGGACAAAGAGTTATCTTCCGGGTGAAATACTTAAAATGTTATACTGTAACATGATCTTACCTCACCTTGATTACTGCAATGTTGTATGGGGAAGTGCAGCCAGTTGTTCCATAATGAGGTTACAGGAAGTACAGAATAGATTCGCTCGATTAGTACTTAAGGCAGACTGTTTGACCCCGCATAAGATAATTCTTCATAAATTAGATTGGCAGTCAGTCACCCAGAGAATCCACTATCAAAATTGTGTCCTTGTATATAAAGTCATCAACGGACTTTCCCCAACATATTTGCAATCTTTGTTAACAAAACGAAATCCTTATTTTCAAACTAGATATGCAATTAGCTGTCCTCTTAATATTAATGTTCCCAGAACTGAATATTACAAGAAATCTTTTCATTATCGTGGATCTCAAATTTGGAACAATTTACCTGACTTCATCCGAAATGCCACCTCTGTTAACTCTTTCAAACGGCAATGTAAAATGCTTAGCTTAATCGATAGACTTTAGATATTTTGTGCACATGAGTATGGTTGTGTGTAAGCATGTGTGCAAGTGGTTGCAGTGTGCGCGCGTGCGCGTGCACTTATGTGTATGTGTACGGCTTTGGGTGTGTGCCGGTGTACTGGCGTGGAAGTGAAACTGTATGTGTGTGTGCGTGTTGGTGTGTGAGTGTGAGTGTGTGTGTGTTTGTATTTGTATGAGGTCTTTTCTTATACCATTATTCTATATCTCTCCTGGATTTGACTGTATTGTTTTGTTCCTTTTATGTTTCATAGGCTGGTGTAAAACCCTAGTCTTGTGAACGATCTATATGGACCTTGTAAGCTTGTGTTTTATGTTCCCTCTTTGTTTGTAATTTTGTGTTTTTTACTTAAACTGTATTTTGCACGTGATGCAGGGCCCCTTGGCAGAGCAGTTCCGAGTGAGCTGAAAGGGCTACCCTGCTAAAAGAAAACTGAATAAATAAATAAATAAATGACTGATGAATTCAAGGTGGAGGTGGGACTGCATCAAGGATCAGCTCTGAGCCCCTTCTTGTTTGCGATGGTGATGGACAGGCTAACAGACGAGGTTAGGCAAGAATCTCCATGGCCTATGATGTTTGCAGATGACATTGTGATCTGTGGTGAAAGCAGAGAACAAGTGGAAGAAAATTTAGAGAGGTGGTGGTATGCCCTGGAAAGGAGAAGAATGAAGGTTCGCCTCAGAAAATAAGAATACATGTGTGTGAATGAGAAGGACACTGGAGGAACGGTGATGTTACAGGGAGCAGAGATAAGGAAGGTGGAGGATTTTAAGTACTTAGGCTCAACAATCCAGAGCAATGGAGAGTGTGGAAAAGAGGTGAAGAAGCGTGTGCAGGCAGGCTGGAATGGTTGGAGAAAAGTGTCCGGTGTGATGTGCGATAGGAGAGTGTCCGCAAGAATGAAAGGAAAAGTGTACAAGACGGTGGTGAGACCAGCAATGTTGTATGGCCTAGAAACAGTGGCGCTGAGGAAAAGGCATGAGGCAGAGCTGGAGGTAGCAGAGATGAAAATGCTGAGGTTCTCTCTGGGAGTAATGAGGATGGATAGGATCAGAAATGAGTACATCAGAGGGACAGCCCATGTAAGATGTTTTGGAGACAAAGTCAGAGAGGCTAGATTGAGATGGTTTGGACATGTACAGAGGAGGGATAGTGAATATATTGGCAGTAGGATGCTGAGGTTGGAACTACCAGGCAGAAGGCCTCGAGGAAGACCAAAGAAGAGATTTATGGATGTGGTGAAGGAAGACATGAAGGTCATTTGGAGTAAGAGAAGAAGATGCAGAGGACAGGGCGAGATGGAGGCGGATGGTTTGCTGTGGCGACCCCTGAAGGGAACAGCCAAAAGGAAAAGAAGAAGAAGACCTACTGTGTACCAGGCTGACTGATAATAGACAATTTATTTTTAATTCAGGACATTTTGGACCTCTCCTGTTCATCGGGGGTGAAACTTGGTCCCATTTCTATGGATGATGAAAAGACATTTGACCGGGTTGAGCACACATAACTCATGCATAACTCTCTGTTTTTAATGCATTTAAACACGACCTGAAAATATTTCCAGAGTTTTACCAGAACCTTTTTATCATCTCGGGACTTTTTAAAAAGAAAAGATCACAGACACACCATTTTCAACTCTAAAAGAACCCATTGTCTGTGGAACTCATTTTAATGTGTGTCAGACTGCTGGTCCATCTGTTGCAAATAAGTTTGTAGCAACACCCATCACCACACTGGGTCATGTGTTTGACCTTTGTGGTCCACACCTGGAGGACGCCACTCTCTGCTGCTCTCGAGGTTTCTTCAGTAAGCTTTATGGGAAACATGCTGAGAGTCTGGAAGGACCAGCTCTTCTCAGATGAACACTCCAGCATCATCTCCCGAACCAAGAGTGTTTTATTCCTCGGCAATACAGATCCCTTTCCTGTGGAACGCCTCGCTCCGGATTTTCAAGACTGTTCTGGTTCGTTTTTAGAACATTGTGTGTAAGGACCTGTACGTTTGTGTAACACTTTGGGTAAAATAATGTACAATATGATGGTGAAAGTGTTAAATAAAGAGAAACTAAAGGGTCGGACTGACACACCATCGAGGGTTCACCTAGGTTTAAAGCCAGAAGTGGGCCCTTCATGCAGAGCACTGTATAAACCACCGTTACCATAAAGGAGCTGTTGCTGTGAATGGTTTTGTGTCTATTTTGAATCCAGGTGTTGATGAAAGGTGTTGCTTCTGTTTCGTCAGAGCAACGGTGTTCCACTGTTTCCTGCACTGTAGCGAGCTGCAAGTTCTGTTTATGTGGTCAAACAGGCTGTTCTGTATGGCTAGTGTGGTTCTTATTAAACTTGGGTTTATTCTGGGTTTCAGGTACCAAAAAAACCAGAAGGCCAAGTGCCAGCTGCTCAATTTTCTGTTGGGTTCAATCAAAAATCTCCCTTTACCTGAGCGGGAAAAGAAAAGTGGAGGGTTCACTGGACTGTGATGTGTAAATGATTTGAATCAGAATGATAACGAGCAGCATGATGGTTGATTTTAATTATTATAATTATATTATCATTATTAAAGTTTACTGAAAGGCTCGGAGTCCTGTGAGAAAGTTTGGTGTGAAACTGACTGATTATGTTCTGTGAAGGCAGAGAAGCTGCTGTCTCACCAATATCGGATTAGAGGAATTTTCTGATTATAATTTTTTTTTTTTTTTTTTTGTTAAGATCTAGATGGTTAAGTTTGTGCTTTCTTGCTTCTACTTTAATATTTCTTAGATTTGTGTTGTATTGAAATAAAGTAGTTTTTAAAAATAAAGAATATTTCCCTCTCTCTCTCTCTCTCTGTCTCTCTGTCTCTCTCTCTCTCTCTCTGTCTCTCTGTAGACAAATTTAATCACACAGATGAAAATACATCAAATAGGAGCATTTTATTTTTCCTGCTCTGGTGTGGTGGTGGTGTTCTGTAAAGGACATCATCATTTGCTGATTGTTACTTCAATCTAGCTGCATTCATTACATTTTTGCAGTGTTCTAAGCAGCCAGTTCATAAATGTTTAAAAAGGTGGCGTGTGCTAAAAGTTTAATCAGATCATTTGCTTCGTAGGACAGCAGGCCCTCAGTGTGGATGTTGTGTAATCAGGTCACCTGGGGGTCTCTGCTCCTTTACCACTGTGCATGGGATTTGAGTAGCTGCAGCTTTAAATGGGCCATGCCACAAAGAATGCTTAATAAGGCGTGGTGCCTTTTAGACTGAAACACAGTAAAAAAAAATAATAATAAAATAAAAAAAGCCTCAGGATCTTTGGTGCCACTGAGAGAGTTATATTTTAAGTTTGTTTGTCATATCCAGGTAACAATGAAACATCACTACAGGCAGTACAATTCTTGGACTCAGAGCTCAGTATTGCACTTAAGAAAGAAATGTTGCACATAAAATTAACATTTAGATAAAATATCAAGTAAAAATAAAAACTAAGGTGGCACGGTGGAATGCTTAGCACATCTGTCTCACAGCAAACCCACCATGGAAATTTTTAACAGCGACGGAAAGAGAGGCAGAGAGAGACGGAGACAGTGAGAGAAATGAAAGTCTCCCGGAAGTTAAGTTGAGGAGGTATGATGAAGTGGCTGTAGCACTCGGCTTCACTGTTCTCCATTGAGAAATAAGGAAAGACCGCTATGTTTACTGTTCTGAAAACATTGGCAGCGGACAGCATGAACCTAAATGAATTCAGGCATCACCCTGATCACGTGAGGAGCCGCATGAGTTTTTTCAGTGAAAACGTGCCAAATACTGCAGCAACCATCCCGCTTTGTGAATGCTAACTCCAGCAAACCAGCGAGCTCTGTTAGCATCAGATAAGGTGGAGTACCAAGCTGCTCAGTGTAGAAAACCCCACAGCACAGCAGAGGAACTGATCCTACCTGCAGCAGGCACGGTCTCTGTCATGCTGGATGATGTCACTGTTGTAAAAATAAGTGCAGGTCCCAGTTCAGCATTGAGCAGGAGCTAAGAGTTCAGTATCGTGCTTTAAACCCGGCTTCGGAAAGCTGTGTGCTGCGAAACGGGCTCATTATAGCCATTAATCTGGACTTAATTATTTTGACAAGAAATAATGAATGAAAATAAAACGAATTGTTTTATTCATTTTTGTTTTGCAGGTTAAAGTGTTTTATATATTGTGCTTCTCAGTTAATGTTGCTGATCAATTTGAATTTATTATTATTTATTGATTTAATTTAATTTATTTTTTAGTCTCGAATGGTTCAAATTGTTGGTCATAAAATGTTGACAGTTTAAATAAGGAATGTTTTTTTTAATTTCAGGCAAATTGATGCACTTTAAATCTTTTTGTTCAAAGACTAAAAAATTGCTAATAAAGTTATTCTTTGTTTGAAGTTGATCTATATTTCTTCTTTTTTTGTATTCCATAATGATAATAAGGATTTATTATTCTAATAAGGATACAGTGTATGCAGAGGATTAGACAAATAGTTAGACAAATAACATTATTTATAGGGGGGTGTGTGTGAAGTAGATAAGGAGACTTGGTGGTGGAATGAGGAAGTGCAGGATTGTGTACAAAGGAAAAGGTTAGCCAAGAAGAAGTGGGACATTGAGAGGACCGAAGAGAGTAAACAGGAGTACAGGGAGACACAGCGTAAGGCGAAAGTAGCAGTGGCTAAGGCCAAACAGAGGGCGTATGATGACTTGTATGATAGGTTGGATAGTAAAGAGGGAGAAAATGATCTATACAGGTTGGCACAGCAGAGAAATAGAGATGGGAAGGACGTGCAGCAAGTTAGATTGATAAAGAACAGAGAGGGAACTGTATTGACTAATGACAGAAGTGTGCTGGGAAGATGGAAAGAGTATTTTGAAGAGCTGATGAATGAGGAAAATGAGAGAGAAAAAGAGTAGAAGAGGTAACCATTGAGGAGCAGGATGTAGCAAAGATCAGTAAGGGTGAAGTGAGAAGGGCATTGAAGAGGATGAAGAATGGAAAGGCAGTTGGTCGATGATATACCTGTGGAGGTATGGAAGTGTCTAGGAGAGGTAGCAGTAGATTTTCTGACAAGAACATTCAACAAGGTACTAGAGAGTGAGCAGATGCCGGAGGAGTGGAGGAGAAGTGTGCTGGTGCCCATTTTTAAGAACAAGGGAGACGTGCAGAGTTGCAGCAACTACAGAGGGATAAAGTTGATGAGCCATACGATGAAGTTATGGGAAAGAATAGTGGAAGCTAGACTAAGGGCAGAGGTCAGCATTTGTGAACAACAGTTTGGATTCATGCCAAGAAAGAGCACCACAGATGCAATGTTTGCCTTGAGGATGTTAACAGAGAAGTACAGAGAAGGTCAGAGGGAGCTACATTGTGCCTTTGTGGATCTGGAAAAAGCATATGACAGGGTGCCGAGAGAAGAACTGTGGTATTGCATGAGGAAGTCTGGAGTGGCAGAGAAGTATGTTAGAGTGGTGCAGGACATGTATGAGAGATGTAAGACAGTGGTGAGGTGTGCTGTCGGTGTGACCGGCTAATTCAAGGTGGAGGTGGGACTGCATCAAGGGTCAGCTCTGAGCCCCTTCTTGTTTGCTATGGTGATGGACAGGCTGACAGACGAGGTGAGACAAGAATCTCCATGGACTATGATGTTTGCAGATGACATCGTGATCTGTAGTGAGAGCAGAGAACAAGTGCAGGAAAATCTAGAGAGGTGGAGGTATACCCTGGAAAGGAGAGGAATGAAGGTTAGCCTCAGAAAATCAGAATACATGTGTGTGAATGAGAAGGACCCAGGAGGAACGGTGATGTTACAGGGAGCAGAGATAACGAAGGTGGAGGATTTTAAGTACTTAGGCTCAACAATCCAGAGCAATGGAGAGTGTAGAAAAGAGGTGAAGAAGCGTGTGCAGGCAGGCTGGAATGGTTGGAGAAAAGTATCCGGTGTGATGTGCGATAGGAGAGTGTCAGCAAGAATGAAGGGAAAAGTGTACAAGATGGTGGTGAGGCCAGCGATGTTGTATGGCTTAGAAACAGTGGCGCTGAGGAAAAGGCAGGAGGCAGAGCTGGAGGTAGCGGAGATGAAAATGTTGAGGTTCTCCTGGGAGTAACGAGGATGGATAGGATCAGAAATGAGTATATCAGAGGGACAGCCCACGTAAGATGTTTTGGAGACAAAGTCAGAGAGGCTAGATTGAGATGGTTTGGACATGTACAGAGGAGGGATAGTGAGTATATTGGCAGTAGGATGCTGAGGTTGGAACTACCAGGCAGAAGGCCTCGAGGAAGACCGAAGAAGAGATTTATGGATGTGGTGAAGGAAGACATGAAGGTCGTTGGAGTCAGAAAAGAAGATGCGGAGGACAGGGTGAGGTGGAGGCGGATGATTTGCTGTGGCGACCCCTGAAGGGAGCAGCCGAAAGTAAAAGAAGAAGAAGAAGATAGGGGGGGGTGTGTGAAAATAATTGAGAAGCACTGCCTTAGATACAAATGGTAAAGAATATAAAAAAAATATTAAGAATAAAACTTCAACATGTATTTCCATCACACAAGTAAACACTGAACATTCTTCTGGCAATGAAAAAGCGCAGAGGATCACAGAGAGGAACTCCTTTCTTAGTATGGTTGAACAAGGTGACGGGGGAACTGAACGCCTGTTGACACTCTGAATCCAAACCTCTGATGAACCAGTCACCCTTGTCAAATGCCTATGCTATTGACATGAAGTCAGGAGGCTAAAGATGAGTTCTGTGCCAACCTGAATAACGTTATCCAGAATATCTCCACTAGTGAACATCTTGTCCTGCTTGGTGACATTAACACCCGAGTTAGTGCTAACCATGACTCCTAGCCTTCCTGCCTTGGACAGTATGGAGTTGACAATAAGAATGAGAATGGGCAGTGCCTAGTGGAAGATGGTCTTACCATGGCCTCTGCATGACCAACTCCTTCCACACAAAGCCACAACACAGAGTTTCATGGAGACATCAACGGTTGAACCACTGGCACCAGCTGGACATGGTCATCATCAGATATGCAAGTCTCAGGTTTAA
This sequence comes from Plotosus lineatus, assembly GCA_024760905.1. NCBI lineage: Eukaryota > Metazoa > Chordata > Actinopteri > Siluriformes > Plotosidae > Plotosus > Plotosus lineatus. The sequence goes on along the minus strand of CM045737.1, from coordinate 457,905 downwards.
GATAAGATAAAATACAGAGATTATTAATCTCAAAATGGAGAAATTCACTGTTACAGACTCTTGGAGTACCATCAGTAGGGGGTGCAAAATAGATACATATACAATAATACATATACATACATACACACATACATATATATTATATAAGTAGATAAATAGATACATAAATGGTATAAAAGTCTGTCTGTCTTCCTTTCGGCTTTTTCCCTTTTACTCAGGAGTCGCCACAGCAAATCATCTGATTCGCACGTTTGATTTGGCAGAGGTTTTTACGTCGGATGCCCTTCCTGTCGCAACCTTTTTTAGCAAGGGACAGAAACACGCTGACAACTTTGCAGCCTACTCTTTACGAAAGTCAGCAATGGTTCTTTTACATGCCTCTCACCATAGACAGTGAGAGACATGGCCCGCCTTTGATAACCCAGTTCGCTGCACTGGGGGAAATAGTATAAAAGTAATATACAATAAAAAAGAAAAAGAAAAACGTTGTAGACTGGCCTATATTCAAGTGTACATCTATCTGAGGGCAGAGTAGATGGGTTGATATGGTTCAGTCAGTGGGGTAGATGTGGTTGATTAAAGTGCACGGGGTTTTTATTGCACAGAACCATTTTTTTCACAGACAGTTACAAAGTGGCATTGTACAGTCTGACAGCGGTGGGAATGAAAGACCTGCGGTAGCTCTCCTTCCTGCACTGAGGATGTCTCAGTCGTCCACTGAAGGAGCTGCTCAGCTTCTCGACAGTCTGGTGCAGTGGGTGAGAGCTGTTGACCATGATGGATGGACTACTATCCTCCTCTCACCCACCTCCTCCACAGAGTCCAGTGGGCAGCCTAGGACAGTGCTGGCCCTCCTGACCAGCTTGCTCAGTCTCTTTCTGTCCCGCTCTGTGCTGCCCGGGGCCCAGCAGACGGCAGCGTAGAGGATTGCAGAGGCTACCACAGAATCATAAAATGTCCTGAGCCAAGGTCTGCATACTCCGAAGGACCTAAGTCTCCTCAGAAGGTGGAGGCGACTCTGACCCTTCTTGTACAGGGCGTTGGTGTTGTGGGACCAGTCCAGTTTATTCTTGAGGTGAACGCCCAGGTACTTGAAACTGTCCACTGTCTCAATGTCCTGTCCCTGGATGTTCACCAGTGAGCGTGTGTGTGTGTGTGTTTGTTAGAGTGCTTCTCCTGAAGTCGACCACCATCTCCTTCAGCTTCCTAGTGTTCAAGCACAGGTAGTTGCGCTCACACCAGTCCACAAAGTCGACGATGACCAACCGGTACTCCAGCTCGTTCCCCTCTGACACACGGCCCACGATGGCGGAGTCGTCCGAGAACTTCTGGAGGTGGCAGCTGTCTGTGTTATAGGTGAAGTCTGAGGTGTAAATGGTGAAAAGTAAGGGTGAGAGGATGGTGCCCTGGGGTGCCCCCGTGCTGCAGACTGCCACCTTTGACTCACAGCCACCCAGCCGCATGTACTGTGGACGGTCAGTGAGGTAGTCGATAATCCAGGCAGCAAGATGTCCTTCCACTCTCACGTCCTCCAGCTTCCCCCGCAGAAGTGCTGGCCTGATGGTGTTGAAGGTGCTGGAGAAGTCAAAGAACATGACCCTCACAGCGTGAGGTCTCCAGGTGGATGAGCGTCCACTGCAGAAGGTAGATGACGGTGTCTTCTACCCTGATGTTGGGCCTGTAGGCAAACTGCAGCGGGTCTAGGGTGGGGCTCACCACAGAGCGGAGGTGTTTGAGGAGGAGCCTTTCCATGGTCTTCATGAGGTGGGCGGTCAGGGCGACAGGTGTGTAGTGGGCCTGTTCCTTCGCTCGAGCTGTTTTGGGAACCAGGACCACACAGGAGGTCTTCCACAGGACGAGAGCCTTCTCCAGGCTGAGGCTCAGGTTGTACAGTTGGCATAGGACCTCACAGAGCTGGTCCGTGCAGGTCCTCAGCAGCCTGGGACTGATGCCATCTCATCCAGCAGATTTCCTCTGATTCAGTCGCCTCAACTGTCTCCTCACCTGGTCAGATGTGAGGAAGAGGGGGGACTGGGGTGGGCTGCAGAGGGAGGGGAATGTGTCTCTAGGGCTGCAGCAGTCAAGTGAAGTTGGCCTGGGAAGGGGGGGGGGAGGTGTCTTCTGGTCTGGAGACGTGTGAAGAGGGGGGGAACGGGAAGAGGGGCAGAGGGGGATGGGGGAGAATCAAACCTGTTGAAGTAACAGTTTAATTCATCAGCGCTGGTCACCATTAGCTGTCCCTATGACACTCTGTCCAAATCCAGACATGGTCTTTAGTCCTCTCCAGACGTCCCGCACATTCTGAGCCAGCTTCTCCTCCATCTTCTTCCCATTCTCCTTCTTGGCCCTCTTGATCCTCCACTGGAGCTCAAGCTGGACCTTATTCTGCTCCTCTCTATCTTTCGAGATGAAAGCTCTCTTCTTCTGGTTCAGGAGGACTTTAAGCTTAGGGGTAACCCAAGGGTGGTTGTTGGAGAAGCACCGTACCCTCCGTGTTGGCACAGTGCTGTCCACGCAGAAGTTCATGTAATCGGTGATACAGTGTGTGAGGCCGTCGATGTCATCACCAAAGGAGTCACAGAGCATGCTCCAGTCTGTGGTCTGGAAACAGTCCCTAAGCCTCTCATTGGTCTCTTCGGTCCACAGGGGCGGAGAGAGGGGCGTGGTTAAAGTCCCCGCTGATCAGAATCATGGCGCGGGGGTGATGAGTCTGCGTCTGACTGACAGCGCTGTGGAGACGCTCACACGCGGCCGCCGCATCAGCCGAGGGCGGAAATGTACACGCAAAACACAATCACGTGTGAAAACTCCCTCGGTAGATAATACGGCCGCGCGCTCACCGCGAACAGCTCCAGGTCCCACGTTCACAGCTGCTCCTTCACGTGCACGTTGGCCGGGTGGCACCATCGTTCATTCACATAGACCACCACACCCCCTCCTTTCTTCTTTACACTCTCCACCACACTCCAATCTGCACGCGCGAGTGTAAATTCGTTCAGAGAAACCACAGAGTCCGGTGTGAGTTAATTCAGCCACATCTTCGAAAAACATTTGAGGCTGCAGTCCCGGTACTCCCTCTGCTCCCGGTACTCCCTCTGCTGCCGGGTCAGCACCGCCAGCTCCTCGGTCTTGTTGATGATCGCGCGGACATTTCCCATGATGACAGAGGGAACATATGTCCTCCGCGTCTTTCGTCCCTCTCTGCAGCCTCTCCTTTTCCTCCATATTTCCACGGGAACAACGGGCTTTTCAGCATAAAGGAGAGAGGGGGCGCGCAGGCCAAGGAGGGGCTCACATGTATAAGACCTGCTTTGTTCAGAGCCGTCGGTGAATGAATTTCCTGACGCCGATCCAAAAAGTGAAAGTAAAAGTAAAAGCAAAAGTTTATTCTCACCACTCTATGCACTCTATAGCGCTGATGCACTATGCAGCTGGTGTGCTGAAAGCTCAGGCTTCACCCTTAAAAAGTTCCATTTGAAAGCTCCCTTTCTCTCTCTGGAAAATGCTTTGTCTGCAGAACAACTGCAAATCTCTGAGAAGTGGGATTTCTGAGAAATAATGCAAAAAATAGCCTTTGCAACCTTTGAAAAAAGACCTCCAAGAGCTGTGACTGGTTTGATGCAAAGTCTAGAAAGATGCCTCCAGTCAGTGAAGCAAAGAGAGCTGCCCTGGCTGAGTACAAGTGCTCACCAACTGAGAAGTCCCTGCAAGCACTCAGATTGGCCTGAAACAAAGGGCAACAAACAGCTAGAAGATGTGCCAAAGAATACTAGCAACAGCTAAGTAATAATATTCAGAATGCAGCAACATCACAGGGGTGCATGAAGGAATAAAGAAAGACAAACACCAAGTAAAACAGTGCACCTCGATTCATCAAGCAGAGAGGTGATCAATGACAAAGGCAAACAGTTGGAGAGATGGGAACAATACTACCAAGCGTTTTACTCTAGAGAAAATGTTGCTGGCACATTCGCACTTGATGCCACTGAACCACTATCAGTCGTGCAGGAACTAGATGCCTGACGAACACTCGAAGAACTTGGCAAGGTCACTGACAACTTGGCCTTTGGAAAAGCAACTGGAACTCACAGCATTCCACCAGATCGAGTCAAGCGCTGTAAAACCAATCTTCTGTGTAACAACTGTAAGAACTACATAGGCACCTCTTTTCTGAGCATCATTGGCAAAAAATATACATGAGTTGTGCTAGTGTGCCTCCAACAATTAGGGGAGCATTTCAATCTTGAATCTCAGTGCAACTTTCAAGCAAAGTGCTCTACAGTGAACATGATCTTCTCCCTCCACCAACTGCAGGAAAGTGCAGAGAACAACAGAGGCCTCTGTACATCACCTTCATTGACCTCACAGAAGCATTTGACTTGGTCAGAAGGGAAGGGCACTTCAGTATCCTGGTGAAAATTTGATACCCCTAAAACTACATAGGTACTTCTATAAGAGCATTAAGGTGACAATGACATATGAAGGCTGCATATCCAAGCCTTTTGACATCAAGAGTGGTGTGAAACAAGGCCCACCCTCTATGGGATTGCATCTGAAACATGCATTTTTTACGGCCACAGAAGGATTGTTCTTGCACGCCAGATCAGACAGGAGACTTTTCAACCTTGTCAGACTGAGAGCAAAGACCAAAGTTCATGAGTTCACCATCAGAAACCTACTCTATGCTGATGATTCTGCCTTCACTTCACATACAGAGAAAGAGCTCAAGGAGCCCATGGACAGATTCTTTCAGGAATGCAAAGACGTCAGGCTCATGATCAGCCTGAAAAAGACCAACTAGCCTAAGGTATGGAAACGTCACCTATCACCACCATCGACAATTATGAACTTAGTGTTGTACACCTTTAGATATACTCCCTAATTCATTCTCTTTGCACGTCTTCCTTCCCTGCCATGTACCTCTCTCTATCATTCTTCTTCACCCCAGCCACACTGCATCCGCTCCATATCCTCAACTTAGAAAACAGTCTTTACCTTGAGTTTTTGTATGTCTCTATGTTTATGTCACATGTTCATGTTGTTGTTGTTTTTTTTTATATGTTTTCACCTTCCAAATGTCCCCTTATATGCATCATTAGTGCACATTTTGTAATTCAATACCAATGATTTAAATACTAATTCCATGCAGTGATGTGCATCGAGGGGAGGAAGTAGACGCAGAGCCTCCCCTGTCAATCTTGAAAAGAAACATTTCATTTGAAGTTAAAATACATTCCAACTCTTTTGGTCTTCCTTTAGTTGTTATCAGAATCAGAATCAAAATATATTTTAACTTCAAATGAAATATGTTTCACTTGTTTGCGTACAGAATGCTGATATGAGATATAAAACACAACACACTATGAAAACAATTTAATTTATTTTAAAAGGTACCAAGATAGACGGAAATGTGATGTGGGTTTGCATTACACATCATATCATACTAGTTGTGTGGACCATCATGTCATTGCCTCTCTGATTTGATGTCCGCTGTCAATCAAATGATGAATAATATTATCTTCTGAGTTCATTTTTATTTATAAGTCTGAAAGTCAATTAAAAGAGTCAGCGCGTCACCAGCTGTCAACTTCACCGCATATCACTGATCCCATGGCATTATAAGTGAAAATAAAATCATGGAACGTAGGGGGATCAGCTTCCCTGAAAAAGTCAAAGTTTTAAAGGACCTAAACAAACTACGAAGTGATATCTGCTTCAAACAGAAAACACATCTCACAGAGGAGGAATAGCACAGAAATTTACAGCAAGTGTGAGGAGACAGCCGAACTCCAGGCCTGCTGTCCAGGTACCAACCAGCAGAGGGAGGCAGAACACCAAAACCCTTTTGATGGGTCTTTGTGTGTGAAGTCGCACAATTCATAGCTGGTAAGTGTCTGTTTCTATTCCTGGGTTCCTGAGTGGCCTTATGTCAGAGATTGTGTTTTCAGTCAAAGAGAATGAAAAGAAAAAGATAATTAAGTAAAAAATGGGGAAAAGAAGGACAAGAGAAGCGATTTCTTGCTTTGAGGAGAACCCCCCCATCTGCCCCACTTATTGTGTTTCCCTCTTTCTGTTGAGAGAGTGGGTAGTCCCTCCACTGTCTGCCATTTTGGCATGGCCAGTTCTCTTGCTTTCTTTCATCTTTGTTTGTTTTTTCCCCTTTTCTTCCCAGAGCACCCCTGTGTTTTCTTAACCATAGTTCAGCTCCAGATGGGCTTCAGTCCAAATAAGTAAACAGGGCAAGTGGTGACGTTGCTTCTGCTGTCGCTATGTTACAGCCAGATGGATCGGGCAGATATACCACTTTACATACAATTCCAAAAAACAAGGTCCATATTGCCATTCTAATTAATAAAAACACTCCACTTTCTAACAACTCAACCATGATTTTCCAGAAGGTCCTTATAATCATCGTTCCTGGAATTATTGGGAAAGACATTTCAACTCTAGCAAATATCTCTGGCCATAACATTCCCTCTTCTCCCTTGTTCCATTTAGAATTTTCAGAACTATCTAATTTTCCGAACTTGAATTTCACTTCAGGTGGTGATTTTAACATAGTACTGGACCAACACATAGATTGCTCATCATCAAACCCCATTAATAAACCCACCCACTTCTCATTCTTGCTTAAGCAGTGCATGTCAATTTATGGACTGATGGATATCTGGAGATTGAATAATCTCAGTCATAACAAATACTTGTATTACTCACCATTACCATAAATCATACTCACAAATGGACTACTTTTTGGTCAATAACGCTATTTCATACAAAATAAGCTGATTCAGTCATCTATAGTATTATCTCAGATCATGCCCTCACCAGTAGGGCCAGCCCCCTTACTTACGAAACCTCCTGAGTACAAAAATTCTGGGTCACGAAAAACATTTTTCAAAGTTTTCATCCCCAGGATATGAAAACATCCTTCTCTTACAAAAAGCACCAAATGTGCCATTCAAAATTCAAACGCGCCAATCAAAATTTCATATGATGCGCGAGTTGCTCTCTCATTGGCTGTCTCCCAACATCCCTCCCCGCTGGCCTCCCATTGGGATGACACAGCTGAATGTTACCCATACTTCCTGTACCCATACTTAATGTTTGTCACACGCGTGAAGGAGAGTTGACTGTCGGCTTGTTTTGAGATTCATCATGCAGCATTTTATTTAATTATCGCCAAAACCCCTGTACAATCAGGACGATATTGAACCAGAAGGAGACCTTAAAGCGGAAGTACAGTGACGGAGGCAATTATTTCGGCACGATATTAAAACAGAGTGCTCCGTGGGAGAAGACCTCCAATCTCGCAAGGAAGCAAGTTAATATTGAATGAGGATGTCTGATCTTTCAAACAGGTACTGTAATTCCGCTTTAAATAAAACATACCGTCCATTTAAACATTTAAATAAAATTGGTCCGTCAGCTGCGCGTTGTGCGTGGGCGTGGCTCGAGTTTTGTTTGTGTGTGAGTGTGTGTGAGTGTGTGTGTGTGTGTGTGTGTGTGTGTGTGTGTGTGTGTGTGAGTGAGTGAGTGAGAGAGAGATAGAGACAGACTGCTTACAGAGTCAGAGATGAAAGGAGGCTTAACTCATTAGTTTTTAATTTAGTTTTTTTAAGTTGTTTAATTCAGTAAATATTTAATAAATGTGGTGCATGTGAGCATGTGAGCAAAATGTAATGCAGCCGTGGTGGTGGTGGGGGGGCACAAACCAGTGTCTCTCCCTCACGCCGGTCCCAAGCCCGGATAAATGCAGAGGGTTGCGTCAGGAAGGGCATCCGGCGTAAAACAAATGCCAAATAAACTATGCGAATCACAAGAAAGAATCACATACCGGATCGGTCGAGGCCCGGGTTAACAACGACCGCCATCAGTGCCGTCAACCAACAGGGTGCTGATGGAAATTGGACTACTGTTGGTCGAAGACGTCAAAGAAGGAGAGGCGGGAGGCGTGTCCGTTGCCAGAGAGAGAAGAGGAAAGGCATGAGTCTAGGACTGAAAGTAGGGACTTTGAATGTTGGAACTATAACAGGAAAAGGTAGAGAGCTGGCTGACATGATGCAGAGGAGGAAGGTGGACATACTGTGTGTTCAGGAGACCAGGTGGAAAGGTCGCAAGGCTAGAAGCATAGGAGCAGGGTTTAAGCTCTTTTATCACGGTGTGGATGGGAAGAGAAATGGAGTCGGAGTCATCTTGAAGGAGGAGTTTGCCAGGAATGTTCTAGAGGTGAAAAGAGTGTCAGACAGAGTGATGAGTCTCAAGTTAGAAATTAAAGGTGTGATGGTCAATGTTGTTAGTGCTTATGCCCCACAGACAGGATGTGAGCGAGAAGAGAAGGAGAGATTCTGGAGGGAGTTAGATGAAATGATGCAGAGTACCCCCAGAGGTGAAAGAGTGGTCATTGGGGCAGACTTCAATGGACATGTTGGTGCAGGAAACAGAGGGGACGAGGAAGTGATGGGTAGGTTTGGTATCCAGGACAGGAACGCAGGAGGACAGATGTTGGTAGATTTTGCAAAAAGGATGGAAATGGCTGTGGTGAATACTTTCTTCCAGAAGAGAGAGGAGCATAGGGTGACTTATAAAAGTGGAGGTAGGAGCACACAGGTAGACTATATCTTGTGCAGGCGATGTAATTTAAAGGAAGTCAGTGACTGCAAAGTGGTAGCGGGTGAGTGTGTTGCCAAACAGCATAGGATGGTGGTGTGCAGGATGATGCTGATGGTGAGGAAGGTGAAGAAGGCAAAGGCAGAGCAGAAGACAAAGTGGTGGAAGTTGAAAAAGGAAGGGTGTCGGGTTGTCTTCAAGGAGGAGTTGAAACAGGCGTTGGGTGGTCAGGAAGTGCTTCCAGATGACTGGACAACTACAGTTAATGTGATCAGGGAGACAGGTAGGAGAATACTTGGTGTGTCATCTGGAAGGAAAGTAGATAAGGAGACTTGGTGGTGGAATGAGGATGCATTTGTGGGACATTGAGAAAACCGAAGAGAGTAAACAGGAGTACAGGGAGACACAGCGTAAGGCAAAGGTAGCAGTGTCAAAGGCCAAACAGAGCGCGTTTGATGACTTGTATGCTCGGTTGGAAAGTAAGGAGGGAGAAAATGATTTATACAGGTTGGCACAGCAGAGAACTAGAGATGGGAAGGACGTGCAGCAAATTAGATTGATAAAGGACAGAGAGGGAAATGTATTGACTGATGACAGAAGTGTGCTGGGAAGATGGAAAGAGTACTTTGAAGAGCTGATGAATGAGGAAAATGAGAGAGAAAAAAGAGTAGAAGAGGTGACTGTTGAGGACCAGGAAGTAGCAAAGATTAGTAAGGGTGAAGTGAGGAGGGCATTGAAGAGGATGAAGAATGGAAAGCCAGTTGGTCCTGATGACATACCAGTGGAGGTATGGAAGTGTCTAGGAGAGGTAGCAGTAGATTTTCTGACAAGAACATTTAACAAGGTCTTAGAGAGTGAGAGGATGCCAGAGGAATGGAGGAGAAGTGTGCTGGTGTCCATTTTTAAGAACAAGGGAGACGTGCAGAGTTGTGGCAACTACAGAGGGATAAAGTTGATGAGCCATACGATGAAGTTATGGGAAAGAATAGTGGAAGCTCGACTAAGGGCAGAAGTCAACATTTGTGAACAACAGTTTGGTTTCATGCTAAGAAAGAGCACCACAGATGCAGTGTTTGCCTTGAGGATGTTAATGGAGAAGTACAGAGAAGGTCAGAGGGAGCTGCATTGTGCCTTTGTGGATCTGGAGAAAGCATATGACAGGGTGCCGAGAGAAGAACTGTGGTATTGCATGAGGAAGTCTGGAGTGGCAGAGAAGTATGTTAGAGTGGTGCAGGACATGTATGAGAGATGTAAGACAGTGGTGAGGTGTGCTGTCGGTGTGACACAAGAGTTCAAGGTGGAGGTGGGACTGCATCAAGGGTCAGCTCTCAGCCCCTTCTTGTTTGCGATGGTGATGGACAGGCTGACAGACGAGGTTAGACAAGATTCCCCATGGACTATGATGTTTGCAGATGACATTGTGATCTGTAGTGAGAGCAGAGGACAAGTGCAGGAAAATCTCGAGAGGTGGAGGTATGCCCTGGAAAGGAGGGGAATGAAGATTAGCTTCAGTAAGACAGAATACATGTGCATGAATGACAAGGACCAAAGAGGAACGGTGAGATTACAGGGAGCAGAGATAAGAAAGGTGGAGGATTTTAAGTACTTAGGCTCAACAATCCAGAGCAATGGAGAGTGTGGAAAAGAGGTCAAGAAGCGTGTACAGGCAGGTTGGAATGGTTGGAGAAAAGTGTCCGGTGTGATGTGTGATTGGAGGTTATCGGCAAGAATGAAAGGAAAAGTGTACAAGACGGTGTTGAGGCCAACGATGTTGTATGGGTTAGAAACAGTGGCCCTGGGGAAAAGACAGGAGACAGAGTTGGAGGTAGCAGAGATGAAAATGTTGAGGTTCTCTTTGGGAGTAACGAGGATGGATAGGATTAGGAATGAGCACATCAGAGGGACAACACATGTAAGACGTTTTGGAGACAAAGTCAGAGAGGCTAGATTGAGATGGTTTGGACATGTACAGAGGAGGGATAGTGAGTATATTGGTAATAGGATGCTGAGGCTGGAACTACCAGGCAAAAGGCCTAGAGGAAGACCAAAGAGACGATTCATGGATGTGGTGAAGGAGGACATGAAGGTCGTTGGTGTAAGAGAAGAAGATGCAAAGGATAGGGTGAGATGGAGGCAGATGATTCGCTGTGGCGACCCCTGAAAGGAAAAGCCGAAAGGAAAAGAAGATGTGAGCAAAATGTGGCTCATCTGGACCTCCGATCCCTCAAGGAATCAAGTTAAAGTTGAGATTGGACCTCTGATCTGTCAAGCAGGGGATGCGTTTTGAATTCCATGTCTGAAACTGCTTCGGCTTCCTTCTTGTAGGCGTGGCCCACAGTGCCACAATAAACATTTAATGTATACTGTATTACGTGTGTGTGTGTGTGTGTGTGTGTGTGTGTGTGTATGTGTGTGTGTGTGTGTGTGTGAGAGAGAGAGAGAGAGAGGCAGGTGTGTGTGTGTGTGTGTGTGTTAATAAAAAATGTTTAATTAATAAATGTTAATAAAATGGTTTAATATGTTAATAAAATGTTTAAATGGTTTAATAAATAACTTTCTTTTACGTTTAACACATATTTCATACAAAATTGGTGTACTTTTATAATTTTTAAAGGGTTTATGGGGTAGTCTTGGGAGCCTTGGAAAAAATCACGCGGTTTACATGTAAAATGCACCCCTACTTACAAAACTACTGCGTTACGAAAAAGGCTCTGGAACGGATTAATTTCGTAAGTAGGGGGCAGACTGTACTGTATTACTTTCCTTGCAGAACATCGGCCACTCCCTCCCCCCGGATGGCGCTACAACAACTCGTTTCCATGACTACTTTGAATATGAGTAGGCATTCTTTATAGAAATTAATAAAACTCATGGAATAAGAGCATGCACACTATGGAAAACTGAAAAGACAGTCAGGCAAAGAAAACTATACTGTGCACACAAAAAGAAAGAAGATGCTACTTAATAAAATAATCTGCACGAAGTGGTGAAGACATTGGATCTGCTGGCCTCTCACAGACCCATAGACTCGGTAATTAAGAAACTCTGACAACAACATTTTGAATTTGGAAATAAAACAGGTAAATCACTAGCAATTCAGCTAAAGCAACAGACAGAAAAAAATCTATGATTTTATCAGTCATCCGGAAATATACGTAACTCAAACTATCCACAATTATTTTATATATTTCTACTCAAATCTTTACATCCCAGACCATATCACTTCATCTGAGGACACTGAAAGATAATTGGATTACTTTTGAGGGTAAACCTAGCCTGATAGGGCGGGACGGTATCCATCC
>CM045737.1:348401-385901 GCA_024760905.1 Plotosus lineatus | reverse complement strand
ACATGTGCTGTCCCTCTGGTGTGCTCATTCCGAATCCTATCCATCCTCGTTACTCCCAAAGAGAACCTCAACATTTTCATCTCTGCTACCTCCAACTCTGCCTCCTGTCTTTTCCCCAGGGCCACTGTTTCTAACCCATACAACATCGTTGGCCTCAACACCATCTTGTACACTTTTCCTTTCATTCTTGCCGAAACCCTCCGATCACACATCACACCGGACACTTTTCTCCAACCATTCCAACCTGCCTGCACACGCTTCTTCACCTCTTTTCCACACTCTACTTTGCTCTGGATTGTTGAGCCTAAGTACTTAAAATCCTCCACCTTCCTTATCTCTGCTCCCTGTAATCTCACCGTTCCTCTTTGGTCCTTGTCATTCATGCACATGTATTCTGTCTTACTGAGGCTAATCTTCATTCCCCTCCTTTCCAGGGCATACCTCCACCTCTTTAGATTTTCCTGCACTTGTTCTCTGCTCTCACTACAGATCACAATGTCATCTGCAAACATCATAGTCCATGGGGAATCTTGTCTAACCTCGTCTGTCAGCCTGTCCATCACCATAGCAAACAAGAAGGGGCTCAGAGCTGACCCTTGATGCAGTCCCACCTCCACCTTGAACTCTTGTGTCACACCGACAGCACACCTCAGCACTGTCTTACATCTCTCATACATGTCCTGCACCACTCTAACATACTTCTCTGCCACTCCAGACTTCCTCATGCAATACCACAGTTCTTCTCTCGGCACCCTGTTATATGCTTTCTCCAGATCCACAAAGGCACAATGCAGCTCCCTCTGACCTTCTCTGTACTTCTCCATTAACATCCTCAAGGCAAACACTGCATCTGTGGTGCTCTTTCTTGGCATGAAACCAAACTGTTGTTCACAAATGCTGACTTCTGCCCTGAGTCTAGCTTCCACTATTCTTTCCCATAACTTCATCGTATGGCTCATCAACTTTATCCCTCTGTAGTTGCCACAACTCTGCACGTCTCCCTTGTTCTTAAAAATGGGCACCAGCACACTTCTCCTCCATTCCTCTGGCATCCTCTCACTCTCTAAGACCTTGTTAAATGTTCTTGTCAGAAAATCTACTGCTACCTCTCCTAGACACTTCCATACCTCCACCGGTATGTCATCAGGACCAACTGCCTTTCCATTCTTCATCCTCTTCAATACCCTCCTCACTTCACCCTTACTAATCTTTGCTACTTCCTGGTCCTCAACAGTCACCTCTTCTACTCTTTTTTCTCTCTCATTTTTCTCATTCATTAGCTCTTCAAAGTACTCTTTCCATCTTCCCAGCACACTTCTGTCATCAGTCAATACAACCTGACACTCTTCCTTTTTCAACTTCCACCACTTTGTCTTCTGCTCTGCCTTTGCCTTCTTCACCTTCCTCACCATCAGCATCATCCTGCACACCACCATCCTATGCTGTTTGGCAACACTTTCACCCGCTACTACTTTGCAGTCACTGACTTCCTTTAAATTACATCGCCTGCACAAGATGTAGTCTACCTGTGTGCTCCTACCTCCACTTTTATAAGTCACCCTATGCTCCTCTCTCTTCTGGAAGAAAGTATTTTCCACAGCCATTTCCATCCTTTTTGCAAAATCTACCAACATCTGTCCTGCATTCCTGTCCTGGATACCAAACCTGCCCATCACTTCCTCGTCCCCTCTGTTTCCTGCACCAACATGTCCATTGAAGTCTGCCCCAATGACCACTCTTTCACCTCTGGGGGTACTCTGCATCACTTCATCTAACTCCCTCCAGAATCTCTCCTTCTCTTCTCGCTCACATCCTGTCTGTGGGGCATAAGCACTAACAACATTGACCATCACACCTTTAATTTCTAACTTGAGACTCATCACTCTGTCTGACACTCTTTTCACTTCTAGAACATTCCTGGCAAACTCCTCCTTCAAGATGACTCCGACTCCATTTCTCTTCCCATCCACACCGTGATAAAAGAGCTTAAACCCTGCTCCTATGCTTCTAGCCTTGTGACCTTTCCACCTGGTCTCCTGAACAGACAGTATGTCCACCTTCCTCCTCTGCATCATGTCAGCCAGCTCTCTACCTTTTCCTGTCATAGTTCCAACATTCAAAGTCCCTACTTTCAGTCCTAGACTCATGCCTTTCCTCTTCTCTCTCTGACAACGGACACGCCTCCCGCCTCTCCTTCTTCGACGTCTTCGACCAACAGTAGTCCAATTTCCATCAGCACCCTGTTGGTTGACGGCACTGATGGCGGCCGTTGTTAACCCGGGCCTCGACCGATCCGGTATGTGGTTCTTTCTTGTGATTCGCATAGTTTATTTGGCATTTGTTTTACGCCGGATGCCCTTCCTGACGCAACCCTCTGCATTTATCCGGGCTTGGGACCGGCGTGAGGGAGAGACACTGGTTTGTGCCCTCCCTCACGGCTGCATTATATATTATATTATATTATATATTATATAAAACAAAAATTATATATATATATATATATATATATATATATATATATATATATATATATATATATAAATAATGTAAAAATAATATACAATAAAAAACTTTGTAGACTAGCTAATATACAAATGTACATGTATCTTGAGGGCAGAGTAGATGGATGGATATGGTTCACAGTCACAGTGGGGTAGATGACAGGGAGAGAAAGTTGGGTAACAGTAGGAAGGCAGCGCAGGAAAGGGCGTGCACACCGTACAGCGACAGCTTCTCCAGAGGTTGAGGTGTCCAATCGATTCCAGTCTCTTCAGGAACTCGACTTGGCCCCCGACCCTGAGAGTGAGGGGATTGAGGCCCAGGGCACCCTGGCCACCTCTTCCCCCCAAAAGAGGGAGTTGGTGATAGTGGGGGACTCAATTATTAGAGGAATAGATAGTGTAGTCTGTTCGGACGACAAGGAGTCTCGTATGGCGTCTTGCCTGCCTGGTGCCCAGGTAGGAGACCTCCTGGAGCGTCTTGGCGGACAAGCTCCTGGCCAGAGCGGGAGGGATCCAGTGGTCGTGGTCCACGTAGGGACCAATGACATAGGTAAGGGTAGGTTTGAGGTTCTGCAAGACAAATTCGTTGAATTAGCTGAAAAACTTAGGGGCAGATCCTCCACGGTAGTTTTTCTGAAATTCTACCAGTACCACGTGCGAGCACAGGGAAGCAGAATCTTATCTGGAGGTTTAACACGTGGCTACGAACCTGGTGTAGGAAAGAGGGGTACAGGTTTATGGGGCACTGGAACTTCTTCTGGGGCAGGCGTGACCTGTTCAAGTTTGACGGCTTACACCTGAACCGAAGGGGCACCTTTGCATTGGGTCAGCGTATGTTGAGGGTAGCTCAGCCGTATTTAAACTAGTTTCTCGGGGGCAGGGAGGTCAGAAGGTGTTGTGGATAGGGATATGCAAACTGCCCTGATGGAAGCTGACAAGGCCACATGTAATGGTGATGTAACTTTTTAGAGAATAAAAGAATAGTGGAAGGCTCGGAGCAGCAGGCAGATGTAATCCAAATTGGTAAGTGTAGTCTAAATAGGCTGAAATGTTTTTATTTAAATGCTAGAAGCATAAAAATAAATTTCAGGAACTAGAAACTGTTGTTATTGGTGGGGCTATGACTTAGTTGGAATTACAGAGACCTGGCTTAGTGAAGAGGACGGAGATGAATATAATATAGAAGGTTATAAGCTTTTAGGAGAGATAGACTCAATAGGAGGGGAGGGGCGTGGCACTCTATGTAAAGGAAAACCTGGATGTGCATGAAATTACTGAGATGGGGCATGTCTTGCCCTGTGAGGATATTTGGGTTAGACTCATTGGCAAACAAGAGACTGGTTTAAACATAGGAGTGTGTTATCGACCGCCAGCTTCAGACAACACTTTGAATGAACTACTTTTCACGAGGATTAGGCAGTCTTGTAGTGGAGGTAAAACTTTAGTTATGGGAGACTTCAATTATCCTGCTATAGATTGGGATTTGGTGAAAGCGCAGGGTAAGGAGGAGGAAGCATTTTTAGATGCTATAAATGATAGTTTTCTGCTGCAGTATGTCAATAATCCTACAAGAGGGAATGCAGTTTTAGATTTGGTTCTCTGTAATGACCCTGATAGAATTCGCAATGTAGAGGTAAAGGAGCCACTTGGGACTAGTGATCATTATACTATTAGTTTTGATGTGTTATGGCAAGTTACAAACTTATCTTTGAAAAGCAAAATTTTCAATTTCAGGCGAGCCAAGTTTGACAGGATGCGTTCGGATTTAAGCAAAATAAACTGGACATTGCTCCTAGATTGTACAACTGTAAATGAAATGTGGGGTAGATTCAAGGGAGTTTTACTAGATGCTCAGAGCAAATTCATTCCAAAAGTGTGCAAGAGTAAGTTTAAAAAGCGTAATCTCCAGTGGATGACCTCTGATATTCGTAGGAGCTTAAGGGAAAAAAAGAATCTTTATAAGGCATACATGAGGGACAGAAATGAAAACACTAAGGCTGAATACTGTAATATGCGAGCTAAGGTCAAAAAAGAACTGAGGAATGCTAGGAGGCAGTACGAAAGACAAATTGCAGAAGGAGCGAAATGTAATCCTAAGCGCTTTTTTCAGTACTGTAACAGGAAAAGAGAAGGTAAAGTTGAAATCCAGTGCATAAAGAATGAAGATGGATCACTGCTGTATGAGAACAAGGACATAGTTGATACTCTTAATGGTTACTTTTTTTTGACAATTTCACTACAGAGGGGACTTTTATTTGGCCGGAGGAAATTGTCAATTCTCAAGCTCATTTGGCAGAAATTGAATTTGGAGAAAATGAAGTATTGGACAAGCTGCGTAAACTTAAGACAAATAAGGCAGCAGGCCCAGATGGGTTATACCCTAGGGTGCTCAGGGAGGTTTGTGAGATCATCTCTAAACCACTGTTGGTTATTTTTAGGCAGTCATTAGTGACTGGAGAAATTCCAAATGATTGGAAACAGGGTATCATTATACCAATATATAAGAAAGGGGATCGTACAGAGCCAGGCAATTACAGGCCTGTCAGTCTTACTTGCATAGCATGCAAAATACTGGAATCTATCATAAAAGACAAGCTTGAGTCATTTCTTGAGCATAATAACATCTTGAAGGATAGCCAACATGGTTTTCGCAAGGGTAGGTCATGCCTGACAAACCTTTGGAATTCTTTGAGGAGGCCACAAATACTTATGATCAGAGTAGGGCCTATGACATTATTTATTTGGACTTTCAAAAGCATTTGATACAGTACCACATAAGAGACTAATTTTTAAAACGAGGTCTGTTGGAATTGTAGGAGGTATTCTGGAGTGGATTAAGAACTGGTTACAGGACAGAACACAGAGAGTTGTGGTTGGAGGGATTTCATCTGAGCAAGGAATTGTGGGAAGTGGAGTCCCTCAGGGATCTGTGTTGGGACCCTTGCTCTTCCTCATCTACATTAATGACCTTGATAGGGACATTGAGAGCACATTGGTGAAATTTGCTGACGATACTAAACTGGGCGGTTTGGCAAATAGTCTGGAGTCTACTAAGGTTATTCAGGACGATTTGGATAGACTTCGAATTTGGGCAGATACATGGCAAATGAAATTCAATGTCGCTAAATGTAAAGTTCTACATGTAGGGAATAAAAACATTAGACAGGAGTATTTCATGGGAGGTTTAAAACTAGAATGTTCCTCTCAGGAAAAGGATCTGGGTGTGATGGTTGACCAGTCCCTCACTGGTACTAGCCACTGTGCGTTAGCAGTAAAAAGGCAAATAGGATGGTGGGTTACATAGCCAGGAGTATTGAGTATAGATCTAAAGATGTTGTCCTTCTCTTGTATAACACATTGGTTAGACCACATTTAGAGTATTGTGTACAGTTCTGGGGACCATACTTGAAAAAGACATCGAGACTCTCGAAAAGTTCAGAGAAGAGCAACAAAGCTAATTCCGGGTATAAAAAAGGAATCCTATGAGGAGAGGCTGAGGATCCTAAACCTTTTCAGTCTTCAAAAAAGGAGAATTAGAGGTGATCTGATTGAGGTCTTTAAGTATCTTAAGGGGATTAATAAAGTTAACTATGCCCGATTACTTAGGCCAAGTTCTGTAAGTAGAACTAGGGGTCATAAATGGAAGTTATTCAAGGGTAAATTTAGCACAAATATTAGGAAATATTTTTTCTCGCAGAGGGTAATTTCAGTGTGGAATAGATTGCCTAACCACGTTGTCGAAGCAGAAACCTTACAAGTCTTCAAAAGCAGACTTGATCTAGTGCTGGATACCATCTAGTCATGGTGCGTCTTTAAGGTTAGAGTCACTTTAGAATAGGACAATGGTGAGCTTAGTTGGGCTGAATGGCCTGTTCTCACCACTCATGTTATGTTATGTTATGTTATGTTATGTGGTTGATTAAAGTGGTTGATTGCACGGGTTTTTTATTGCACAGAACCGGTTACTTCACAGACAGTTACAAAGTGGCGTTGTACAGTCTGACAGCGGTGGGAATGAACGACCTGCGGTAGCGCTCCTTCCTGCACTGAGGATGTGTCAGTCGTCCACTGAAGGAGCTCCTCTACAGTCTGGTGCAGTGGGTGAGAGCTGTTGTCCATGATGGATGTGAGCTTGGCTACCATCCTCCTCTCACCCACCTCCTCCACAGAGTCCAATGGGCAGCACAGGACAGAGTTGGCCCTCCGGACCAGCTTGTTCAGTTTCTTTCTGTCCCGCTTTGTGCTGCCTGGGGCCCATCAGACAGCAGCGTCGAGGATTGCAGAGGCTACCACAGAGTCATAAAATGTCCTTAGCAGAGGTCTGCATACTCCGAAGTACTTAAGTCCCTCAGAAGGTGGAGGCGACTATGGCCCTTCTTGTAGAAGGCGTTAGTGTTGTGGGACCAGTCCAGTTTATTGTTGAGGTGAACACCCAGGTACTTGAAACTGTCCACTGTCTCAATGTCCTGTCCCTGGATGTTCACCAGTGAGTGTGTTGGTGTCCTTCTCTTGAAGTCGACCATCATCTCCTTCATCTTCCTAGTGTTCAAGCACAGGTGGTTGCGCTCACACCAGTCCACAAAGTCGACGATGACCGACCGGTACTCCAGCTCGTTCCCCTCTGACACATGACCCACAATGGCGGAGTCGTCAGAGAACTTCTGCAGGTGGCAGCTGTCCGTGCTATAAGTGAAGTCTGAGGTGTAGATGGTGAAGAGGAAAGGTAAGAGGACGGTGCCCTGGGGTGCCCCCGTGCTGCAGACTACCACCTTTGACTCACAGCCGCGCAGCCGCACGTACTGTGGACGGTCAGTGAGGTAGTTGATGATCCAGGCAGCAAGATGTCCATCCACTCTCGTGTCCTTCAGCTTCCCCCACAGAATCGCTGGCCTGATGGTGTTGAAGGCGCTGGAGAAGTCAAAGAACATGACCCTCACAGCGCTGCCAGCGATCTCCAGGTGGATGAGCGTCAGCTGCAGAAGTTAGATGACGGCGTCTTCTACCCCGATGTTGGGCCTGTAGTGAACTGCAGGAGGTCTAGGGTGGGGCTCAACACAGAGCGGAGGTGGTCGAGGAGGAGCCTCTCCATGGTCTTCATGAGGTGGGCGGTCAGGGCGACAGGTCTGTAGTGGGCCTGTTCCTTGGCTTGCGCTGTTTTAGGAACTTGGACCATGCAGGAGGTCTTCCACAGGACAGGAACCTTCTCCAGGCTGAGACTCAAGTTGTAGAGGTGGCAGAGGACCTCACAGAGCTGGTTTGCACAGGTCCTCAGCAGCCTGGGACTGATGCCATCTGGTCCTGCAGATTTCCTCTGATTCTGTTGCCTCAACTGTCTCCTCACCTGGCCCGATGTGAGGGAGAGGGGGGACTAGGTGGGCTGCAGAGGGAGGGGGATTTGTCTGTGGGGCTGCTGCAGTCAGATGAAGTTGGCCTGGGGAGGGGGGAGATGTCCGCTGGTCTGGAGACATGTGAAGAGGGGTAACAGGGAGGGGGTCCTCTCCAGACTTTTAGTCCTCTCCAAACGTCTCGCACATTGTTCTGAGTCAGCTTCTCCTCCATCTTCTTCCCATAATCCTTCTTGGCTCTTCTGATCCTCCACTGGAGCTCACGCTGGACCTTCTTCTGCTCCTCTCTATCCCCTGAGATGAAAGCCCTCTTCTTCTGGTTCAGGAGGACTTTAAGATCAGGGGTGACCCATGGGTGGTTGTTGGAGAAGCACCGTACCCTCTGTGTTGGCACAGTGCTGTCCACGCAGAAGTTCATGGACTCAGTGATAGTGTGTAAGGTTGTTGATGTCATCACCAAAGTAGTCACAGAGCATGCTCCGGTCTGTGGTCTGGAAACAGTCCCTAAGCCTCTCATTGGTGTCCTCGGTCCACACTTTCACAGACCTCTTCTGTGCAGGTTGCTTTCGCACCCTGGGTGTGTATTGATGGAGCAGGTGGACAAGGTTTTGATCCAAGCCACCCAGTGGGGGGAGGGGGGAGGTGTAAGCGTTCTTCACATCTGCATAGAGCAAGTCCAGCGTTTTATTGTCTCTCGTGGTACACTGCGTGAACGTCGGGAGAGAGGCGGAGAGAGAGGTGTCGTTAAAGTCCCTGCTGATCAGAATCATGGCGCGGGGTGACGAGTCTGCATCTGACTGACAGCGCCGAGGGCGGAATGTACACGCAAAACACAATCACGTGTGATTGTACGGTAGATAATACGGCCGCGCGCTCACCGCGAGCAGCTCCAGGTCCCGCGTGCACAGCTGCTCCTTCACGTGCACGTTGGTCGGGTGGCACCACCGTTCATTCACATAGACCGCCACGCCCCCTCCTTTCTTCTTTCCACTCCCCGTTACATCCCGATCTGCATGCGCGAGTGTAAATCCGTTCAGAGAAACCACAGAGTCCGGTGTGAGTTCATTCAGCCACGTCTCCAAAAAACACATGAGGCTGCAGTCCCGGTACTCCCTCTGCTCCCGGTACTCCCTCTGCTGCCGGGTCAGCGCCGCCAGCTCCTCGGTCTTGTTAACAATATCGCGGACATTTCCCATTATGACAGAGGGAACATATGTCCTCCGCGTCTTTCGTGCCCCTCTGCAAGACTCGCCTTTTCTTCCGTATTTCCATGGGAACAACAGGCTTCTCCACATGAAGGATGGCGGGGGCGCGCAGGCTGAAGAGGGGCTCATGTGTGTAAGACCTGCTTTGTTCAGAGCTGTCGGTGAATGAGTTTCCTGACGCTGATCCAAAAAGTGAAAGTAAAAGTGCAAAGCAAAACAAAAGCATTATAAGAGTGTGCTTCCCAAATACAGGATTGAAAAAAGAAACTTTGAAAAAAGATAAAGAAACACGCCTATATACAATAGAAAAGAGAAAAAGTGGTAAAACAAGGTCAAGAGCTCTTGTAACTGGCTGCAGGTCGCCCAGCGCCATCTATATATATATATATATATATATATATATATATATATATATATATATATATATATATATATATCCTGAATTTATATTTTATATATATATATTTAAATATATACATTATATACTAGTCCTTCTTAAAAAAAAATAGCATATTGTGATAAAGTTCATGATTTTCTGTAATGTACTGATAAAAATTAAACTTTCATATATTTTAGATTCATTGCACACCAACTGAAATATTTCAGGTCTTTTATTGTTTTAATACTGATGATTTTGGCATACAGCTCATGAAAACCCAAAATTCCTATATCAAAAAATTAGCATATCATGAAAAGGTACTCTAAACGAGCTATTAACCTAATCATCGGAATCAACCAATTAACTCTAAACACCTGCAAAAGATTCCTGAGGCTTTTAAAAACTCCCAGCCTGGTTCATTATTCAAAACCGCAATCATGGATAAGACTGCCGACCTGACTGCTGTCCAGAAGGCCATCATTGACATCCTCAAGCAAGAGGGTAAGACACAGAAAGAAATCTCTGAGCGAATAGGCTGTTCCCAGAGTGCTTTATCAAGGCACCTCAGTGGGACGTCTGTGGGATGGAAAAAGTGTGGCAGAAAACGCTGCACAACCAGAAGAGGTGACCGGACCCTTAGGAAGATTGTGGAGAAGGGCCGATTCCAGACCTTGGGGGACCTGTGGAAGCAGTGGACTGGGCTACAGGTGCCACATTCCCCAGGTCAAGCCACTTTTGAACCAGAAACAGCGGCAGCAGCGCCTCACCTGGGCTACAGAGAAGCAGCACTGGACTGTTGCTCAGTGGTCCAAAGTACTTTTTTCAGATGAAAGCAAATTTTGCATGTCATTCGGAAATCAAGGTGTCAGAGTCTGGAGGAAGACTGGGGAGAAGGAAATGCCAAAAAGCCTGAAGTCCAGTGTGAAGTATCCACAGTCAGTGATGGTCTGGGGTGCCATGTCAGCTGCTGGTGTTGGTCCACTGTGTTTTATCAAGGGCAGGGTCAATGCAGCTAGCTATCAGGAGATTTTGGTGCACTTCATGCTTCCATCTGCTGAAAAGCTTGATGGAGATGAAGATTTTATTTTTCAGCACAACCTGGCACCTGCTCACAGTGCCAAAACCACTGCTAAATGGTTTACTGACCATGGTATTGCTGTGCTCAATTGGCCTGCCAACTCTCCTGACCTGAAGCCCATAGAGAATCTGTGGGATATTGTGAAGAGAAAGTTGAGAGACACCAGACCCAACACTGTGGATGAGCTTAAGGCCGCTATCGAAGCATCCTGGGCCTCCGTAACACCCTCAGCAGTGCCACAGGCTGATCGCCTCCATGCCACGTCGCATTGAAGCAATCATTTCTGCAAAAGGATTCCCGACCAAGTATTGAGTGCATAACTGAACATAATTATTTGAAGGTTGACTTGTTTGGTATTAAAACACTTTTTTTTTTTTTTTTATTGGTCGGATGAAATATGCTAATTTTTTGAGATAGGAATTTTGGGTTTTCATGAGCTGTATGCCAAAATCATCAGTATTAAAACAATAAAAGACCTGAAATATTTCAGTTGGTGTGCAATGAATCTAAAATATATGAAAGTTCAATTTTTATCAGTACATTACAGAAAATAATGAACTTTATCACAATATGCTAATTTTTTGAGAAGGACCTGTAAATACCTCTTATGCTGCCTCTTGGCCAGGTTGTCATTGTCAATCTGGAATCTCAATTGATTACCTAGTTAAATAAAGGCTTAATAAAATCAGTAAATAAATAAACAAATAAATAAAGTCACTGGTCTAAGATTTCCATGTACAGATCTTGTACTCAGTTAATAAATATTTTTCTACATTGTTCAAATGTTATGTCATATTAAACTCGAAGTAAATAAAATGTGTATGTGAATGTGTCTTCCTTGAATTCTAATGTTGAAAATGGGAAAACAATGTTTTGAATGGGAGCGTAGAACACCGCAGCAAGTGAAGTTCTTATATAACTGGTCTTTTGTGCAATCTGTGTTGATCTGTGGCTATTTGAGGTTTTGACCAATCTGACAAGTTGTCTGTCTTCCAGTGCAGGTAAGACAATCACAGTTGTCAAAACAGATAATGCTTGGAGTTGTTTGTTTACAGTTACAGTCTTTGAGCATTTCAGACAAAGTTGAATGCAAAAATCAGGGCGTGTTATGAGCCATGTGAGTCTCTGACATTATTAAGGTGGAAGACTAATTAACGTATTTCGTATTGATATTAACGTTTGTAAAGATTAGGCTGCATAGTTTTCTGCATGTTTCTGCCTGGTGAGCAGTCCAGGGTGTACTCTGTCCTCACCCAGAGTTGGCTGAGATTCACATAGAGACTGCTTTCTCATGCAATTAATTTGAATGACTGTATATTCTATTCAAGCAATTATGCTATAATTTAAGACTTTTACATTAAAAAATGTGAGAAAGAATGGTGTATATTTCTTCTGCACATTTGATTTTACAAACGTTTCATCTGTCAAGGGAAAACATTAAAAATCAGAGCATTGCTTTTGAATACATCACACGTAAACTCAGAAGTTGACAGCTAATGGAAGACGGGAGCAACTCTGGTTTATTTTATTTTTCACTATCTGGAACTAAGTGACAAGGGAACCAAATTATAAAGACAAAGATTTTTAAATCATGAAATATGTTCGAAAATGACTTCTACAACGTGTGAACTTTCCATGCTCTTGATGAGTTCTCAGAACAACATTTACTCCAAATTTTCTATTTTTTCAGTTTATCATGAAAAAGAATTGTTTCTAGCTGAGCGGGCCATTGCAGGGCCATTGCACACAAAACCATTCACATTCCCTCTCACACCTAGAGGTGATTTGGAACAGCCAATTAGTCTACTAAGCATGTTTTTGGACTGTGAGAGGAACCTGGAGTACAAGGAAGAAACCCACACAGGGAGAACATGAAACACACAGAAACCGAGCCCATGGTCTTCTTGCTGTGAGGCAGACATGCCAACCATTGCTCCACCATGTCACCACCCCAAAATATTACATTTTTAAAATAATTCATACAGAATTATTCTCCTAACTGTAAGTGGGGCAAAATAAACTTGGTTCATCTTCCAGGCATGTCTGTAATAGTTCCAGCTTGTTGTTTATTTTTTATTTTATTTTATTTTCTAAATACTGTTAATTATTAAGAGGAAAATTATTTTCTCTGCATTTAACCCATCCAAAGTGGCCACACACTCACACTCGGAGCAGTGGGCTGCCACACACACTTTGGGTGTCTGGAGAGCAATTGTGGGTCAGGTGCCTTTCTCAAGGCCACTTCAGCCATTTATGTGGAGCAAGCAAAGGTGCTGCTCACTCCCTCACTATCCATTATTTTATTATTACCTGTCTGTCTTCCTTTCGGCTTTTTCCCTTTTACTCGGGAGTCGCCACAGCGAATCATCTGATTTGCACGTTTGATTTGGCAGAGGTTTTTACGTCGGATTCCCTTCCTGTCACAACCCTTTTAGCAAGGGACAGAAACACGCTGACGACTTTGCAGTCTACTCTTTACGAAAGTCAGCAATGGTTCTTTTACATGCCTCTCACCATAGACAGTGACAGACATGGCCCGCCTTTGATAACCCAGTTAGCTGCACTGGGGGGGACAGTGACAACCTTGTGGAGAGTGGGAATCGAGCCCCCAACCTTTGGATCAGCGATCCAGCGCCCTATACCACTAGACCACCACTGTCCCACTGTATTTTATTATTACCCTATAACAGTAGAAAGCAGTATTTTCAGGCAAGAGGTTATTCTGCTATACTGTATATCCATTTTCTGAGTTATGAAGGTCAAGACTTTTTTCTCATCTTTTACTAACCTGAATTATAGTGTGTGTGATGATGGGAGTGGGATGTGTGAACGACATCAGACACATTTACATTACTCACAACCTGTGATGTTGTAGTGCTAATGGGCTTCACTCAGAAAAAAGTCACTAACAAATCACTAACACCTTCAAGAAAATTGTGTCACACATCTAATAATGAAGCAGATATCGTTTCACACTCTGCCTGTCAGATGAATCTGATATTTCTGACCTTTCAACTAGAGGATGCTGAAGTTACAGTTTAATATTGCCTGAATCTCTGCTTGGGAAATCATCAATCCAAAAACTGGACAAAATTTATTATTGCAGATTTTTTGGTAGCTCAAGAATTAAGAGTAGCTTTTAATAAATTATCAGATAAATGTGTAATGTTTCTCTGTGGCACGGATGTGACTTGTCTGCCTCGGTGAGGATGTTTCTGTGTTGACTTTGCATGTTTGCATGTTTGCAATTTCCTGTGATTGCGTAGGTTTCCTACAAGTACTCCAATCTCCTCCCAGTCCAGAAACATGCAAGCATGCATTAAGGCTGTTCAGGGCGTAATGCCGCTTCTTAAATAATGTCAGTTTGGATTGGCTCCAAATTCCTCTGTATCCCTGACTGATAATTTAGATGGCTGAATAGGTTGATGGTTAAAATTTTAGAGTTCATAGATTTGAAAAAGGCTTGAAAGAGAAGTGTGATTTGAGAAGAGCTTTAAAGTCTCTATAAGTGAATATATTCTTATACTGTGCTATTATAACCCCCACTAAGTATCCCATCAGTCAAAATCAAAGGGCAGGTGCTGTGTGTGTTGTGTGTTTTCTTAAAAAAAATAATAACATTTTTTATTTGGTGTGTGTGTGTTTTTTAAAAATCTAGAAAACATAATATAGCAAAATACAGCATCAGTATTCCATTTTGTGATTTAAAATTATTATTTATTTACTATACAGATATACCAAACAATGTCAGATGGATACATACTCCATAGATATAAAATACCTGGTCTTTGTATATTATCTGTAACCACACAAGGCAATGACCCCTTTCTTAACTTTTTAAATTACTGTATTTTTATTACCCCAGTAACAGCAGAAAATATATTTTTCATTAAAATAAGATTACAATAATCACTATGGTAACAAGTTGCCAATAGAATGTGACAAGAAGAACTAAACACGATTGTCACTTATTTAAAGGCTTGACTATCAGTTCTTTATTTTGAGGAGTCTGCATTGAGTGTGATGAAACGTGTGGTGATATTTAGAACCTCTCTAACTCACGTGGACCTTTACTGGACCAAAAATATTAACAACAGTTATTTATGAGATACAAACATACTTTGATACCTTCTAAATTGTGCAAAAAATTATGTTTACCAATTTAAAACCTAATTTGGTAAATCAAGAAAGATCCAGCTTGTTTTGAATCTGTTTAATAGTAAAAATATATAATCAGATATACTACAAACCCAACGATCATGGAACACACCATAACTTCTCTCTACAGAAACATTGCAACACAATGTCTGTGTATTTTTTTTATTCTCATTTATTTTTCTTTTGCTCGGGAAGAAAGAGGTGAAGTGTTCCATGGTGGTGACCATGTTAGTGTTGATGAGAGATGTACAGTTCTTCAGTGAGTGGTTTAAAAAACAAATAAACAAAAAGCATAAACTTTCATGATACATATAAAATGAAAATCATTTAAAATTTAGCCTTTGATTTGTTAATCATCTTAAAGCTCAAAAACCACTGTACATTTTTTTTCCCCGGAAAAAACCCTTGAAATACAAATTGTTGGAAAGCGCACTTGTTTACTGTTGCTGTGCTGTCATGGCAAAAACCTGATCTTCCAATCCTTTTTTAAACTGCAGGTAAACACTGATGTTTCAGAGATTCATTTTCAGGCCCTTTCCCCTGAATGAAAAAAAAAATGTTGCTTGGAGATTTTTGTGTTCATATAAAGATGCGGCATGCACAACTCAACCATAACAATACCTCAGATGAATCTGAACCAATTAACAATGCATACATCAAAACCTAACTATTTATATCAGCCATAAAATACAATTTTGAATAAAATTACTGTATTTATTCAACAGATCTTAACTATGGACGTAGAGACATTTCAGCTACATTACGAGGTTTCTGTAAAAGTATGACCATAACGTGCCAGTGTCCCAAAATTGATAAATGTTTTATTGCTGGACACATTACAGCATTATTCATTAAAACATGTTTTTATGTGTCACTGGCATTTGCCCTACATGTTCATTTTTGTTGTACCCTGAGCTGAGCTGGGACCTGATAATCTGGGTAATAATAATGACTTGATGCCCTGAACTCTTTACTGAAGAGTTAATTTTTTTAAATATTAGGAGGTGCTTTGTGCCAAAAAACAAACAAAAAAAATCCCAAAACAAAAATAAATAAATAAATAAAAATAATCACTTTAGACCCGTTTTGTTGCTATGGAATTACATTAAAAAAACATTGTCAGGCACTGAGGACAAAAAAATTATGATCGTAGCCTTGCTCTCATGAAAATAAATAAATTAATTAAAAAAGAAAAAAAAAGAAGAAAAAGAAAAAACTTGAGGATGTGAGAAGTTGCTGTTTTGGCTCAAATGTCATGTTGCCCAAACTGACTAATAGATTCACACGTAATTATCAAACACAGGAAGGCATGAGTATAAATCTGTATTTTCAGTATTTTGTATGAATTAAAATATTAATAACAACAACAAAGTATAACATTCTCAGTATCATTTGTGAATATAGATAATCTCACATTTAAAAACAACTAACACCTGGAACATTATTATACAGATTTTCTATACATTTTGTAATATACATCTATAAGACAAAACATCATTTATATTAAACTTTAATATAATTTTTCATATTACCTCTCATATTCATCTTTGAAATGTTGAAGGATATGTGCGAGCCATGTATATCCAAATCAATAGGTGCAATCTTAATTAAATGCATTGTAATCTAGAAGATATACTGAAATACCTAAGCCTGTGACAAAAAAACCAACCACTTTCATAGATAAAACTAAAGCCATGTTCAGGTCCCAAACATATGTGTTTAAAGGTTCTCTTTTAAGATCCCATCATTACTTTAATGCTACTAGTTTAAGAAAACAGTCAGTGACATCCCAATATTTTCCTTTGTTTCAAAAACTCTGTTATGAGGTCACCAAATTGTAGATCATCCTGAAAAAAGAATGAAGACATATCAAATATTTCTCATGCAAATGAACACAATTCATAATAACCTATTGAAATAAAGAGTTGAACTTAATGAGAGAAGGTGTAACGGTAACTCCACCCCACAGCATGGATAGTGTATCAGACCCTATATAGTTCTAGTTTAATGACGAATGTGATCATGTTCTATGGTATGTAGACATGACCAAATGAGGGAAAACACTCTTAATTGAAGATGGGATTTGAGACCTTCAAGGTCACTCAAGGTCAAAGGTAATTGTATCACTTAAAGTCCATATATGATTTCCTGTGATGGTCTAGTAGTATCAGCATCTCTAGCACTTGTTTTAAAGTTTCTCCTAAAACTTGTTCACTTGCACCGACCCTTACCTTTGACCTTGAATTCTAAGATCCAATCATCTCTGGGACTCAGGTAGAGTAGTTTCCCTACCAAGTTTGCATGGGTGTGTATAGGATTTTGTTCACAGTCTAATTGAGAGATAAACAAACAAAGACACACACAGACAGACTCACAAATGCTGCTGATTAAAATAACGTCACCAAATATTTGCCAAAATACAATTTGCAGCATAGTTATTATTATTATTATTATTATTATTATTATTATTATTATTATTATTATTATTATTATTATTATTATTATTATATAATACAATATTATATTATAATAATAATAATATTTAGTGATAAAAATCTATGTGTAAATGTAAAGCAAAACAAGGTGAATATGTTTATAGCCAATTTAGCCAACCACTAAACTCATGTACTAAATAAACTGGAAGAATATTGTAAATAAAGCTCCTGTGGTGACTTAATGGTTGTTCTAGACCAGAGGTTGGTTCTGGTCCTGAAGGACTCCCTACCTTGTACATTTTAGTGCTTTTACTTGTTCCAAACAAACCTGACTTCACTAATTAGTTAATTTACAGCTCTTCCTGATCTGAAGTGGGTGTGACAGAGTCCATGAATGGGAATTTCCAGGTCAATATTTTATGGTAGCGTGTTTGTTGCTGAAAAACTCTACTTCTCTTCTTTTCCTTTCGGCTTTGCCCTTCAGGGGTCGCCACAGCGAATCATCTGCCTCCATCTCACCCTATCCTTTGCATCTTCTCTTACACCAACGACCTTCATGTCCTCCTTCACCACATCCATGAATCGTCTCTTTGGTCTTCCTCTAGGCCTTCTGCCTGGTAGTTCCAACCTCAGCATCCTATTACCAATATACTCACTATTCCTCCTCTGTACATGTCCAAACCATCTCAATCTAGCCTCTCTGACTTTGTCTCCAAAACGTCTTACATGTGCTGTCCCTCTGATGTGCTCATTCCTAATCCTATCCATCCTCGTTACTCCCAAAGAGAACCTCAACATTTTCATCTCTGCTACCTCCAGCTCTGCCTCCTGTCTTTTCCCCAGGGCCACTGTTTCTAACCCATACAACATCGTTGGCCTCAACACCGTCTTGTACACTTTTCCTTTCATTCTTGCCGATACCCTCCTATCACACATCACACCGGACACTTTTCTCCAACCATTCCAACCTGCCTGCACACGCTTCTTCACCTCTTTTCCACACTCTCCATTGCTCTGGATTGTTGAGCCTAAGTACTTAAAATCCTCCACTTTTCTTATCTCTGCTCCCTGTAATCTCACCGTTCCTCTTGGGTCCTTGTCATTCATGCACATGTATT
Source organism: Plotosus lineatus (assembly GCA_024760905.1). Classification (NCBI taxonomy): domain Eukaryota; kingdom Metazoa; phylum Chordata; class Actinopteri; order Siluriformes; family Plotosidae; genus Plotosus; species Plotosus lineatus. Next base: position 367,682 of record CM045737.1, on the reverse strand, counting down.
CTGTCTTATTGAGGCTAATCTTCATTCCCCTCCTTTCCAGGGCATACCTCCACCTCTCTAAATTTTCCTGCACTTGTTCTCTGCTCTCACTACAGATCACAATGTCATCTGCAAACATCATAGTCCATGGGGAATCTTGTCTAACCTCGTCTGTCAGCCTGTCCATCACCATAGCAAACAAGAAGGGGCTGAGAGCTGACCCTTGATGCAGTCCCACCTCCACCTTGAACTCTTGTGTCACACCGACAGCACACCTCACCACTGTCTTACATCTCTCATACATGTCCTGCACCACTCTAACATACTTCTCTGCCACTCCAGACTTCCTCATGCAATACCACAGTTCTTCTCTCGGCACCCTGTCATATGCTTTCTCCAGATCCATGCTGAAAAACTCTACCATGAAATTTAATCATATCCATTTCCTATTTTTAAACGGGGGGATTTTTAATTTTATTAGCTAACACAGCAGTTTTCTGTATTCATTTAGGTCCATATTTTGCAATATATTACAATTTCTACCAATTGTCATGAAGATAGAAATAATTTACAGTCTTGTGCTTCATTTTTTTAAGCCTGTGCTGTGATCATAAAATTAGACTTCTAAATCTGAGAATATTTTAGGTTTGATTTTGTGAAGTCAGTTATACAGTAGCTGCAATTTTCATTGATGGAGCTACAGTAATCACTTTTTCATCAGCGGGTCTAAACAGCAGACAAGGTTGTGGCAGTGCAGTGGAAGTGTCAATGTCAGACACCCACCAGTAGAGATAATAGAAGAAGGAAAGCACAAAGAAGGACATCTTGCACCAAGCCTCTTTGTGACAGAACCTAAGGGTATCATCATCCATGACATTTGCTGGGTCATAAAGTAGCTCCTTGGTGTCTGTTGGGCTGTGGAAGTACCTGCCGAAAATGGGGAAGAACACAGCATGGGTAGTATGCAACATATAATCTACACCGGACCTCTTGGTGGTTCTCAGCTGGACTCAGAGTAAAGTGAATGTAAAATCATACCTGTATGTGTTCTATAGTAACTGAATAAACTACTGTCACTCACACACCCACTTATTCATTAAAATTGCCTATTCTTCATGGAGACTATCTCAACAGACATTGGGCAAAGGCAGGGTACACCCTAATTAGCTTGGCAGACCTACACACAAACCAAACTAAATAAATAAATAATGCGGTTAAATAAAATTATGAAAAAGTGATTTACATGGTTCATTATTACATTCACAATGTTCACCAATCCTCAAAAATTTGCACAGTGGACTGAAGACATTCATTCATTCATTTTCTGAACTGCTTAATCCTAATTAGGGTCGTGGGAAGGCTGGTGCCCATCTCAGCCAACTCCAGGTAAGGGTGGTGTACACCCAAAACAGCTTGCCAGGCCATCACAAGGCCAACACTCACACAATCATTCATACTTACCCTCACACCTCATGGTGGAACAGCCAATTAACCTACTCTGCATGTTTTTAGACTTTGGGAGGAAACCGGAGTACCCTGAAGGAACACACACACAAGCATGGGGAGAAGATGCAAACTCCACACAGAAATGTGAGGTGGACGTGCTAACCACTGCACCACCATGCTTCTGGACTGAAGACATCATGAACTAAGTATCTACCAGAGAAAGCAGTTGTATATTTTCCAAGATACTATACACTGATGGGTGAAAAATGTACATTTTTAAGCACCACTGTACAAGCAGAATTACCAATTAATAGGGGATTAAATCATAGCCTGTGTGTAATATAAAATAAAAGCGGTGCTCACTATTTTTGTGCAGTCTTGGTCCTAGTAATATATTATCTTTGTTGTGAGCTATATATTGTTCAAGTTATTATTGTATTTAAAAGCTTATATAAATTGTACTTAAGTAAATATTACAGACATTACATTTACATGGACAAGGACTTTTCAAAAGGTCTAAAGCCAGGATTTTAATGTCTGGCGACTCGGAAGAGGTACGTTTTTAAATTTGAATTTCTAATGACACGGTCACTAATATCATGGCAGTAGCAATATGTTTATTTATTGGTAGGATTAGTAAGAATATGTATAATTATTGGTATTATGTAAACTTCACTCAGGTACTGTAATGAAGCCTAATGTAAGGCCCTATTATACAACAACAAAAATCTGATGTAATATATGCCAGTTGGTGCCACGCAAAAGGACAGTGAACATGTGTGTTTGCTCCACCAGTCATTCATAACTTAATTTATCAAACTGCTTAATCCTATTCGGATCATGGTGAGGCTGGAGCCTCTACAACTTTATCTAATTTTTTTATGTGGCCTACAGTATAGTATATAGAACCTATGGCAAATCAAACGTGCGAAACATTTGCTGTGGCGACCACTGATAAAGGGAAAAAGCTGAAAGGAAATCTCTCTCATCACAGTATAGTATAGATGACACATAAAATAATAAAATATGATATAGAGTTCTGTTGTTGATGACAATCCAGGGTTGGGTGGTGGGGGCAGCAGCCAAAGCACTTGAGGCCCAGATGTCCCTCTCCCAGCCACTTCCTTAAGCTCTTCCAGGGGGTGGTGATGGCTTAGATAATTGAATTACTTTTTAGGGTAAACCTGGCCTGATATGGCAGTGCAGTGTCCATCCCACTCGGGAAGGTCATCATCATCATCATCACCATCACCATCATCTTCCTCTAGGGTCAGGCCACAGGGGCAGAAACCTAAGCAAAGAGGTCCAGACGTCCCTATCCACAGCCACTTCCTCCAGCTCTTCCGGGGGGACACTAAGGCGTTTCAAGACAAGCCAACAGACATAGTCCCTCCAGCATGTTCTCGGTCGACCCCGGGGTCTCTTCCTGGTTGGACATGCCCGAAACACCACACCAGGGAGGCGTTCGGGAGGCATTCTGATCACATCCCCAAGTCACCCGAACCGGCCCCTCTCAATGAGGAAGAACAGCGGCTCTACTCCAAGCTCTCCCCAGATGGTAGGGTGAGAAGTCACCTTATCTCTTAGGTAGAGCCCCAGCACCCGACAAAGGAAGCTCATTTCAGCCGCTTCTTGTTCTTTCGGTTACTACCCAAAGCTCATGACCATGCAGTGGTATGAAAAAGTATCTGAACCTTTTGGAATTTCTCACATTTCTGCATAAAATCACCATCAAATGTGATCTGATCTTTGTCAAACTCACACAGATGTAAAAACAGTGTCTGCTTTAACTAAAACCACCCAAACATTTATAGGTTTTCATATTTTAATGAGGATAACATGCAAACAATGACAGAAGGGGGAGGAATAAGTAACTGAATCCTCTGCCTAAGGAGACTTAAAGAGCAATTGAAACCAATTTTTACCAAACAATTTAAGTTAGGTGTGTGCCCAATCACTGATGAGTGGCTTAAAGCTGCCCTGCCCACTATAAAACACACACCTGGTAAGTATTGTCTTGATGAGAAACATTGTCTAATGTGCACCATGGTTCGCTCAAAAGAGCTGTCTGAAGACCTGCGATTGAGAATTGTTGATTTGTATAAAGCTGGGAAAGGATACAAAACCATCTCTAAAAGTCTTAATTATATAAAATATTAAATGTGATGGTTCAGTTACTTATTCCTCCCTCTTCGGTCATTGTTCGCATGCTATCCTCATTAAAATATGAAAACCTATAAATGTTTGGGTGATTTTAGTTAAAGCAGACACTGTTTTTTCATCTGTGTGATTTGACAAAGATCAGATCACATTTGATGGTGATTTTATGCAGAAATGTGAGAAATTCCAAAAGGTTCAGATATACCACTGTAGGTGAGGATTGGAACGTAGATCGACTGGTAAATTGAGAGCTTTGCCTTGCGGCTCAGCTCCTTCTTCACCTCGATGGACCCGTACAGGCTCTGTTTAACAGCAGAGGCTTCAGCGATCCGTCTGTTAATCTCCCGCTCCATACTTCTCTTACTCATGAACATGACCCCAAGATGCTTAAACCCCTCCACTTGGGGCAGGACCCCATTCCCAACCAGGAGGATTTATTCCACCCTTGTCCAACTGAGAACCATGGTTTCAGACTTGGAGGTGCTCTTTTTCATCCCGACCGCTTCGCACTCGACTGCGAATTGCTCCAATTAGAGCTGGCGGTCCCAGGTTGATGCAGCCAAAAGGACAACATCATCTGCAAAACTCAGAGACGAGATCCAATGGCCCCCAAACCAGAACCCCTTAACATCTCGGCTGTACCTAGGAATTCTGTCCATAAAAACTATGAACAGAATTGGTGAGAAAGAACAGCCTTGGCGGACTCCAACCCTCACCGAAAATGAATTTGACCTGTTGTTACCAATACAGACCAAACTCTGGCTCTGGTGATAAAGCGATTGAATGGCCCATAGCAATGGGTCCAGAGCGCCGTACTCCCTGAGCATGCCCCACAAGATGGCTTGAGGGACACTGTCAAAAGCCTTCTCCAAATCCACAAAACACATGTGGACAGATTGGGCAAACTCCCATGCCCCCTCAAAGATCCTGTGGAGTATATAGAGTTGGTCAAGAGTGCTATGGCCAGGAAGAAAGCCACATTGTTCCTCATGAATCTGAGGTTCGACTATCGGTCGGCTCCTCCTCTCCAGTACCCCTGCATAGACTTTCCTGGGAAGGCTCAGGAGTGTGATTCCCCGATAATTGGAACACCCCATACGGTTCTCATTTTTAAAATTTAAAAATCTTTTAAAAATTTTTTAAAAAATCCTTTATAAAATATCACCCCGGTTTGCCAATCCAGATGTACAGCCCCCAAATGAAAACGCAATGTTGCAGAGATGTGTCAACCAAGACAGTCATACAGCATCCAGAGCCCTGAGATATTCAGGGCGGATCTCATCCAAACCCGGACCCCGACCACCAACAAGCTTTTTGACTACCTCAGTGACCTCCAATTCAGTGATGGGCTGACCCTCTCCCAAACCCCCAGGATCTTCCTCCTCCACAGAGGGTGGTGGGATTGGGGAGGTCCTCAAAGTATTCCTTCCACCTCCCGACAATATCCCCAGTCAAGGTGAGCAGCTCCCCACCGCCACTGTAAACAGGGTTTGTGGAGAACTGCTTTCCCCTCCTGAGGCATTGAATGGCGGTCCAGAACATTTTTGAGGCCAACCAATAATCACTCTCCAGGCCCTTACCAATCTCCTCCCATGCCCGAGATTTTGCATCTGTGATAGCTTCGGCTGCAACACATTTGGACTGCTGGTACCTGTCTGCTGCCTCGAGAGTCCCACAGGCCAATTAGATCCAATAGGCCTCCTTTTTCAACTGGACGGTCCAAATGCAGCCATAAGACGGGGGGGGGGCACTTACCAGTGTCTCTCCCCCTTATGCCGGTCCCAAGCCCGGAGAAATGCAGAGGGTTGTGTCAGGAAGGGCATCCGACGTAAAACCAATGCCAAACTTTTATGATGCAAATCAGAAGGATTACTCCCATACCGGATCGGTCAAGGCCCGGGTTAACAAGGACCACCATCAGTGCTATCAATCAACAGGGTGCTGATGGAAATTGGACTACTGTTGGTCAAAGACGTCGAAGAAGGAGAGGCGGAAGACGTGTCCGTAGGCAGAGAGAGAAGAGGAAAGGCATGAGTCTTGGACTTAGAGTAGGGACTTTGAATGTTGGAACTATGCAAAGAAAAGGTAGACAGCTGGCTGACATGATACAGAGGAGGAAGGTGGACATACTGTGTGTTCATGAGACCAGGTGGAACGGTAGCAAAAGTGAAAGCTGAGGAGCAGGGTTTAAGCTGTTTTATCATGGTGTGGATGGGAAGAGAAATGGAGTAGGAGTCATCTTGAAGGAGGGGTTTGTCAGGAATGTTCTAGAAGTGAAAAGAGTGTAAGACAAAGTGATGAGTCTCAAGTTAGAAATTGAAGGTGTGATGCTCAATGTTGTTAGTGCTTATGCCACACAGACAGGATGTGAGCGAGAAGAGAAGGAGAGATTCTGGAGGGAGTTAGATGAAGTGATGCAGAGTACCCCCAGAGGTGAAAGAGTGGTCATTGGGGCAGACTTCAATGGACATGTTGGTGCAGGAAACAGAGGGGACGAGGAAGTGATGGGTAGGTTTGGTATCCAGGACAGGAACGCAGAAGGACAGATGTTGGTAGATTTTGCAAAAAGGATGGAAATGGCTGTGGTAAGTACTTTCTTCCAGAAGAAACAGGAACATAGGGTGACTTATAAAAGCGGAGGTAGGAGCACACGGGTAGACTACATCTTGTGTGGGCAATGCAATTTGAAGGAAGTCACTGACTGCAAAGTAGTAGTGGGTGAGAGTGTTGCCAAACAGCATAGGAGGGTGGTATGCTGGATGACGCTGATGGTGAGGATGGTGAAGAAGGCAAAGGCAGAGCAGAAGACAAAGTGGTGGAAGCTGAAAAAGGAAGAGTGTCGTGTTGTCTTCAAAGAGGAGTTGAAACAGGCTTTGGGTGGCCAGGAAGTGCTTCCAAATGACTGGACAACCACAGCAAATGTGATCAGGGACACAGGTAGGAGAGTACTTGGTGTGGCCTCTGGAAGGAACATAGATAAGGAGACTTGGTGGTGCAATGAGGAAGTGCAGGAGTGTGTACAAAGGAAGAGGTTAGCTAAGAAGAAGTGGGACATTGAGAGGACCGAAGAGAGTAAACAGGAGTGCAGGGAGACACAGCGTAAGGTGAAAGTAGCAGTGGCTAAGGCCAAACAGAGGGCGTATGATGACTTGTATGATAGGTTGGACAGTAAGAAGGGAGAAAATGATCTATACAGGTTGGAACAGCAAAGAGATAGAGATGGGAAGGATGTGCAGCAAGTTAGAGTGATTAATGACAGAGAGGGAAATGTATTGACTGATGACACAAGTGTGCTGGGAAGATGGAAAGAGTACTTTGAAGAACTGATGAATGAGGAAAATGAGAGAGGAAAAAAGAGTAGAAGAGGCGACCATTGAGGAGCAGGATGTAGCAAAGCTCACTTCACCCTGACTGATGAGGGCATTGAAGAGGATGAAGAATGGAAAAGCAGTTGGTCCTGATGGTATACCTGTGGAGGTATGGAAGTGTCCAGGAGAGGTAGCAGTAGATTTTCTGACAAGAACATTCAACAACGCCTTAGTGAGTGAGCAGATGCCAGAGAAATGGAGAAGAAGTGTGCTGGTGCCCATTTTTAAGAACAAGGGAGACGTGCAGAGTTGCAGCAACTACAGAGGGATAAAGTTATGAGCCATACAATGAAGTTATGGGAAAGAATAGTGGAAGCTAGACTAAGGGCAGAGGTCAGCATTTGTGAACAACAGTTTGGTTTCATGCCAAGAAAGAGCACCACAGATGCAATGTTTGCTTTGAAGATGTTAATCGAGAAGTACAGAGAAGGTCAGAGGGAACTGCATTGTGCCTTTGTGGATCTGGAAAAAGCATATGACAGGGTGCCAAGAGAAGAACTGTGGTATTGCATGAGGAAGCCTGGAGTGGCAGAGACGTATGTTAGAGTGGTGCAGGACATGTATGAGAGATGTAAGACAGTGGTGAGGTGTGCTGTTGGCGTGACCGACGAATTCAAGGTGGTGGTGGGACTGCATCAAGGGTCAGCTCTCAGCCCCTTCTTGTTTGTTATGGTGATGGACAGGCTGACAGATGAGGTGAGACAAGAATCTCCATGGACTATGATGTTTGCAGATGACATTGTGATCTGTAGTGAGAGCAAAGAACAAGTGCAGGAAAAAGGAGGTATGCCCTGGAAAGGAGGGGAATGAAGGTTAGCCTCAGAAAATCAGAATACATGTGTGTGAATGAGAAGGACCCAGGAGGAACGGTGATGTTACAAGGAACAGAGATAACGAAGGTGGAGGATTTTAAGTACTTAGGCTCAGCAATCCAGAGCAATCCAGCGATGTTGTATGGCTTAGAAACAGTGGCGCTGAGGAAAAGGCAGGAGGCAGAGCTGGAGGTAGCAGAGATGAAAATGTTGAGGTTCTCTCTGGGAGTAACGAGCATGGATAGGATCAGAAATGAGTATATCAGAGGGACAGCCCATGTAAGATGTTTTGGAGACAAAGTCAGAGAGGCTAGATTGAGATCGTTTGGACATGTACAGAGGAGGGATAGTGAGTATATTGGCAGTAGGATGCTGAGGTTGGAACTACCAGGCAGAAGGCCTAGAGGAAGACCAAAGAAGAGATTTATGTATGTGGTGAAGGAAGACATGAAGGTCGTTGGAGTCAAAAAAGAAGATGCAGAGGACAGGGTGAGATGGAGGCGGATGATTTGCTGTGGCGACCCCTGATGGGAGCCGCCGAAAGGAAAAGAAGAGACCTCCTTTTTCAGCTGGACGGTCCCCATCACCACAGGTGTCCACCACCGAGTTTGGGGGTTACCGCTTGACAAGCACCACCGACCTTCCGGCCACACTTATGGGGTGCCGCCTCAGCAATGGAGGCATGAAATGTGGCCCATTCGGATTCCATGTCACCCGCCCCCTCCCGGACGTGGTTGTAGCTCTGTCAGAAGTGGGACTTAAAGCCCTCTTGCACAGGAAACTCTGCCAAACATTCGCAGCAGACCCTAATTACACGCTTGGGCCTGCCAGGTCTGGAAGGCAGCCTCCCCTGTCATCGAAGCTAATTCACTACCAGCTGGTGATCGGTTGACAGCTCAGCTTCCCAATTCACTCGAGTGTCCAGTACATGCGGCCGCAAATCCAGGGACACGACTACAAAGTCGATCATCGAACTGCAACCTAGGGTGTCCTGGTCCCAAGTGCACTTATGGGCACCCTTATGGTGCCCATAAACATAAACATGGTGTTCGTGATAGACAAACTGTGACAAGTCCAGAAGTCCAACAAAGAAACACCATTCAGGTTCAGACTACAGAGGCCGTCCCTACCGAGAACCACCCAGGAAGGTTTTGCTCTCATCTCTTGCTGCATAGCACAGAGTCTAAGAACAGGACCTATTGATCAGTGACTATCCAGAGTCAAAGCCAGAGAGCAGACAAACAGGCTAAGCTGAGCTTCTGAAAGCAGTACAGAGTTATCACTGAAGATCAAGTTTTATGTTATTGAAAGTGTCTTTTCCTCTAAATTCAGCAAAAATCAAAACCACTCGGAGAGTTATCACTTACATCTAAAGCTCTTCTTGTTAATGAAATCATTACTGATCAGGAGTTTAGTGTAATATGTTTCACAGAAACATGGATTAAACCCAATGAATATGTAGCATTAAATAAAGCGAGTCCTCCCTGATACAGTTATATACACCAGCCTCCTCTAATTGACAGAAGAGTAGTATCTCAGTTATTTATACTGATAATCTCGAATTTATACAAAAGGTTTAGGCATGGATTTAATGCATTTGAAATTCTATATACTAACTATACTTCATTTCAAAACGTGTTTCTTTAAATGAAGCTTTTATTATTGGTGACTTTAATATTCACTTTAATTACTTCAAAAACTGTGTTTGAGATAATGAAGATCCTCTTTAAAAAAAAAAACAAACAAAAAAAACAATCAGAGAGAAAAAAAAAAAAATCCCCCTGGTATAATGATGAAACATACACACTAAAGAAAACCACCCGCAAACCTGAAAGTAAATATCGACAGACAAAATGACTGGTTTTCCAACTGTAATGGAAGGAGAGTCCCCTTAATTACAGACAAGCTCTTCGTGCTGCTAGAGCAGAATATTTCTCAAATCAAACAGAAAACAACAAAAATAATCCAAAATACTTATTTAATATTTTTGGAAAAGTAAAGAATAAGACTCTTAAAAAAACATGCAGATTATCGACTTATAGCAGTCATGACTTTAGCTAGGCTGCACAGCCATCAGCGTGTTTCGGCCCCTTGCTAAGGGTTGTGTCAGTGATGATTCGCTGTGGTGACCCCTGAGTAAAAAGGGAACAGCTGAAAGGAAAAGAAGAAGAAAGAAGAAGCAGTGACGACTTTATGAATTTTTTAATGTTAAAATTGAAAACTTCTTCTTCTTTTCCTTTCGGCCTTTCCTTTCAGGGGTCGCCACAGCAAACCATCCTCCTCCATGTCACCCTATCATGTATCTTCTACTCTTACTCCAACTTCCTTCATGTCCTCCTTCACCACATTCATAAATCTTCTCCTTGGTCTTCCTCTCGGCCTTCTGCCTGGTAGGTCCAACCTCAGCATCCTACTACCAATATACTCACTATCCCTCCTCTGTACATGTCCAAACCATCTCAATCTAGCCTCTCTGACTTTGTCTCCAAAACCGCTAACATATGCTCTCCCTCTGATGTACTCATTCCTGATCCTATCCATCCTTGTTACTCCCAAAGAGAATCTCTATGTTTAAACCTCTAATGTTAAAATTGAAAACATCAGGCAAAAAAAAAAAAAAGATTCCCTAAATTGAAAGACAGAAATGTCAATAACTAAAACAGTAAATAATAATATACAGACGTGCTCTCTGACTTACATTCATCCGTTTTACATTTTTTTGCTTTTATGATTATTTTTTTTTACAAAAAAATGTCAAATTTTGAGTTTAGATATACCTACGTAGTACGCTGATGTAATGATGTAATGACGTGATGACGCTGCGTCTATTGTTTACAAACGACAGACTGAACGTGCCAATGCAGCCATGATGCAGGGGGGGAAACTAACCAGTGTCTCTCCCCCTTATGCCAGTCCCAAGCCTGGATAAATGCAGAGGGTTGCGACAGGAAGGGCATCCGGCGTAAAACTTCTGCCACATTTCCAATGCAAATGATCAAAACAAAATTCATACCAGATCAGTCGAGGCCCAGGTTAACAATGACCGCCATCAGTGCTGTCAACCAATAGGGTGCTGATGGAAATTTGGACTACTGTTGGTCGAAGACGTCGAAGAAGGAGAGGCGGGAGTCGTGTCCGTAGGCAGAGAGAAGGCCCAGAGGAAGACCAAAGAGAAGATTTATGGATGTGGTGAAGGCGGACATGAAGGTCGAGGATAGGGTGAGATGGAGGCAGATCATTTGCTGTGGCGACCCCTGAAGGGAACAGCCGAAAGGAAAAGAAGAAGAATAAGACTGAACGTGCCCCTCCTTCTTCCCAGTTCAGTTATATATATATATATATATATATATATATATATATATATATATCGTTTTCTATCTTTATATAGCATGTTATTCTTGTGATAAGACGTTGTCTCTGTGATCTTTGTGTTTACACTGTTTTGCGGACTTTTGTAACCCAAAGCAAATATGGTTGGTAATGCAGCCATGTGGTGGGGGGGGCACTAACCAGTGTCTCTCCCCCTCATGCCGGTCCCAAGCCTGGAGAAATGCAGAGGGTTGTGTCAGGAAGGGCATCCGACGTAAAACCAATGCAAACTTTTATGATGCAAATCAGAAGTATGACCCCAACACCGGATCGGTCGAGGCCCGGGTTAACAACGACCTCCATCAGTGCTGTCAATCAACAGGGTGCTGATGGAAATTGGACTACTGTTGGTTGAAGACGTCGAAGGAGAAGTGGGAGGCGTGTCCGTAGAAGAGGAAAGGAATGAGTCTAGGCCTGAGAGTGGGGATTTTGAATGTTGGAACTATGCAAAGAAAAGGGACAGAACTGGCTGACATGATGCAGAGGAGGAAGGTGGACATACTGTGTGTTCAGGAGACCAGGTGGAAAGGTAGCAAAGCGAAAAGCTTAGGAGCAGGGTTTAAGCTATTTTATCATGGTGTGGATGGGAAGAGAAATGGAGTAGGAGTCATCTTGAAGGAGGGGTTTGTCAGGAATGTTTTAGAAGTGAAAAGAATGTCAAACAGAGTCATGAGTCTCAAGTTGAAATTGAAGGTGTAATGCTCAATGTTGTTAATGGTTATGCTCCACAGGCAGGATGTGAGCGAGAAGATAAGGAGATATTCTGGAGTGACTTAGATGAAGTGATGCAGAGTACCCCCAGAGGTGAAAGAGTGGTCATTGGGGCAGACTTCAATGGACATGTTGGTTCAGGAAACAGAGGGGACGAGGAAGTGATGGGCAGGTTTGGTATCCATGACAGGAACGCAGAAGGACAGATGTTGATAGATTTTGCAAAAAGGATGGAAATGGCTGTGGTGAATACTTTCTTCCAGAAGAAACAGGAGCATTGGGTGACTTATAAAAGCGGTGGTAGCAGCACACAGGTAGACTACATCTTGTGTAGGCGATGTAATTTGAAGGAAGTCACTGACTGCAAAGTAGTAGTGGGTGAGAGTGTTGCCAAACAGCATAGGATGGTGGTGTGCAGGATGATGCTGATGGTGAGGAAGGTGAAGAAGGCAAAGGCAGAGCAGAAGACAAAGTGGTGGAAGTTGAAAAAGGAAGAGTGTCGTGTTGTCTTCAAGGATGAGTTGAAACAGGCTTTGGGTGGCCAGGAAGTGCTTCCAAATGACTGGACAATCATAGCAAATGTGATCAGGGACACAGGTAGGAGAGTACTTGGTGTGTCGTCTGGAAGGAAAGTAGATAAGGAGACTTGGTGGTGGAATGAGGAAGTGCAGGAGTGTGTACAAAGGAAGAGGTTAGCTAAGAAGAAGTGGGACATAGAGAGGACCGAAGAGAGTAAACAGGAGTACAGGGAGACACAGTGTAAGGCGAAAGTAGCAGTGGCTAAGGCCAAACAAAGGGCGTATGAAGACTTCTATGATAGGTTGGATAGTAAAGAGGGAGAAAATGATCTATACAGGTTGGCACAGCAGAGAAATAGAGATGGGAAGGACGTGCAGCAAGTTAGATTGATAAAGGACAGAGAGGGAAATGTAGTGACTGATGACAGAAGTGTGCTGGGAAGATAGAAAGAGTACTTTGAAGAGCTGATCAATGAGGAAAATGAGAGAGGAAGAAAGAGAAGAGGTGACCATTGAGGAGCAGGATGTAGCAAAGATCAGTAAGGGTGAAGTGAGAAGGGCATTGAAGAGGATGAAGAATGGAAAGGCAGTTGGTCCTGATTATATACCTGTGGAGGTATGGAAGTGTCCAGGAGAGGTAGCAGTAGATTTTCTGACAAGAACATTCAACAAGGTCCTAGAGAGTGAGCAGATGCCGGAGGAGTGGAGGAGAAGTGTGCTGGTGCCCATTTTTAAGAACAAGGGAGACGTGCAGAGTTGTGGCAACTACAGAGGGATAAAGTTGATGAGCCATACGATGAAGTTATGGGAAAGAATAGTGGAAGCTAGACTAAGGGCAGAGGTCAGCATTTGTGAACAACAGTTTGGTTTCATGCCAAGAAAGAGCACCACAGATGCAATGTTTGCTTTGAGGATGTTAATCGAGAAGTACAGAGAAGGTCAGAGGGAACTGCCTTGTGCCTTTGTGGATCTGGAAAAAACATATGACAGGGTGCCAAGAGAAGAACTGTCGTATTGCATGAGGATGTCTGGAGTGGCAGAGAAGTATGTTAGAGTGGTGTAGGACATGTATGAGAGATGTAACACAGTGGTGAGGTGTGCTGTCGGTGTGACCGACGAATTCAAGGTGGAGGTGGGACTGCATCAAGGGTCAGCTCTGAGCCCCTTCTTGTTTGCTATGGTGATGGACAGGCTGACAGACGAGGTGAGACAAGAATCTGCATGGACTATGATGTTTGCAGATGACATTGTGATTTGTAGTGAGACCAGAGAACAAGTGCAGGAAAATCTAGAGAGGTGGAGGCATGTCCTGGAAAGGAGAGGAATGAAGGTTAGCCTCAGAAAATCAGAATACATGTGTGTGAATGAGAAGGACCTAGGAGGAACAGTGATGTTACAGGGAGCAGAGATAACGAAGGTGGAGGATTTTAAGTACTTAGGCTCAACAATCCAGAGCAATGGAGAGTGTGGAAAAGAGGTGAAGAAGCGTGTGCAGGCAGGCTGGAATTGTTGGAGAAAAGTGTCCGGTGTGATGTGCGATAGGAGAGTGTCAGCAAGAATGAAGGGAAAAGTGTACAAGACGGTGGTGAGGCCAGCGATGTTGTATGGCTTAGAAACAGTGGCGCTGAGCAAAAGGCAGGAGACAGAGCTGGAGGTAGCAGAGATGAAAATCTTGAGGTTCTCTCAGGGAGTAACGAGGATGGATAGGATTAGGAATGAGCACATCAGAGGGACAGCACATGTAAGACGTTTTGGAGACAAAGTCAGAGAGGCTAGATTGAGATGGTTTGGACATGTACAGAGGAGGAATAGTGAGTATATTGGTAATAGAATGCTGAGGTTGGAACTACTAGGCAGAAGGCCTCGAGGAAGACCAAAGAAGAGATTTATGGATGTGGTGAACGAAGACATGAAGGTCGTTGGAGTCAGAAAAGAAGATGCAGAGGATTGGTGAGATGGAGATGGATGATTTGCTGTAGCGACCCCTGAAGGGAGCAGCCGAAAGTAAAAGAAGAAAAAGAGGAAGAATAAGTGTAAGCCTACTAGCATGGGTGCAAGTCTCATACACAGAGATGAATTAACTATCTGCTCGGATTGGCGCAATCTACCATGCATACTCAGTTTCACAAAGAGAGTTGCAAAATGAATGACAACCCAAGAAAGAACTCTCTGCTCTGCTGGTGATTCACATCAGTGCAAGCTGAGTAGTAAACAAGTTCAATGGCACCCTTGCGCACTTGAAAGACCGGAAGTCCGTATAACCCGCACTTTGTTTCAAGCAAGTAAACTACTTTCAGCAAGTGCACTACTTTCGGTATGAGCTCCTCACATATTGTAAGCATCGATTGGCTGTTTTAACTTTCATGTAAAGTGAGTCGGCTCAGCTTCATGTCATGTGATTCAGCTCAGCTTCATGTAAAGTGACCATCTGTCAACCATTGGAACCATTTACAATCAGAAAGATTGCATCATAGAGAACGTTAAAGGTAATATTTGATACTGTATTTGATATTTGATGAGTGAATTTGATTAAAATTTATCAATTTGAAATTATTTTGCTTGAATTTAATTTATTTGAAATTAATGTTGATATTATTTGATATATTTGATATTATTTTACAATGTTATGCTTATAATAATAGATTTAGGGGTGTGTTACCAGGGATTTAGCTCAGTTGGTTGAGCGTCCGATTTATCCTCCGGAAGGTCGGAGTTCGAATCTGGCCATGTCATACTATAAGATGTTAAAATTTGGGAGTTGTTGCTTCCTGATTGGTGCTCAGCATCAAAAGGATAGAACAACACAATAACTGGTGCTGCATGGTGGCGAATAGTGGTGAATGGAGCGCAGGGGGGGATGCTGGGGAGCACTTTGAGCATGCTATTCAGTGTGGATGGAGTGCTATCTAAATCTAATACACTTATGACATACAGTAATGGTATTTGAGGATGTATAGTACAGTATGAGTATCATACATCACTGTAACAACTTACTTTCAACTTGCGTTCAGCTGTCTGGGACCAATTAAAACTGCAAGTCGAGGAGCGTCTGTACCTCAATCAGATCCACAACTTGAGTGTTTTATCCCCATTCAAAAGACAGAATTAATCTCATTAATTTCCTCATCAATCATCCACCTGTGTGCTTGATCCAGTTCCTCCATGTTTCTTTAAACATTTATTATCAGAAGTGACCAACCCTTTATTAAATGTAATAGATTCTTCCCTTATCACTAGTTATATACCTAAATCCTTTAAACTAGCAGTTATCAAATCTATTACACTATTGATGATGCAATTCTCCTTGACAGATTAGAAAATGTTTGCTGGAAGAAAGGGAACAGCACTCTCCTAATTTATATCTTATTTAACTGACTGTTATCAGTTTGCAAGTGTAATAGCTGATAGCTGTTTCTCATATTTATTTCTAATGATAAGTTTGTTGTTCTAAAAGGTTCAGTTCTAGGCCCACTATTTTCTTCTCTATAACATGCTCCCTTTGGGTAATATTATTTGGATACATGGTACAGTGGTACCTCACCTTATGAAATTAATCCGTTAGCATTTTACATGTAAAAATGTGTGATTCGTTCCAAGACTCCCGATACTACCCCTAAACCCTTTAAACATTATAAAAGCATACCTTTTAAGACATCCTTCTGCTTCAATATTGTACCAATGGCAGACGGGTTTGGCCATATTCCTTTGCGATATCACTCAACCGCATGCCACGAGCCCACTTCTTCTTTTCACTCGCACCGGAAATCACACGCACGTGTGTGTGTGTGTGTGTGTGTGTGTGTGTGTGTGTGTGTCCGCGCGTGTATGTGTGTGTGTTGACCATGCCATCTTAGCAGAGTTATAATCTTACAAATGTTTAAGGAAGGTTAAAAGCCTGAGTCAAAAAATAAAGCAATGAGCACTCTCAAAAAAGTCATGAAACAACAGTAACTCTGTCCTTTACATGAAAAGCATTATGGGAGATGCAGCTTCATAATAGCCAATGGGAGGGAGCTGCGTCTTCCCTCGCCAATGGGAGGCCAGCGGGGCGGGATGTTGGAAGATAGCAATGGGAGAGCAGCTCGTGCATTGTTTGAATGTTTGAATGGCATGTTTTAATGTTTGAATGGCGCATTTGAATGTTTGAATGTCACGTTTGGCATGTTTTGTAAGGAGAACTTTTTCATATACAGAGACAAAAATATTTGGAAAATGTTTTTCGTAACCTGGATTTTTCGTTTGCTGGGACTATCATAAGGTGAGGTACCACTGTATTAGATTTCATTGTTATTCTGATCATAATACGCATTCATATCTTCTTTTCCTTTCGGCTGTTCCCTTTTCCTCAGTGGTCGCCACTACAAATCATCTGCCATCTTCATGGAAATCATATTAAGGATTCTCATGTTTGATTTGGCATAGGTTTTTACATCGGATGCCCTTCCTGACACAACCCTTAGCAAGGGGGCAAAAACCCGCGGATGGCTATGCAGCTACTCTTTACAAAAGTCAGCAATGGTTCTTTTACATGAACCTCTCACCATAGAAAATGAGAGACATGGCCGGTCTTTGATAACCCAGTTAGCTGCACTGGGGGGGACAGTGACAACCATGCGGAGAGTGGAACTCGAACCCCCAACCTTAAGATCAGCAATCCAGCACCTTTTTCCAACAGGCCACCACTGCCCTATAATACGCAGTCATATATTTCAGCAAAATCATCTTAATAAAGCTGAGAAATGTGTAAAGAACATTAGACACCAGATGCTTACTAACTTCCTCTTATTAAATTCTGGTAGAATTACTTTTACTCAGATCACACACAGCTAGAAATAAGGTTTCTGATTATGCAATAAATTATAATGAAGACCACTGCAGAACACAGAGGTTTGTCTTATAAATCCCCAGTTATGGAACAGGCTTCAATTTTCAATTCTTCAATGTTCAGAAAGTCTCTGTTTTTAAGAAGAGGCTACAAACTTACTTGTCTAGTAAAGAACTTTGTTAATAGTGTTTTATCAGATAAAGGAGCAAAACTGGGGATGTTAAGCATATATTCATTCATTAATTTTCTCAACTGCTTAATCCTGATTAGGACAGGTTGCCAGGCCATCACGGGCAGAAACATGGTAACGGCTATACAGCTACTCTTGACAAAAGTCGGTAATGGTTATTTTACATGAACCCCTCACAGTGAGAGACATAGCTGGCCTTTGATAATGCAGTTACTGCACTGGGCGGGCAGCAGTAACAACCCGATGATAGTGGGACTTGAACTACTGACTTTGGGATTAGTAATCCAGCACCCACCCACCGAGCCACTACTCCCTCTTTCAGGCATGGAGAGTTCTAGTAAACTGTGATGTGGGGGAGTGATTGCATCACAACTGTACATGCTCACCCAGGTCTGTTGACAGTGGAGTGGCTGATTTCACAGGTGCCCTCATATCTGCCTTCCTTCTGGTTCTCTCTCTCTTTTAGTTATGCTTCCATAGCCAGTCATGCCAGAGAAGCTGTTTTGCAACAATATCAATTATAAAAAAGTGCTATCCAAATAAAACTGAATTTAAATTAAAAAAATAAATAAAAACCATGTTGTATGATTCTATATTAGTTTCACATTAGATTGAAATTTTAGATTTCTGTCAACGAGGAAGTTTAACCCTCAGCCCTTGCCAGTGAATCGAGTTTACCTCAATTTCTTTTTTTGCTAAAGTGAAAAGCACAACACCCTGATATCTCAACAACAACATCGAACCCATAGAACTTCCAAGAATTCAGATTAAAAAAACGTAAGCACACAATTAGGGTTGTAGAAGTAAGAGAGAAAATTCACAGTGTCTCGAACACACACACACACACACACACACACACTCGCACTCAATTATTTAACAACACAATTTAAACAACTGATCTGAGTTTCAGGCAGTTGATTGGTCAATCTGTGCGCTCTGTACAAACACTGACCTCTCAACTGCCCGAGGACTCGGATCAGTTGTTTAAATGAGCGAGTCAGGTGTGCTGCTGCTTGGTTGAAACAAAAACCTGCAGCTACACAACACTTTGTGGCATGAGTCTGACACCTATATTATGCACAAACACCTCCACTTTCTTACTCACACACACATCCCCCTACTTATTCACACACTAAAACACACATTCACTTGCTCATTCTTTCACTTCTCCACATTTACTTACTTATTCAGTTACTCATTGACACCAGAGACGAGAACAGGGTTAGACGATAAAAGGGGAATGGGCAGGGCTCAAAGGTATTGCCCATTTCCTTTCTGGGATTTTCTAAGAACAAAAAGGTGAAATGATGTCCCCTGGAAGGAAATCTTTCATGGTCAATGATAATATGTGGGCAACAGTGACTTGGTGGTAAGGTGCTGGATTACCAATCCCAAAGTTGGGAGTTAAAGCTCCACTCTCTCCCCAGTGATCTCACTGGGTGATCTCTCACTGTCGATGGTGAGATTTTCATGTAAAACAACCATTACTGACTTTCGTCAAGAGGAGCTGCATAGCCGTTAGCGTGTTTCTGCCCTATGATGGCCCGGCAAGCTGTGCAGGGTGTACTCTGCCCTTGCCCAAAGTTGAGTGAGGTGGGCGCCAGCCTCCTCATGACATTAATTAGGATTAAACGGCTCAGAAAATGAATGAATGAATGAATAATATGTAATAAAACACAAAATACTGACAATGTTTACCTTACTTTCTTGTTGAGCAGTTTTCTGAGGAAGAAGCCCGAGTATATAATAAATATTTAATAAGACATCAACAGAAGCTTTAAGAGTTACTCTGTTTTAACATTGCTTGTGATTGAACCAATAGGATGCATCAGCCACCAGTCAGCCAATGAGGAATTAACACTGTAAGTCTTCAGCAGTCAAGCAATTGTTAATCACCGTATAC
>CM045737.1:140901-345901 GCA_024760905.1 Plotosus lineatus | reverse complement strand
TTCTAACTTGAAACTCATCACTCTGTCTGACACTCTTTTCACTTCTAGAACATCCCTGACCAACCCCTCCTTCAAGATGACTCCGACTCCATTTCTCTTCCCATCCACACCATGATAAAACAGCTTAAACCCTGCTCCTAAGCTTCTAGCCTTACTACCTTTCCACCTGGTCTCCTGAACACACAGTATGTCCAACTTCCTCCTCTGCATCACGTTAGTCAGCTCTCTACCTTTTCCTATCATAGTTCCAACATTCAAAGTCCCGACTCTCAGTCCTAGGCTCATGCCTTTCCTCTTCTCTCTCTGCCTACAGACACGCCATGAGAAAAAAAAGAGTAGAAGGGGTGCCTGTTGATGACCAGGAAGAAGCAAAGATTAGTAAGAGTGAAGTGAGGAAGGCATTGAAGAGGATGAAGAGTGGAAAGGCAGTTGGTCCTGATGACATACCGGTGGAGGTATGGAAGTGTCTAGTAGAGATAGCAGTATATTTTCTGATAAGAACATTCAACAAGGTCTTAGAGAGTGAGAAGATGGAGGAAGTGTGATGGTGCCCATTTTTAAGAACAAGGGAGATGTGCAGAGTTGTGGCAACTACAGAGGGATAAAGTTGATGAGCCATACGATGAAGATATGGGAAAGAATAGTGGAAGCTAGATTAAGGGCAGAGGTCAGCGTTTGTGAACAACAGTTCGTTTTCATGCCAAGAAAGAACACTACAGATGCAGTGTTTGCTTTGAGAATGTTAATAGAAAAGTACAGAGAAGGTCAGAAGGAGCTGCATTGTGCCTTTGTGGATCTGGAGAAATCATATGACAGGGTGCTGAGAAAGGAACTGTTGTATTGCATGAGGAAGTCTGGAGTGGCAGAGAAGTATGTTAGAGTGGTACAGGACATGTATGAGAGATGTAAGACAGTGGTGAGGTGTGCTGTCAGTATGACAGAAGAGTTCAAGGTGGAAGTGGGACTGCATCAAGGGTCAGCTCTGAGCCCCTTCTAGTTTGCTATGGTGATGGACAGGCTGACAGACGAGGTTAGACAAGAATCTCCATGGACTATGATGTTTGCAGATGACATTGTGATCTGTAGTGAGAGCAGAGAACAAGTGCAGGAAAATCTAGAGAGGTGGAGATATGCCTTGGAAAGGAGAAGAATGAAGGTTAGTCTCAGTAAGACAGAATACATGTGTGTGAACGACAAGGACCCAAGAGGAACGGTGATGTTACACGGAGCAGAGATAAGGAAGATGGAGGATTTTAAGTACTTAGGCTCAACAATTCAGAGCAATGGAGAGTGTGGAAAAGAGGCGAAGAAGCGTGTGCAGGCAGGTCGGAATGGTTGGAGAAAAGTGCCCATTGTGATGTGTGATAGGAATGTATCGGCAAGAATGAAAGGAAAAGTGTACAAGACGGTGTTGAGGCCAGCAATGTTGTATGGTTTAGAAACAGTGGCCCTGGGGAACAGACAGGAGGCGGAGCTGAAGGTAGCAGAGATGAAAATGTTGAGGGTCTCTTTGGGAGTAACGAGGATGGATAGGATTAGGAATGAGTACATCAGAGGGACAGCTCATGTCAGATGTTTTGGAGACAAAGTCAGAGAGGCTAGATTGAGATGGTTTAGACATGTTCAGAGGAGGGGTAGTGAATATATTGGCCGTAGGATGCTTAGGTTGGAACTACCAGGCAGAAGGCCTCGAGGAAGACCAAAGAGACGATTTCTGGATGTTGTAAAGGAGGACATGAAGGTCGTTGGTGTAAGAGAAGAAGATGCAAAGGATATGGTGAGATGGAGGCGGATGATTCGCTGTGGCAACCCCTGAAGGGAAAAGCCGAAAGGAAAAGAAGAAGACTCTCTTCCCCAGTGGCATCAGGAGAAACACCAGTCCTGGGGGGCTTGATGTGCATTCTCATGGGGCTTTGTGGTTTTTCTGTGGCTTTCATAGGGAGAATATCGGCTAGAACCTTGAGGGGCACCACTCCGCATCAGGTGGACATGGAGGGGATCCACATACTTTCCACACCAACTTTCCACTGGTATTCCCAGGGGTTCCTAGGTCCAATGCTTGTGTTATATCTGTGGGTTCTTCTACCACTGCAATTCAGATGGCACTCAATTTGATCTCTCTTCTCCTCCCTCAGACACTGATGTTTCTGCCCAGATCTCTGCATGCCTAGCAAATATCTTCTCATGGATGGCAGCTCAGCAGCAGAAGCTTAACCCAGTAAGACTGAATTGGTGTTCATCCCAGCTGACTCATCCCCACATCAAAATCTTGCAATCTCTTTGGACAATGCTGTGATCACTCCTTTGGGAACTGCACGAAGCAAACCACTGCCATGTTCCACCACAAATTCCTAGACTCCTGAGAATGGAAAACAGAGTCTTGTGGTTGACCATGTCAAATGCTGCTGATAGGTCAAGCAGAATGAGGACTGATGACATCATGGCTGATTTTGCAGCATGTAACATCTCTGTAACAACCAAGAGTGCAGTATCTGTGGAATGTGCTGCTTTGAAGCCAGATTGTAATTTGTCAGTGAAAATTCCAGTACATGTTAAACCATAATGTAACACATCCCATTTACCTATGAGAGGGGCGCTGGGTCTCCAATCAGTGTACTAATGATATTCCCTTTCTTTTTGTGATTATATCAACCCACATATAAATTAAGTATGAATTATGTTTAAAATATCCACAACACAAAAATGTACAATACAGGGATCCCTCGCTACTTTGTGATTCAGTTCATGTGGCTTCAGTGCATTGCTGTTTTCATCGCATTGCATCAAATAAAAAGAATAAGGAAATTAAGGAAGAATGGGGGGAAAAAGTCGCAAAAACAAGGCCAATTATGCAAAAAAAAAAAAAAAAACCTAAACAAACACAAAACAAAAAGCAAAAAAAAAACTGCCCAAAACCTCCCCTCAAAAACATTTTTTGTGAGGTGCTTACATCTGGGTGCATGCACGTGCATCTGTGTGAGTGTGAGTGCGCGCATCTGTTTGTGTGTGTATTTATATTTTGTTTACATCTTATGCGGGGGGGGTTCGGGGTGTCAGGGAGAGGTAGTACCTTTTGGCAGGGGGCACGCCATGCCCTTCTCAGGGCAGCTCCTGGTCCTGTCACTGGTCCTCACCTGGCACTCAGCTTTCACCTGTGTTTCCTCGAAGCTGTCGCATGCAACAGCGGCCACCCCCCCAGACAACGGCTTTGGCAAGTCGGCTGAACCAGGTGAAGGTAGCTGATGGGACTTAAACCCTCAGTGAGTTAGGTTTGGGCTGTGCCAGCCCTACTGCATGCGAAGACTGACTCCCGGCAGAACAATTGGAAGAGATCATCACCTGAGATCCAACGGTTGTGAAGGCGGTGGCAGCAAGCATCGTGGAGCACCTAGAACTGGACATGGCACCGATAGAAGTGGTCATCCACTATAGCCTGGCAGTCTCCTGTTGTAACGGTTCCCCATGCCACTGGATCAAGACTCCCCAGGCCGAGATAGTGGGATTGCCCCTGTGCAACGGTCTTCTCACTATAAAGCCTTCACGCACAGGTTCGTTTTGCATCTCATCTCATCAACCGACCTATCAACATACACCTCTCAAGTCCTGCAGCGATGGACGCGTGGCAGAGCAACAGGTGGAGATGAACACTGGTGGTTGTAGTCGCAAACTTGCACGCAGGCGGTCCATGGGTAAGTGGTCGCTCTGTTTCTGAATCTAAGGACAACAGAACAGTTCAGCAGCACCTGTGGACGACTGGGAAGCCTCTTTAGGACGGCACTGCCCACCCTCACATGAAGGAGAGGGCTAGAAAAGGTGCCCCATACAAATGCTTGCCCTTCTAGCGTCTGGTCAGCTTACTGTGGCTGACAGACTCATCCTCATAGCGGTCGAACAATGCAAAAGAAGAAAAAACTCCAGAGGCTCATTCTGGGAGCCTGGAATGTCTGAACGCTTCTGGACCGAGCTGGCACACCGAGACCAGAGATAAGAACAGCGCTTGTTGCAAAGGAGCTCCAGCGATACCGGATAGACATTGCCGCACTCAGCGAAACACGTCTTGCCGATGAAGGATCCCTGAGAGAAGAAGGAGGTGGATACACTTTCTTCTGGAAAGGAAAGTCGCAAAATGAGGAAAGGATACATGGTGTTGGGTTTGCCATTACAACAGCACTGCTGAAGGACATACCAGCCCTGCCAGTAGGAATCAGCGAACGTCTTATAACATTGCGCATTCCTCTCAGCAAGGCCAGACACCTCACAGTCATCAGTGCATATGCTCCTACGCTCACCAGTCCAGATGAAGACAAAGAGAAGTTCAGTTCATCATTTTCTGTAACCGCTTCATCCTAATTAGGGTCACGGGGAGGCTGGTGCCCATCCCAGCCAACTCAGGGCGAGGGCAGAGTACACCCTGGACAGCTCGCCAGGCCATCGCAGGGTGGAAACACGC
This sequence comes from Plotosus lineatus, assembly GCA_024760905.1. Taxonomy (NCBI): domain Eukaryota; kingdom Metazoa; phylum Chordata; class Actinopteri; order Siluriformes; family Plotosidae; genus Plotosus; species Plotosus lineatus. The sequence continues at coordinate 341,451 of CM045737.1, read as the reverse complement.
TGACGGCTTCGCAGCCTACCCTTGTCGAAAGTCAGCAATGGTTCTTTAACATGCCTCACACCATAGACAGTGAGAGACATGGCCGGCCTTTGATAACCCAGTTAGCTGCACTGGGAGGACAGTGACAACCTTGTGGAGAGTGAGACTCGAACCCCAAACCTTTGGATCAGCGATCCAGCGCCTTATACCACTAGACCACCACTGCCCCTAAGAGCAGTTCTATGAACAATTTTATGAGGTCATTCGGTCAACTTCACAGAGTGACAAACTTGCTGTGTTAGGCGATTTCAACACTAGAGTAGGAAGAGACCACAGCAGCTGGAAAGACATTCTGGGCAGACATGGTGTAGGCAAAATCAATCAAAACGGCCTACTCCTCCTTAGCAAGTGTGCAGAACACAGCCTTTGTATCACCAACACCTTGTTCAGGATGGCAGACAAGTATAAAACCCCCTGGATGCACCCATGGTCTAAAAACTAGCACATGATTGACTTTGTTATTGTACGCCAACGTGACATCAGGGACGTCAAAGTGACCCGTGCCATGAGAGGTGCTGAATGCTGGACTGATCACAGGGTGGTCAGGGCTGTAATGTCACTCTGCCTCACAGAAACCGACCCAAGACTGTCCAGGGCCTCCTACAAGGTTACCAAGCTGAACATCCCAATCCATCTGGCAAAGTTCCAAGAAGCACTTGATGGAAAACTCAAAGATGGTCTGACCTCCAAAAGCAGCTCTGAAAATTGGTCCTCTTTCAAGAATACCGTTGCTGAGACTGCAAAAGAAGTGCTTGGAGTTAAAACTAGACTGCATGAAGACTGGTTTGATGAAAACAATGACAAGAGAAGCCCTCCACGCTAAAAACAAGGCTGACATCGAGTGGCAGAATGATCCATCCTCGGTATCTAAGCGTGAAAGATTTAAAACTCTGCAGGCAAAGGTCCAGTGTGATCTTTCGAATGATGCCGGACCAGTGGTGGCAGGATAGAGCCGCCGAAGTCCAGCACTATGCAGATACCCACAACTCCAACAAATTCTTCAGCGCTTTGAAGACAGTTTATGGCCCCTCCACCTCAGGCTGCTCACCGTTGTTGTCCTCGGACGGTTCTGCTCTCATCAAAGACCAAGAGGGCTTGAGCAGGCACTGGCAAGAGCACTTCAGTAACCTGCTTAACTGACCTTCATCAGTTGACGCAGACACACTGAACCAGATTCCCCAGCAGTCAGTGCAAGACACGTTTGCAGAACCCCCAACAATACATGAAATCAAAAGGCTGATTCGTCAGACAAATTCAGGCTGAGCATTGGGAAAAGATGGCATTCCTGCCGAGATCTACAAAGCAGCAGGCCCCGACACCCTCAAAGCCTTTCATGATGTCTTGCTGAGTATCTGGGAAGAGGAGGTGATGCCTGATGACTTTCGTGATGCCCTGATTGTCTCTCTCTACAAGAACAAGGGAAGCAAATCTGACTGTGGGAACTACAGGGGCATCTCCCTCCTCTCTGTTGCAGGGAAGATCTTTGCCAGAGTCATGCTTAACAGACTTATCACAGTATCACAGCAAAACCTGCCAGAAGCACAGTGCAGCTTCAGGCCTGGCAGAAATACTGCTGATATGATCTTTGCCATGAGACAACTCCAGGAACAGTGCATTGAACAAAACATGCCCCTATTCTCTGTCTTCATAGATCTGACCAAGGCATTTGATACAGTCAATAGAGAGGCCCTCTGGACAGTCCTAGAACGTATCGGATGTCCGCCAAAGTTGTATCAATGATCAGGCTTTTCCACGATGGCATGACTGGCCAGGTCCTCTCCAGCGGGAATGTGTCGGAAGCCTTCACAATCAGCAACGGTGTGAAGCAGGGCTGTGTCTTAGCTCCAGTTCTGTTTAATGTGTTCTTCACCTGCATGTTGTCCCATGCCATGTGAGACCTGGAGAAGGGGGTCTATATTCGCTACCATTTGGATGGCTCCCTATTCGACCTGCGTCATCTCACTGCCAAGACAAAGAGCCTGCAAACTCTCCTTCAAGAGGTCCTCTTTGCTGATGACTGTGCCCTTGTGGCCCACACAGAATTTGATCTGCAGATGATGCTGGACCGCTTCTCTGAGGCCTCCAAACTCTTTGGCCTGACTGCCAGTCTCAGCAAGTGCTTCACCAACCTGCACCAAACACCCACCCAGCATCGTCATTGACGACACACCACTCGCCAGTGTTCAACATTTCAAGTACCTGGGAAGCACCATTTCCTGTGATGGCTCCCTGGACAAAGAAATCACTTATAGGATCGGCAAGGCTAGCCAGGCGCTGGGCAGACTCCGTACCCGAGTGCTCAATCAACACCATGCACGGCTATCAACAAAACTGAAGGTCTACAATGCTGTGGTACTCTCGTCCCTTCTCTACAGTTGTTAAACATGGACACTGTATCGCAGACATGTCAAAAAGCTGGAGCACTTCCACATGCAAGCTCTTCGCTCCATCCTCAGAATCAGCTGGCAGGACCACGTTACCAACTTGGAGGTCCTAGAGCGTGCCAACTCCAACAGCATTGAGTCTATGATCATCAAGGCTCAACTTCGATGGGTGGGGCATGTAATTCGAATGGAGGAGTTCAGGATGCCAAGAAGCCTGATGTATGGTGAACTCCAGCTCGGCAAAAGAAACCAAGGCCGCCCAAAGCTGCGATACAAAGACACTGTGAAAGCAAACATCCAGTAGTGTCACATCAAGCCGAAGGAACTTGAGCAGCATGCTATGGACAGACCAAAATGGGTGGCCTCAATCCACAAAGCAGCTGCCAACTTTGAAAAAGTGTGCTGCCAAAAGCTCACTGCTGCCAGAGACAAGCGGCACAGAACTGCATCAGCAGTAATCACTAGAACGGACTTCCGATGCCCCCACTGTTCAAGACTCTGCGCCTCCAGGCTAGGACTGCAGAGTCACCTTCACATTCATCGATGAGCCGCAAAATGCAAACATTATCATCGGATCCAATGGACAACCAAGACATCTTATGCATTATTTTTGAATGTTTAATTGTTATAAGCATTTATAGCATTGAATGTGTATTTATTGATATTATATACACATATACATGTACGTATACATCAGTCAGGGGGGTGGTTGGGGGGGTTAATCCTACTTCGCGGAATTCGGTGGTCTTGGGGGATCTTGGTTCCAATTAACCGCGGAAAGTTAGGCATCTCTGTATAACTTTAGTTACTCTTAAATAGAAAAAAAATTATAAACAGAATTCCTAGCACTGAGGTGTAAACCAAAATGTTAACACTAGTAAAAGTAGAGTTCTATAGTGTTCATACACCAATACAATCGGCCCTCTACTTACGAAAACCTCTGAATACGAAAAATCCAGGTTACGAAAAACATTTTCCATTATACAAAACAACTTCTTACGAAAAGCGCCAAATGCACTATTCAAACACGCCATTCAAAAATTCAAATGCGCCATTCAAACATTCAAACAATGCACAAGTTGCTCTCTCACTGGCTGTCTCTCAACATCCCGCCCCGCTGGCCTCCCATTGGCCTCCCATTGGCCAGGAGGGAGCTGAATCTCCATAGTACTGCACCCATAAAGCTTGTTTATCACAGACGTAAAGGAGAGCTGTACTGTAGGTTCATGAATTTCGAGAGTGCTCATTGCAGCTTATTTTTCATTTTTAAAGTTGTTTAATTCAGTAAATGTTTAATAAATTTGGCGCGCGCCACCGAATGTGGGCAAAACGCAGCTCATCCGGACCTCCGATCCCTCAAGCAAACAGGGGTATGTTGAGTCCAAACCTCCGATCTGTCAAGCAAGGGAGTGCGTTTTTAATACACCGTCTCAAAAGCTCCAGTGTCGGCTGCATGCTGCGTGTGGGCGGAGCCCGCATTCGGGGGAGCGCGCCACAAATGTGTGTTGTTTGTGTGTTTGTGTGAGAGAGAGAGGTAGAGAGTGAGAGAGTCTTTTGTGTGTGTGTGTGTGTGTGTGTGTGTGTGTGTGTGTGTGTGTGAGAGAGAGAGAGAGAGAGAGAGTGAGAGAGAGAGAACTCCAGGTTCCAAAAAAGGCTCTGGAACGGATTAATTTCGTAAGTAGAGGGTCAACTGTATTTCTAAACTCTAAAAGAAAAAATACTTAGATACTATGGTGGGCCCACACACACTTTCACCACATGCACACTTGAATTGGAGCACTCTCACAATTCTAACAAAAAAAAAAAGAAAAAAAAACCCACCAGAGAAACAAAAAACAAACAAAAAAACCACTCGTTCCAGGTCTGTTTCGTGGCTGGGTGTGTTGGGATGTAAGACTAGTTAACCACTTTACTTGTGTTATGGATATATAAATAATAAATGTATAAATGTAAATATAGATATAATGAATGTATAAACGTTGTGAGTATGTAATTATATTCAGTTATGTGCTGTAAATGGTAACACATGGTATTACTCTGTTTTTTGCCTGCATAGTCTAATTAGGTCTGGAACTTTCCAGCATATTATGGAAACTTCTGGATTGACCTAGTTACGCATGTGTCCTGTGACTGGTCATGTAATGAGATCATTCGAGAAAAGGAATATTCCCGAACTTTAGAGAATCTATATAAGGACCAGTTGTCGACCAGCTCGGGGAATCATCTAAGAGGAATCATCTAAGAGGAATCATTCAAGACTTCAACACCTAAGTCCATCATCCACATTCATCCATAGCCAACGCGAGGATTATCATCATTCGTTTCTTTTGATACGCGGAATTCCAAACTTTTGACAGTGCAGTCTCTAAATTTACCATACTGCAGCTGCTCAGTGACTTTCCTTATTTTGTGATCCGTATTCTTTTTTGATTTTTTGGATTTTGTTTAGCTCTAAGCTGTAAGCTATTATTTTTCCTTATTTTGTTAATATTATTAAATTGTCATAAAAGTATGTTGTTGTTTGTCTTGTTTTGCTGGTTTCACGGGGCACTTTTCCTATTCTAAATTTCCATACATAACACTTGTAAACAAGCAACAAAATAAATGCATGTGCAAACTGTACCAGTACTCACAGCTCCTGTTAATGCAAACGGATAGGCAGGGGAAAGGTCAAGGCCACCAGCAGAGCACAATATTAGCTGCACACGCAGTCCACCAAATCACACAGAATCCACAGCTTACACACCAGTAGAAGGTTCAGTTTATTTTCTGTAACCGCTTCATCCTAATTAGGGTCGCGGGGAGGCTGGTGCCCATCCCAGCCAACTCAGGGCGAGGGCAGAGTACACCTTGGACGGCTTGCCAGGCCATCGCAGGGCGGAAACACGCTGACGGCTTTGCAGCCTACTCTTGTCGAAAGTCAGCAATGGTTCTTTTACATGCCTCACACCATAGACAGTGAGAGACATGGCCGGCCTTTGATAACCCAGATAGCTGCACTGGGAGGACAGTGACAACCTTGTGGAGCGTGGGACTCGAACCCCCAACCTTTGGATCAGCGATCCGGCGCCTTATACCACTAGACCACCACTGCCCATCCAGTAGAAGGTACCACGCCCTATGACACTGTCAAGATGTCTGTATCCTCCTCCTACAGGGAGGTAACAACATCCTCTCACATTAGTAACAATGAAGATAACAGCTTGCTGCTCAACTCCAGTCTCAAACCCCTACAAGCAGTAGCTCATTTCTTCTCATTTACTTAGTCACTGTCAAATGCACCTCCCAAAACTCCACTTCTTTTCCTGACACTAATACAAGGTTAGCCAGAGTCAGTGGAGCTTTTCCACATGCCAGTGAAATTTAAGAAAACATTGACTGACACCTTAAAACATAAGGAACTAACAAATTAAAGTAACCCAGATTACATTAATTTTGTATGGACTCCACCCACTCTTTCATTTTAACACATTTTAAACTGGTTTGTATTTTGACCATTTGTACACACAATTAACTTCTTTACAAAAACTATTTACATTATGTTAATGCACCAAATGAATTATTTTAGCAAGGGCTGCACCCTACCCTTTCCAATCATTCAAAATGTCCACAACAGACATTACATCATACGACTAAAACCTTTGATGTCTTTATGGAGTCTTGGTTATAACTAATCTGAATTAACATGCCTCAATAACTCATAGTCACCATAGTTCCAGGTTCATCATGAGATGTATCGCAGGTTTCACTTTTCTTTTTTTTTGAGCTCATGGGCAGAGTCAGCACTCACAGGCGAGATGCTAGTTGAAGGGACATATCCCTCCTCTACCTCTTGTGCATCGCAGAGCCTCGTTGTGGCTATGAATGGTCTTATGTGTGATCTCACTGTTGATGGGAGGTCATCCCTTTTTTCTTCCGCTTCAGATACTTCATGAATACTGAGATGAGCACTTTGTCATGTTGAATTGGAGCCTCTTTGTGCTCAGCTTTCTGGCTTCTCTGGTGGTACTCGCCCTAAGTGTCAATGGAGGCACATAGTAATCACATTCCTCTTCAGACTTTGAGGTCCAATCATCTTGTCTTATGTGCCCTGGGTTTCATACCTGATTTTACTTTCCACGTCTTGCTTTCTATGTCCTAGTCCTTGATCTTTTTGGTTGTACTGTCCTTTCTGATTGAAAAGACATCCTCACTATGTAACCAATGGGCAGCAGGTGATCTCTGTGTATGTTCTCAACATGCCAATTTCTCTCTCTGGTTTTACACAGTACACAGGGAGACAAGTTAACTTCACTACATATGGTAGCGGGTTCCATCTGTGCCTAGATTATATTTTTCTCTGATGCCAAGATTGCGAACCAGTACCCTATGACCTTTCTCAAATCTGATTCTGGACTTTTGCATCATACAGTCTTTTGAGTCAGTCACTCATGGTTCTTGGAGACTGCATCGGCTGAGAACTGGTAAGCATTCTGTAGTTCTACTCTAATATTTTCTGGAACATTTGAATATCCTGGTAAAATACAATTAATATAATTCACAAGATGTTTAAATGTCTTCTTAAGAAATTTATATAAAACATGCCAGCATTTCAAGACAAAATTTGCTCAATAAAAAGCATTATGCACTTACCATAAAATGTGGCTTTGTTAATGGATGCCATCTTCTATTTTTACAAAAAGAAAGAAATGAAAGCCCCACCCCTTCACATCTGATATAATTGAAAACCCCTAAATATTTTCTTCAGCAAACAAAAGGAGATATGTCAGTAGAATGCAGTGGATTGAATATATTCAGGTTTAAAAATGTTCTCCATAGGGGACAAATTTGAATTTTGATAGTCAGGAGTATACGTAGTTTCACTGCCCCCTTTGCCCTACTGGCATATACAGTCATAGGCCATGGTTTACAGCCCTTGGGGTGCATAAGAAAAATGCACTTCAACATGACGGTTAGTTCCCCTCTATCAGCTTTTTGTTATGTTATGATCACTTGTTTGCTTGCACCTACTGAGGAAAACTCAATTTTACAATAATAATATTCCATATAAGCTTTATGTTACAAGGAAAACGCATAGTGTTGTATATGATGCTTTTGTCTCTTTTTAGATTTCTACATAACCAAATTTCATCAGGCCTGGAGGCCAGGAAGCAGTGGCTATTTCCACTACTCGTTCAGCAGTAAAACAACAGTCAAAAGAAAGGATGGAGAGGCGCAAGAAACCCTGCTGGCCACTGTCTGTATTGGTGAAAATATGTATTTGCGTGTTTTGTCAAAAACTCTCTATGTGGGTGTGAGTATTTGAGTGAACATCTTGAGAGTTTTTCCCAGGTACACATTAACTCCCTGGCACAGTTAGGTGCTTTTCCCACATTATTCACGTTTTATTTTTGGATCATTTTGGTTGTGTTCATGATCGCATCTTTGATTTAAATACTAGGGAAACATACTAGTTTGAATGTTTTTACAGAATGTTCTTTATATAGTACAGTTTTTTCTTCACAAATATAAATGTCCAATAATGCCACCACACATTGTAGTGCATTATTCTGCAAAACATGTCTTCATGTCTTCAGTGTTTGCATTAATGTTTGAATTAATGTTTCCAGGCTGACATGGCCACAATCAGGACATGATCGTGCTTGTTGCTTCTATCTGGTCATTTAGTTGTCCGGTATGATTTCATTATCACAGTGACAACTGTAACATCAAACGTTAGATTTTTCTATTCTCTGGTGTATAATTAAAAAAAAAACATCTTTCATGTCTAATGACTGGCACAGAAAAAGAAAGCTGCAGATCCCACCTTATCACTCACACTTTTAAAGCTTGTAGGTAATGTGTTTTTATGGCCTTGTGTTTTGAAACCGCTCTGTTTGATCTTTTTTTAGACTGTAATAAGTAATTGTCATCTGTGTACAGATAACAGTGAATATAGAGATGGCAAATAGGCCCAGGACAAGCCTACTGGAAGAGTCAGTGACTGTGATTAAAGGTTTGAGTCAAAATACTACTAGTCTACCTAATTAACTATTGAAATAATAAGTTATCTGCTCATTCAGGAAACTGTACATCAGCAGGGAATCCTGGAAGGCACTAAGGAACTGAGCATGAAGTATAAAATGAATTATTCTAAAATATGTCCCTTGAATGAAACAGGACAATAAGATACTTTGTAAACTCCTACTTTTACTGTCTAAAGCTGCTTTGGAACAATGTCAATGGTAAAAAGTCCAAAACAAATAAAACTGAATTGAATTGAATTGAATTAAATTGAATTCAGGGGATTACCAGTTTGGATTGGCATTTGCAGTCAGTTCTGCCAGTTGCAGATTGACCCTCAACTCCTGTTGGGCCCTTTTTTGGGAGGAAATTCTACTCTGTGTCAAGATACTTCAGCGATACTCAAAGTTTACTGAAAGATGCCCAAAACATCAAAATATTTTTTTCCTCGATGTGCATAGAAAACAACAAAAACAATCTTCATAAGCAAAAATACAATGTCAGTCATGAAGAGGTTGTTCAAAAAACTTTATTGTTTTAAATATTATAAATATTTATCCTAATAAAGATCTCTCAAAGAAAAATAACATCTCTAGAAATAATGCCTCTTGTCAATAATCATTCATTCATTATCTGAATCGCTTAATCCTAATTAGGGTCTTGGGGAGGCTGGTGCCCATCTCAGCCGACTCTGGGCAAGTTCAGAGTACACCCTGGACATATCACCAGGCAATTGCAGGGCAGAAACACACTGACAACTATGCAGCTTACTCTTGACTAAAGTCAGCAGTGGTAGATGGCTGACCTTTGATATCCCAGTTAGCTGCACTGAGGGGACAGCAGTGACAACCTGTTGAGAGTGGGGCTTGAACTCTCAACCTTAGGAGCAGTGATCCAGCACCTTACCCAGCCACCGCTGCCCTTGTAAATCATCTTCAAACTTCAATACATCTACTTATAGCACTGAGGACTTTATGAACTTTTTTTCAGATAAAATTAAAAATATAAGGCAGAAAATCGATTCCCAAAACTTAATCAGAAATCTCAATAACTAAAACAGTAAATAATAATATACTGCGATCGGGTCCGTAATGAGAGTGTTTTAGCCCCATTCAAAAGACAAAGCTAATCTCATTAATTTTCCCACCAATCATCAACCTGTGTGGTTGATCCAGTACCTCCATGTTTCTTTGAAATAGATACTAACACTTTATGAAATGTCATAGATTGTTCCCTTAGCACTGGTTATGTACCTAAAGCCTTCAAACTCGCAGTTATCAAACTTCTGCTTAAAAAATGATCTCCACCCATATCACCTATTCAACTATAGACCAACATCAAACCTCCCTTTTATCTCTAAGATCTTAGAAAAAGCTGTATTGAAGCAGTTATGTTCATATCTTTGTAGGGATAACATTCACAAAATGTAACTCGTTAAGTTGGGAAATGACCTACAGGTGGCCTCTGACCACTGCTGTCTCACTGCTTGTGTTACTTGACCTTTGTGTAGCCTTTGGCACTATTGATCACATGATAGTCCTTGCAGGAGTACAGGGAGACACAGCGTAAGGCAACAGTAGTGGTGTCAAAAGCCAAACAGAGGGCGTATGATGACTTGTATGCTAGGTTGGACAGTAAAGAAGGAGAAAATTACTCATACAGGTTGGCACAGCAGAGAGATAGAGATGGGAAGGATGTGCAGCAAGTTGGAGTGATAAAGAACAGACAGGGACATTTATTGACTGAAGACAGGAGTGTGCTGGGAAGATGGGAAGAATACTTTGAAGAGCTGATGAATGAGGAAAATGAGAGAGAAAAAAGAGTAGAAGAGGTGACCGTTGAGAAGCAAGAAGTAGCAAATATTAGTAAGGATAAAGTGAGGAGGGCACTGACGAGAATGAAGAGTGGAAAGGCAGTTGGTCCTGATGACATACCGGTGGATGGATGGAAGTGTCTAGGAGAGGTAGCAGTAGATTTTCTGACAAGAACATTCAACAAGCTCTTAGAGAGTAAGAGGATGCCAGAGGAGTGGAGGAGAAGTGTGCTGGTGCACATTTTTAAGAACAAGAGAGACGTGCAGAGTTGTGGCAACTTCAGAGGGATAAAGTCGATGAGCCATACGATGAAGTTATGGGAAAGAATAGTGGAAGCTAGACTAAGGGCAGAGGTCAGTATTTGTGAACAACTGTTTGGTTTCATGTCAAGAAAGAGAACCACAGATGCAGTATTTGCCTTGAGGATGTTAATAGAGAAGTACAGAGAAGCTCAGAAGGGAGCTGCATTGTGCCTCTATGGATCTGGAGAAAGCAAATGACAGGGTGCCGAGAGAGGAACTGTAGTATTGCATGAGGAAGTCTGGAGTGGCAGAGAAGTATGTTAGAGTGGTGCAGGACATGTATGAGAGATGTAAGACAGTGGTGAGGTGTGCTGTTGGCGTGACCAAAGAATTCAAGGTGGAGGTAGGACTGCATCAAGGATTGGCTCCTAGCCCCTTCTTGTTTGCTGTGGTGATAGACAGGCTGACAGACGAGGTTAGACAAGAATCCCCATGGACTATGATGTTTGCAGATGACATTGTGATCTGCGGTGAGAGCAGAGAACAAGTGGAGGAAAATCTAGAGAGGTGGAGGTATGCCCTGGAAAGGAGAGGAATGAAGGTTAGCCTCAGGAAGTCAGAATACATGTGTGTAAATGAGAAGGACCCAAGAGGAACGGTGAGGTTACAGGGAGCAGAGATGAGGAAGGTGGAGGATTTTAAATACTTAGACTCAACAATCCAGAGCAATGGAGAGTGTGGAAAAGAGGTGAAAAAGCGTGTGCAGGCAGGTCGAAATGGTTGGAGAAAAGTGTCTGGTGTGATGTGCGATAGGAGAGTATCAGCAAGAATGAAAGGAAAAGTGTTCAAGACGGTGATGAGGCCAGCGATTTTGTATGGTTTAGAAACAGTGACACTGAGGAAAAGACAGGAGGCAGAGCTAGAGGTAGCAGAGATGAAAATGTTGAGGTTCTCTTTGGGAGAAACGAGGATGGATAGGATCAGTAATGAGTACATCAGAGGAACAGCTCATGTCAGATGTTTTGGAGACAAAGTCAGAGAGGCTAGATTGAGCTGGTTTAGACATGTTCAGAGGAGGGATAGTGAATATATTGGCCGTAGGATGCATAGGTTGGAACTACCAGGCAGAAGGCCTCGAGGAAGACCAAAGAAGAGATTTATGGATGTGGTGAAGGAAGACATGAAGGTCGCTGGCGTAAGAGAAGATGCAGAGGACAGGGTGAGATGGAGGCGGATGATTTGCTGTGGCGATCCCTGAAGGGAATAGCCGAAAGGAGAAGAAGAAGATTCTCTTGCCCAGTTAAGAAAATGTTGGAGTTAGGGGAATGACCCTGTTCAGGTTTAAATCTTGTTTAATGGACGATTATCAGTTTGTCAATATATACGTTCAATGTTAAGCTTGGTGTTCCAAAAGGGTCTGTCCTAGGCTCATTGCTTTTTCTCTCTCTATGCATGCTCCTTTTGGTGACCTTTGAGTGGATAGAAGTACTTGTACTCAGATCTCACTCAGTTAGAAATAAGGTTTCTGATGATGTTATAAGTTTAGATGATATTTCAGTCCCATCATGTGTAGCAGTAAAGGATCTTGGAGTGGTTATTGACAATGGTATTTAATTTGAAGCTCATATAGTTAATATTATTTGGGTGGTCTTCTTTCCTCTCAGGAATATTGGTAAAATAAAAAAAAAATATGTCACTGCATGATGCGGAAAAACTGGTTCATGCTTTTGTTACTTTGGAATTAGATGACTGTAACGTGTTACTGTCTGGATGTTCTAATTGGAGCATAAAACACACACACACACACACACACACACACACACACACACACACACACACACACACACACATACATATATATAAATCGAAAAAACGCATAAAGCGGATAAGTTCATATCAGATCAGCTTTATGCACAATGCACTCCACCTCCTATTTATCCACCGGGACACTGAGCTTTTGTAAACCCATTTGCTACCATTTTAAGTTCAGCAGAACTATCCATTGTTTCACATTTTACAATATCAGAATGAATCTCTACATCATTTGGGAGATGCTCCCGTCAAGAGTGACTTTCAATTATCATTTTTATACAACTTGCGCAATTGAGGGCTAAGGACCTTGATCAAGGGCTCAACAGTGCTACGCCGCCACTGCCTGTATATAAGTGTATATATATATATATATATATATATATATATATATATATATATATATATATATATATATATATATATATATTCTATGCAAAAGGCAGGTCAGCTTAAGTAATGGTCCTGTAAGAATTTGGATTTTTGACCATATATAAAACGTAATTTTATAGATTTCTATTAAAGATTGTAGGATTTGTTCTATCGAGCATTTTACAGAAGGTCTGTAGAATTTTATGCATTTATTTTGCAAAATATAGTTCGGTTGTACTATATATCTGTCTATAAAATGTCTGCAAAAATCTATGTAGTTCTGTGGAAAATAAAATTTATGGTCTTTTGGACTGATAGCTATTTTTAAAGAAATATCTGTAGAATTTCAAGATTTCTAATAGAAAAAAAAATCTTGTATGGAGAATTTCACTTCTGTACAATATTATTTGGTTTTCTTCAATAGAATATTCTTCTTCTTTTCCTTTTGGCTATTCCCTTCAGGGGTCGCCACAGCGAATCATCTGCCTCCATCTCACACAGTCCTCTGCATCTTCTACTCTTACACCAACTACCTTCATGTTCTCCTTCACCACATCCATAAATCTTCTCTTTGGTCTTCCTCTAGGCCTTCTGCCTGGTAGTTCCAACCTCAGCATCCTACTACCAATATATTCACTAACCCTCCTCTGTACATGATCCTATCCATCCTCATTACTCCAAAAGCGAACCTCAACATTTTCATCTCTGCTACCTCCAGCTCTGCCTTCTGTCTTTTCCACAGCTACACTGTTTCTAAACCATACAACATCGCTGGCCTCAACACTGTCTTGTATACTAGTAGTATATTCTCTGCAATTCCATCGTATTGTGATACAAAAATACTATTGACAAAGGTTAAATAGAAAATTGTTTTATAGAAACATTATGAAAGATCATATCAGCAGTGATTTACCCATGAAAAACAGGGACTACAAATATTTTTGTACTAGAATCAGGTTTATTGATTAAGTTTTTGTATAAAAACAAGTAATTTGTCACAAGTTTAACTTCACTTACTGTATAGGCAAATTAGGTGAGACTTATTCAAAAAATAATAAGGCAAATAAGGATAAATATAAAGTTAAGAAATAAACCATAATAATATATGGAAAAATGCAAAAAGTGAGAATGTTATGACATTAATAAATTTTTATTAAAATAAATTTTCATAGATTTTCAGAGTAATTGGACCGAGAGCAAAGCTTGAAGTCCTTGAAGACAACACGTCCCTCTTCCTTATTCAACTTCCACCACTTTGTCTTCTGCGCTGCCTTGGCCTACTTGGTGAGGAAGGCCTCACCATCAGCATCATCCTGCATACCACCATCCTATGCTGTTTGGCAACACTCTCGCCCAGTACTACTTTAAAGTCACTGACTTCCTTTAAGTTACATTGCTTACACAAGATGTAGTCTACCTATGTGCTCCTACCGCCGCTTTTATAAGTCAACCTATGCTCCTGTTTTTTCTGGAAGAAAGTATTTACCACAGCCATTTCCATCCTTTTTGCAAAATCGATCAACAGCTGTCCTTCTGTGTTCCTGTCCCTGATACCAAACCTGCCCATCACTTCCTCGTCCCCTCTGTTGCCTGCACCAACATGTCCATTGAAGTCTGCCCCAATGACCACTCTTTCATCTTTGGGGCTATTCTGCATCACTTCATCTAACTCACTCCAGAATCTCTCCTTCTCTTCTAGCTCACATCCTGCCTGTGGGGCATAAGCACTAACAACATTGAACTAACAACATTGAACAACATGCCTTCATATATATACAGATCTGTAGTGAAAATGAAGTTTCAATAGAAAGTCTTTGTCTTGTCCTTTTATTTGTACTTATATTTGCTCTACCAAAAATGTATTGAGCACTCTCTTACGGAAGGATCTACTACTCAGAAAATTCTCTCTCTCTCTCTCTCTCTCTCTCTCTCTCTCTCTCTCTCTCTCTCTCTCTCTATGAGCTTTTAATTCATGTGGCTTCAGTGCATCGTGTTTTTTTTTTTTTTTTTAATATTCATTGAATTAAAAAAATCAGAAAATTGTGGAAGAGTAGGGGAAAAAGTGAAGGAAAATGTGACAAAAACAAGGCCATTTATGCAAAAAACAAAAACAATCAAACAAAAAAATCCCCAAACCAACAAAAACAAAAAACAACCCAAAACATCAAAACTACTTTTACATTTTTATGTGATTTGCACATTAGAGTGTGTACACTCGCATCTGTGTGTGTGTGTGTGTGTGTGTGCGCGCGCGTCTGTATGTGTGTATTTATATTTTATTTACATCTTATACACTATTTTTGAATGTTTAATTGTTATTATAAGCATTTATAGCGTTTACTATGTATTTACTGATATTAAATACACATATTTGATTTTTGATTGATTAACTGTTTGGGTTTTTGCACCCGAGCCTAGCGGCTCATCAGGCCGGTGCTTATTCCCGGTTTCCGTAGCGTGAAGCAATCAGGAGTTGAACTCCACCTGGCTGGGACGCTAGTCCGTCGCAGATTACCTTCCCAGTATATTTTACTGGTACCCATTTACACTGATGGGTTAACAGAGGCACACTTGTGGTTGAGACCTTGCCCAGGGGTCTTAGCACAGTAAGGGTCTCAGTGGCATTTGAACTCACAACCTCCGGATCATGAGCCCAACACTCTAACCACTACACCACCGGCTCCACGGTAAATACACATATACATGTACGTATACGTCAATCAATCGGAGGTTGATCCGACTTCATAGAATTTGGTGGTCATGGGGGGATCTCGGTCTCATTTAACTGCAAAAAGTGAGGATCCCTGTGTGTGTGTGTGTGTGTGTGTGTGTGTGTGTGTGTGTGTGTGTGTGTGTGTGTGTATGTATATATATATATATATATAAATATATACATATATATATATATATATATATATATATATATATATATATATATATATATATATATATAATAATAATATATATATTTATATTGTATATACATATATATTTGTATGTTGGTCGAAGACGTCGAAGAAGGAGAGGTGGGAGGCGTGTCCATAGGCAGAGAGAGAAGAGGAAAGGCATGAGTCTAGGACTGAGAGTGGGGACTTTGAACGTTAGAACTATGCACAGAAAAGGTAGAGAGCTGGTTGACATGATGCAGAGGAGGAAGGTGGACATACTGTGTGTTCAGGAGACCGGGTGGAAAGGTAGCAAAGCTAAAAGCTTAGGAGCAGGGTTTAAGCTATTTTATCACGGTGTGGATGGGAATAGAAATGGAGTCGGAGTCATCTTGAAGGAGGAGTTTGTCAGGAATGTTCTAAAAGTGAAAAGAGTGTCAGACAGAGTGATGAATCTCAAGTTAGAAATTGAAGGTGTAATGCTCAATGTTGTTAGTGCTTATGCCCCACAGGCAGGATGTGAGCTAGAAGAGAAGGAGAGATTCTGGAGTGACTTAGATGAAGTGATGCAGAGTACCCCCAGAGGTGAAAGAGTGGTCATAGGTGCAGACTTCAATGGACATATTGGGGCAGGCAACAGAGGGGACGAGGAAGTGATGGGCAGGTTTGGTATCCAGGACAGGAACGCAGAAGGACAGATGTTGATAGATTTTGCAAAAAGGATGGAAATGGCTGTGGTGAATACTTTCTTTGAGAAGAAACAGGAGCATAGGGTGACTTATGAAAGCGGAGGTAGGCTCACACAGGTAGACTACATCTTGTGTAGACGATGTAATTTGAAGGAAGTCAGTGACTGCAAAGTCATCATGGGTGAGAGCGTTGCCAAACAGCATAGGATGGTGGTGTGCAGGATGACTCTGATGGTGAGAAAGGTGAAAAAGGCAAAGGCAGAGCAGAAGACAAAGTGGTGGAAGCTGAAAAAGGAAGAGTGTCGTGTTGTCTTCAAGGAGGAGTTGAAACAGGCTTTGGGTGGCCAGGAAGTGCTTCCAAATGACTGGACAACCACAGCAAATGTGATCAGGGACACAGGTAGGAGAGTACTTGGTGTGTCCTCTGGAAGGAAAGTAGATAAGGAGACTTGGTGGTGGAATGAGGAAGTGCAGGAGTGTGTACAAAGGAAGAGGTTAGCCAAGAAGAAGTGGGACATTGAGAGGACCGAAGAGAGTAAACAGGAGTACAGGGAGACACAGCGTAAGGCGAAAGTAGCAGTGGCTAAGGCCAAACAGAGGGCATATGATGACTTGTATGATAGGTTGGATAGTAAAGAAGGAGAAAATGATCTATACAGGTTGGCACAGCAGAGAAATAGAGATGGAAAGGACGTGCAGCAAGTTAGATTGATAAAGGACAGAGAGGGAACTCTATTGACTGATGACAGAAGTGTGCTGGGAAGATGGAAAGAGTACTTTGAAGAGCTGATGAATGAGGAAAATGAGAGAGAAAAGAGAGTAGAAGAGGTAACCATTGAGGGGCAGGATGTAGCAAAGATCAGTAAGGGTGAAGTGAGAAGGGCATTGAAGAGGATGAAGAATGGAAAGGCAGTTGGTCCTGATGATATACCTGTGGAGGTATGGAAGTGTCCAGGAGAGGTAGCAGTAGATTTTCTGACAAGAACATTCAACACGGTACTAGAGAGTGAGCAGATGCTGGAGGAGTGGAGGAGAAGTGTGCTGGTGCCCATTTTTAAGAACAAGGGAGACGTGCAGAGTTGCAGCAACTACAGAGGGATAAAGTTGATGAGCCATACGATGAAGTTATGGGAAAGAATAGTGGAAGCTAGACTAACGGCAGAGGTCAGCATTTGTGAACAACAGTTTGGATTCATGCCAAGAAAGAGCACCACAGATGCAATGTTTGCCTTGAGGATGTTAATAGAGAAGTACAGAGAAGGTCAGAGGGAGCTACATTGTGCCTTTGTGGATCTGGAAAAAGCATATGACAGGGTGCCAAGAGAAGAACTGTGGTATTGCATGAGGAAGTCTGGAGTGGCAGAGAAGTATGTTAGAGTGGTGCAGGACATGTATGAGAGATGTAAGACAGTGGTGAGGTGTGCTGTCGGTGTGACCGGCGAATTCAAGGTGGAGGTGGGACTGCATCAAGGGTCAGCTCTGAGCCCCTTCTTGTTTGCTATGGTGATGGACAGGCTGACAGACGAGGTGAGACAA
This sequence comes from Plotosus lineatus, assembly GCA_024760905.1. NCBI lineage: Eukaryota > Metazoa > Chordata > Actinopteri > Siluriformes > Plotosidae > Plotosus > Plotosus lineatus. The sequence continues at coordinate 323,678 of CM045737.1, read as the reverse complement.
GAATCTCCATGGACTATGATGTTTGCAGATGACATCGTGATCTGTAGTGAGAGCAGAGAACAAGTGCAGGAAAATCTCGAGAGGTGGAGGTATGCCCTGGAAAGGAGAGGAATGAAGGTTAGCCTCAGAAAATCAGAATACATGTGTGTGAATGAGAAGGACCCAGGAGGAACGGTGATGTTACAGGGAGCAGAGATAATGAAGGTGGAGGATTTTAAGTACTTAGGCTCAACAATCCAGAGCAATGGAGAGTGTGGAAAAGAGGTGAAGAAGCGTGTACAGGCAGGCTGGAATGGTTGGAGAAAAGTATCCGGTGTGATGTGCGATAGGAGAGTGTCAGCAAGAATGAAGGGAAAAGTGTACAAGATGGTGGTGAGGCCAGCGATGTTGTATGGCTTAGAAACAGTGGCGCTGAGGAAAAGGCAGGAGGCAGAGCTGGAGGTAGCGGAGATGAAAATGTTGAGGTTCTCCTGGGAGTAACGAGGATGGATAGGATCAGAAATGAGTATATCAGAGGGACAGCCCACGTAAGATGTTTTGGAGACAAAGTCAGAGAGGCTAGATTGAGATGGTTTGGACATGTACAGAGGAGGGATAGTGAGTATATTGGCAGTAGGATGCTGAGGTTGGAACTACCAGGCAGAAGGCCTCGAGGAAGACCGAAGAAGAGATTTATGGATGTGGTGAAGGAAGACATGAAGGTTGTTGGAGTCAGAAAAGAAGATGCGGAGGACAGGGTGAGGTGGAGGCGGATGATTTGCTGTGGCGACCCCTGAAGGGAGCAGCCGAAAGTAAAAGAAGATATATACATATATATATATATATATATATATATATATATATATATATATATATATATATATATAAATATAATGCAGCCATGAGGCGGGGGGCCACTAACCAGTGTCTCTCCCCCTCATGCCGGTCCCAAGCCTGGAGAAATGCAGAGGGATGTGTCAGGAAGGGCATCCGATGTAAAACCAATGCCAAACTTTTATGATGCAAATCAGAATTATTATCCCCATACCGGATCGGTCGAGGCCCGAGTTAACAACGACCGCCATCAGTGCTGTCAATCAACAGGGTGCTGATGGAAATTGGACTACTGTTGGTCGAAGACGTCGAAGAAGGAGAGGTGGGAGGCGTGTCCGTAGGCAGAGAAAGAAGAAGAAAGGCATGAGTCTAGGACTGAGAGTAGGGACTTTGAATGTTGGAACTATGCAAAGAAAAGGTCGAGAGCTGGCTGACATGATGCAGAGGAGGAAGGTGGACATACTGTGTGTTCAGGAGACCAGGAGGAAAGGTAGCAAAGCTAAAAGCTTCGGAGCAGGGTTTAAGCTGTTTTATCATGGTCTGGATGGGAAGAGAAATGGAGTAGGAGTCATCTTGAAGGAGGGGTTTGTCAGAAGTGAAAAGAGTGTCAGACAGAGTGATGAGTCTCAAGTTATAAATTGAAGGTGTAATGATCAATGTTGTTAGTGCTTATGCCCCACAGGCAGGATGTGAGCAAGAAGAGAAGGAGAGATTCTGGAGTGACTCAGATGAAGTGATGCAAAGTACCCCCAGAGGTGAAAGAGTGGTCATTGGTGCAGACTTCAATGGACATGTTGGTGCAGGCAACTGAGTGGACGAGGAAGTGATGGGCAGGTTTGGTATCCAGGACAGGAACACAGAAGGACAGCTGTTGATAGATTTTGCAAAAAGGATGGAAATGGCTGTGGTGAATACTTTCTTCCAGAAGAAACAGGAGCATAGGGTGACTTATAAAAGCGGCGGTAGGAGCACACAGGTAGACTACATCTTGTGTAGACGATGTAATTTGAAGGAAGTCAGTGACTGCAAAGTTGTAGTGGGTGAGAGTGTTGCCAAACAGCATAGGATGGTGGTATGCAGGATGATGCTGATGGTGAGGAAGGTGAAGAAGGCAAAGGCAGAGCAGAAGACAAAGTGGTGGAAGTTGAAAAAGGAAGAGTGTCGTGCTGTCTTCAAAGAGGAGTTTAAAAAGGCTTTGGGTGGCCAGGAAGTGCTTCCAAATGACTGGACAACCACAGCAAATGTGATCAGGGACACAGGTAGGAGAGTACTTGGTGTGTCCTCTGGACGGAAAGTAGATAAGGAGACTTGGTGGTGGAATGAGGAAGTGCAGGAGTGTGTACAAAGGAAGAGGTTAGCTAAGAAAAAGTGGGACATAGAGAGGACCGAAGAGAGTAAACAGGAGTACAGGGAGACACAGCGTAAGGCGAAAGTAGCAGTGGCTAAGGCCAAACAGAGGGCGTTTGATGACTTTATGATAGGTTGGACAGTAAAGAGGGAGAAAATGATCAAAACAGGTTGGCACAGCAGAAAAATAGAGATTGGGGGGTCATGCAGCAAGTTAGAGTGATAAAGGACAGAGAGGGAAATGTATTGACTGATGACAGAAGTGTGCTGGGAAGATGGAAAGAGTACTTTGAAGAGCTGATGAATGAGGAAAATGAGAGAGAAAAAAGAGTAGAAGAGGTGACCATTGAGGAGCAGGATGTAGCAAAGATCAGTAAGGGTGAAGTGGGAAGGGCATTGAAGAGGATGAAGAATGGAAAGGCAGTTGGTCCTGATGATATACCTGTGGAGGTATGGAAGTGTCCAGGAGAGGTAGCAGTATATTTTCTGACAAGAACATTCAACAAGGTCCTAGAGAGTGAGCAGATGCTGGAGGAGTGGAGGAGAAGTGTGCTGGTGCCCATTTTTAAGAACAAGGGAGACATGCAGAGTTGTGCCAACTACAGAGGAATAAAGTTGATGAGCCATACGATGAAGTTATGGGAAAGAATAGTGGAAGCTAGACTAAGGGCAGAGGTCAGCATTTGTGAACAACAGTTTGGTTTTATGCCAAGAACGACCACCACAGATGCAATGTTTGCTTTGAGGATATTAATAGAGAAGTACAGAGAAGGTCAGAGGGAACTGCATTGTGCCTTTGTGGATCTGGAAAAAGCATATGACAGGGTGCCAAGAGAAGAACTGTGGTATTGCATGAGGAAGTCTGGAGTGGCAGAGAAGTATATTAGAGTGGTGCAGGACATGTATGCTGCCCTCCCAAGCCAGACCGCAGTATCTGCAATTTTAGCCAAATTGGCCTTTTATGTTTTTCTGACTAAGTGCAATCAGCTCCACCTAGTGATATAAATATTAACTATGAAAGACCTCTAGATACTGAGAAAATGCCTATGACAATGTGCAGTATCTGCAAAAAGGCATGCGACCCCCAAGTCCTCAGTTTCATGATTTTGCAGATACTGCGGTCTGGCTTGGGAGGGCAGTATGAGAGATGTAAGACAGTGGTGAGGTGTGTTGTCGGTGTGACCGACGAATTCAAGGTGGAGGTGGGACTGCATCAAGGGTCAGCTCTGAGCCCTTTCTTGTTTGCTATGGTGATGGACAGGCTGACAGACGAAGTGAGACAAGAATCTCCATGGACTATGATGTTTGCAGATGACATTGTGATCTGTAGTGCGAGCAGAGAACAAGTGCAGGAAAATCTAGAGAGGTGGAGGTATGCCCTGGAAAGGAGAGGAACGAAGGTTCGTCATTAGAAAATCCATGGGCACTCAATGGAAGTCAAATAAAAAAGCATGGGTGACCCTTGCGGTGTTTGAGGACTGGTTCATCAATTATTTTGTGCCAAGTGTGGAGCGGTATTGCGCCTCCAAGGGTATCTCCTTTAAGGTGTTGCTAGTGCTGGACAATGGCCCTGGACACCCTGCCCAGCTGGGAGACTTTAACCGTAATGTCAAGGTGGTTTACCTTCCACCTCATACCATGGTCCTTTTACAGCCTATGGACCAAGGAGTGATTGCTTCGTTCAAGGCCTACTACCTCCAAAGGACAATTGCTCTGGCTTTACAGGCAACTGAAACCAAGAAGTATTTGACTCTGAAGGACTTTTGGAAATCCTACAACATCCTTGATGCTGTGAAGAACATTGCTGATTCCTGGGAGGAGGTTAAGCAAACAAACATGAATGGTGTTTGGAAAAAGCTGTGTCCTCAATATGTGAATGAATTCCATGGGTTTGAAGACACAGTTGAGAATGTTGTTGTCCTGAGTAAGGAAATCGATTAGGAGATGCAAATTGATGATGTTACAGAGCTGCTGAAATCTCATGGAGAGGAATTTTCTGCTGAGGACCTGATACAACTGGAGAAGAAGATCATAGAGGAAGAAGAAGCACACATATATATAAATGCAGCCATGAGCGTGGGGCACAAGCCAGTATTCATCCTCATGCCTGTCACAAGCCCAGATATATGCAGAAGGTTGAGAGAGGAAGGGCATCTGACGTAAAACTTATTCCAACTTTTCTCATGCAAATCATAAAAACGAATATAATACCAGATCGGTCGAGGCCCGGGTTAACAACGATCACCATCAATGCGTTAACAAACAAGGTGCTGGTGGAAACTGGGCTATTGTTGGCCGAAGGAGAGGCAGGAGGCTTGTCCGTAGGCGGAGAGTGAAGAGGAATGGCATGAGTCTAGGACTGAGAGTAGGGACATTGAGGGGCTTGCCAGGATTCTTCTAGAAGTGAAAACAGTGTCAGACAGAGTGATGAGTATCAAGTTAGAAATTGAAGATATGATGTTCAATGTTGTTAGTGCTTATGCCCTACAGGCAAGATAGAAGAGAAGGGGAGATTCTGGAGTGAGTTCGATGAAGTGATGCAGAGTACCCCCAGAGGTGAAGGAGTGGTCATTGGAGCAGACTTCAATGGACATGTTGGTGCAGGCAACAGATGGGATGAGGTAGTGATGGGCAGGTTTGGCATCCAGGACAGGAGCACAGAAGGACAGATATTGATTGATTTTGCAAAAAGGATGTAAATGGCTATGTTGAATACTTTATGGTGAATGGCTATGGTGAGTACAGAGACAGGAGCACAGGGAGACTTATGAAAGCGGCGGTAGGAGCTATATCTTGTGTAGACCATGAAATTTGAAGGAAGTCAGTGACTGCAAAGTAGTAGTGGGCAAGAGTGTTGCCAAACAGCATAGGATGGTGGTGTGCAGTATGACGCTGATGGTGAGGAATGTGAAGAAGGCAAAGGCAGAGCAGAAGACAAAGTGGGGGAGGCTGAAAAAGGAAGCGTGTGGAGCTGTCTTCAATGAGGAGTTGAAACAGGCTTTGTGTGGTCAGGAAGTGCTTCCAGATGACTGGACAACTACAGATAATGTGATCAGGGCGACAGGTAGTGTATTTGGTGTGTCCTCTGGAAGGAAAGTAGATAAGGAGATTTTGTGGTGGAATGGGGAAGTGCAGGAGTGTGTACAAAGGAAGAGGTTAGCTAAGAAGAAGTGGGACATTGAGAGGACCAAAGAGAGTAAAAAGGAATACAGGTAGACACAGCATAAGGCAAAGGTAGCAGAGTCAAAGGCCAAACAGAGGGCGTATGATGACTTGTACGATTGGATGGACAGTAAGAAGGGAGAAAATGATTTTTACAGGTTGGCACAGCAGAGAAATAGAGATTGGGAGGTCGTGCAGCAAGTTAGAGTGATTAAGGACAGAGAGGAAAATGTATTGACTGATGACAGAAGTGTCTGAGATGATGGAAGAGTACTTTGAAGAGCTGATGGATGAGGAAAATGAGAGAGAAAAAAAGAGTAAAAAAAGTGACCACTGAGGACAAGGAAGTAGCCAAGATTAGTAAGGGTGAATTGAGGAGGGCATTGAAGAGGATGAAGAGTGGAAAAGCAGTTGGCCCTGATGACATAGCAGTGGAGGTATGGAAGTGTCTAGGAAAGGTAGCAGTAGATTTTCTGACAAGAACATTCAACAAGGTCTTCAAGACTGAGAGGATGCTGGAGGAATGGAGAAGTGTGCTGGTGCCCATTTTTAAAAACAAGGGAGACATGCAGAGTAGCAAAGATTAGTAAGGGTGAATTGAGGAGGGCATTGAAGAGAATGAAGAGTAGAAAAGCAGTTGGCCCTGATGACATAGCAGTGGAGGTATGGAAGTGTCTAGGAACGGTAGCAGTAGATTTTCTGACAAGAACATTCAACAAGGTCTTCGAGACTGAGAGGATGCTGGAGGAACTGGTGCCCATTTTTAAGAACAAGGGAGACATGCAGAGTTGTGCCAACTACAGAGGGATAAAGTTGATGAACAATGAAGTTATGGGAAAGAATAGTGGAAGCTAGACTAAGGGGAGAGGTCAGCATTTGTGAACAACAGTTTGGCTTCATGCCCAGAAAGATCACCAGAGATGCAGTGTTTGCTTTGAGGATGTTAATCGAGAAGTACAGGGACGATCAGAGGGAGCTGCATTGTGCCTTTGTGGATCTGGAAGAAGCATATTATAGGGTGCCGAGAGAAGAACTGTGGTATTGCATGAGGAAGTTTGGAGTGGTATAAGAAGTATGTTAGAGTGGTGCAGGACATGTATGAGAGATGTAAGACAGTGTAGAGGTGTGCTGTTGGTGTGACAGAAGTGGAGGTGGGACTGCATCAAGAGTCAGCTCTGAGCCCCTTCTTGTTTGCCATGGTGATAGACAGGCTGACAGACAAGAATCGACAAGAATCCCCATGGACTATGATGTTTGCAGATGACATTGTGATCTGTAGTGAGAGCAGAGAACAAGTGGAGGAAAATCTAAGGAGGTGAAGTATGCCCTGGAAAGGAGAGGAATGAAGGTTAACCTCAGTAAAACAGAATACATGCGTGTAAACAAGAAGGACCCAAAAGGAATGGTGAGGTTAAAGGAAGCAGAGATAAAGAAGGTGGAGGATTTTCAGTACTTAGGCTCAACAATCCAGAGGAGTGGAGAGTGTGGAAAAGAGGTGAAGAAGCATGTGCAGGCAGGTTGGAATGGTTGGAGAAAAGTATACGGTGTGATGTGTGATCGGAGGGTATCAGCAAGAATGAAAGAAAATGTACAAGATGGTGTTGAGGCCAGCGATGTTGTATGGTTTAGAAACAGTGGCACTGAGGAAAAGACAGGAGGCAGAGCTGGAGGTAGCAGAGATAAAAATGTTGAGGTTCTCTTTGGGAGTAATGAGGATGGGGATTACATAGAATTAGGAATGATTACATCAGAGGGACAGCCCATGTAAAATGTTTTCGAGACAAAGTCAGAGAGGCTAGATTGAAATGGTTTGGACATGTACAGAGGAGGGATAGTGAATATATAGGTAGTCGGATGCAGAGGTTTGAACTACCAAGCAGAAGGCCTCGAGGAAGACCAAAGAGAAGATTTATGGCTGTGGTGAAGGAGGACATGAAGGTAGTTGGTGTAAGAGAAGAAGATGGAGAGGATAGGGTGACATGGAGGCAGATGATTCGCTGTGGCGACCCCTGAAGGGAACAGCCAACAGCTGAAAGGAAAGAAAGAAAAATAATATATATTCTCATTGGCCTCCCATTGGCCAGGAGGGAGCTGAATTTCAATAGTACTGTACCTATAATGCTTTTTTGTCACACAGGTAAGGGAGAGATGTACTGTTGGCCTGTTTTTTTTTTTTTTTAAGTTTTAATTTTTTTTTTTTTTAAGTTGTTGATTGAAACATATTTTATTCATTGAAGAAAGGGATTGGGCACAAGTTATCCAACTTAGTGAAGCCCTCTCCACAGATGATTTAGCCAATTAACCTACTGTGCATGTTTTTGAACTATGGGAGGAAACCGGAGTACCCGGAGAAACCCATGCAAGCATGGGAAGATCATGCAAACTCCGCACAGAAACGCCCAGGCTTGGATTTGAACCTAGGCCTTCTTGCTGTGAGGCGGGTGTGCTAACCACTACGCCACCGTGCTGCCAAAAAGTGTGTGTGTGTGTGTGTGTGTGTGTGTGTGTGTGTGTGTGTGTGTGTGTGTGTGTGTGTGTGTGTGTGTGTGTGTGTGTGTGTGTGTGTGTGTGTGTGTGTGTGTGTGTGTGTGTGTGTGTGTGTGTGTGTGTGTGTGTGTGTGTGTGTGTGTGTGTGTGTGTGTGTGTGTGTGTGTGTGTGTGTGTGTGTGTGTGTGTGTGTGTGTGTGTGTGTGTGTGGGATTAACTTGTTTAATTCAGTAAATGTTTAATAAATGTGGCGTGCTCCGCCAAATGTGGACAAAACACCGCTCATCCGGACCACCGAACCCTCAAGCAAACAGGTGAATATTGAGTACTAAACAAGTATTCAAAGCACACTTACCTGCTTGACAGATCGAGGTCCAGATGAGCCGCATCCTGTCTCAAAGGTTTCAGTGTCTTCTGCGCTCCGCCGAGTGTGGGTGATGTCGCAACCGACACCGGAGCCCGCGAGACAGGTCGCAGCTCATCCAGACCTCCAATTCCTCAAGCAAACGAGTGATAGCTGAGTACTCAACAAGTGTTCAGAGCGCGAAGGTCCAGACAAGCCGCATTCCGCCCCAAAAACTCCGATATCAGCCGAAACGCCGCCAGCACTTGGCGGAGCACATCACAAATGTTTAATAATGTTAATATTGTTTGGTTTGGTTAATAAAAAAAATTGATTAATAAAAAAATGTTTAATAATGGTTTAATTAATACATATGTTAATAAAATGGTTTAATATGTTCATAAAATGCTTAAATGGTTTAATAAATAATTTTCTTTTACTTTGAACGCATATTTCATCCATATTTAAAAAAAAAAATTGGTGTACTTTTATCATTTGTAAAGTAAAGGGTTTATGGGGTAGTCTTGGGAGCCTTGGAACGAATCATGTGTTTTACATGTAAAATTCGCATTTGCTTAGGAAAACTACAGGTTACGACAAAGGCGCTGGAATAGATTAATTTCGTAAGTAGAGGGCCGACTGTGTGTGTGTGTGTGTGTGTGTGTGTGTGTGTGTGTGTGTGTGTGTGTATGTGTGTGTGTGTGTGTGTGTGTGTGTGTGTGTATATATATATATATATATATATATATATATATATATATATATATATATATAAATAAATATAATGCAACCGTGGGGGGGGCACAAACAAGTGCCCGCCCTTACGCCGGTCCCAAGCCCGGATAAATGCAGAGGGTTGAGTCAGGAAGGGCATCCGGTGTAAAACTTTTGCCAGAATACAAAATGCAAACCGTAAAGACAAATTTTATACCGGCTCGGTCGAGGACCGGGTTAACAACGACCACCATCAGTGCTGTTAACCAACAGGGTGCTGGTGGAAATCGGACTACTGTTGTTCAAAGACGTCGAAGAAGGAGAAGCGGGAAGCGTGTCCATAGGCAGAGAGAGAGGAGTAAAAGCATGAGTTTTGGACTGTGAGTAGGGACTTTGAATGTTGGAACTATGACAGGAAAAGGTAGAGAGCTGGCTGACATGATGCAGAGGAGAAAGGTGGACATACTGTGTGTTCAGGAGACCAAGTGGAAAGGTAGCAAGGCTAGAAGCTTAGGAGCAGGTTTAAGCTGTTTTTTCATGGTGTGGATGGGAAGAGAAATGGAGTAGGAGTCATCTTGAAGGAGGGGATGGTCAGGAATGTTGACCATAAGGAAACTTCGTTAATTTATGATAACCTTCAGGGAACTTGGGGAATTTATAATGCCTTTGAGGAACCTTGGTAAGTTTGTTATGATCGCACTAACTGTGGAAAAAGTTTTGACTGCCAAAAATGTTGCCATGATTATTACTGTGTATTATGATTGCAAGTGTCTTCTTTTCCTTTCAGCTTTTCCCTTCAGGGGTCGCCACAGCGAATCATCTGCCTCCATCTCACCCTATCCTTTGCACCTTCTTCTCTTACACCAATGACCTTCATGTCCTCCTTCACCACATCCATGAATCGTCTCTTTGGTCTTCCTCTAGGCCTTCTGCCTGGTAGTTCCAGCCTCAGCATCCTATTACCAATATACTCACTATCCCTCCTCTGTACATGTCCAAACCATCTCAATCTAGCCTCTCTGACTTTGTATCCAAAACATCTTATATGTGCTGTCCCTCTGATGTGCTCATTCCTAATCCTATCCATCGTCGTTACTCCCAAAGAGAACCTCAACATTTTCATCTCTGCTACCTCCAGCTCTGCCTCCTGTCTTTTCCCCAGGGCCACCGTTTCTAAACCATACAACATCGTTGGCCTCAACACCGTCTTGTACACTTTTCCTTTCATTTGCAAGTGTATTTGAGCTTAACAGACTTTAACAGAGTCATGTTTCCCACAGTTTTTCACTAATAAATTGCCAAACCTTTTCTATGTAACTTAAGTTTTGCAAGGGATATAAAAGTCAGGTTTATTATCATCATGATCTCATCATCATCTTCCTCTGCTTAATCTATGGTCTGGTCATGGGAGGCAGCAGCCTAGGCAATGAGATCCAGATGTCCTCCTCCTTCGCCACTTCCTCCACCTCTTCTGGTGGGAACAATGTGGCATTCCCAGACCAGTGAAGAGACAGAATCTCTCCAGTGTGTTCGAGGTTGATCCCATGGTCTCTTCCTGGTTTTCACCAATTCTATTCATAATCTCTATGGACAGAATTTCTAGGCACAGCCGCGGCATTGAGGGGTTATGGCTTGGAGGCCATCGAATCCTGTCTGCTTTTCGCCAATGATATGGTCCTTTTTGCCTCATCAACCCAGAACCTCCAGTTCTCATTGTAATGATTCACAGCCAACTGCGAAGCGGCCGGGATGAGAATTATCACCTCCAAGTTTGATGCCATGGTTTTCAGCCGGAAAAGAGTGAAATGCCCCTTCCGAGTCTGAAATGAGGTCCTGCCTCAAGTGGAGGAGTTTAAGTAAGTAACAGGTGATGTTCACGAGTGAGGAAAGGATGGAGCAGGAGATTAACAGGCGGATTTCTGCAGCCTCTGCTGTAAAGAGGAGCCTTTACCAGTCCATTGTTGTGAAGAGGGAGCTGAGCCGCAAAACCTCCAATTTTCCGCCAATCTATGTTCAAAGACTCATTTATGGTCACAAACTTTGGGTAGTGACTGAAAGAACAAGATCGTGGTTACAAGTGGCAGAAATGAACTTCCTTCAATGGGTGATGGGGCTCTCCCTTAGAGATGAGGTGAGAAATTCAGCCGTCCAGGGAGAGCTTGGCGTAGAACTACTATTCCTTCACATTGAGAGGGGGCCAGTGGAGGTGGCTCGGGCATCTGATTAGAATGTCTCCCGAATGCCTCCCTGGTATTGCATGTCCATTCAGGAAGAAAAATGATTTTGCCAGGTTTATTACCCATCCCAAATTAACAGCCAACATGACAATAAATCATAAAGTAACTCAAACATCTCAAGTGGAAAAATGCTTTATTTTGTCTTACAGAACAATACAAAATACACAATATGATGTAGCATATTTACCACTAATAAGTAGCCATATCATATATGCACACCGCCACAGGTTCCTGAGTTCCTCATTCAATTTTCTAATAGTTTTCTGACATCTTCCAATTGATTCTCTATGTCATACACAGTTCTACGCTTACAGATAGCCTTGGCTAACAGAGATAAATTTCTCTGAGATTCTGCCTGTTCCAAATATTCTTTAGCTGATTTGCTGACAACAGACACATCTTTCTCTAATCCCTTCCATTTCCTCTAACACTCACTGGTTCTTTCCTTGCTTCTTTTGACTCGCCTCTTTCTTTCTAGCATGTACTTCTGTCTCGTTCCATGAGCTGAACCAAGCATTTCTTTTGTGACAGTAACATTTCTTATGACTCCAACAGAAATAATGTGATCCTTAATTGTTCTAAAGGCCACTACACTAGACAGATTGGCTGAGTCTACCTCTCTGTTTACAGAAAAATCCCTCTCGACTTCAGCCTGACCATGTGATAAGATCACAGAAATTCTAATTACTAACCACAGTTTCCTGCACTTAGCACAATTTTTCATAATGCAGTTTATCCAGTCTAGCATTATCGGACTCCTTGTGATAATTGAAGAACTGTTCAAATGCTGTTCATCTAGGGCAGTGGTGGCGTAGTAGTTTATATGATGAGTTACTGATCCGAAGGTTCAGTTCCCACTATCATCTCTGTTGCGCCCTTGAGCAAGGAATTTATTGTTTTACAGCATCCACTTGTAGATAAGTAAATCTCTGCCAAAATGTGAACTTTTGGAGATACTTTTGGGGTATTTTTACATTTCACAGGGAGGTATCCTGTTTGTGACACACACACACACACACACACACACACACACACACACACACACACACACACACACACACACACACACACACACACACACAGCAACCCTGATGGGATGTAAATGCAGATGAGAAAGAAAGTTACCTCTCTCTCAACCTCTATTAGTGCCTGAGAGACAGATGTCCAGCGCAGTATTTCAATAAAGTTTTCTTTGTTATGTTCTTCTCTTTGATCTCTTTTTAATTAATGGGAGCTCCTGATGAATTTCCACCACACCATGAATAAAATGGTGCCCGTTAAAAGATTCAAATTTCATGACTTCTATGAAGCCACTATGCTCAGAACGGTACCATTAATCGATATTTTCCCATCATTTCTTCTGTAGAAAGCACTTACTATTATAAAAGCATAAATCCCACAGAAAAGATAAGCAACATAAACCAGAAGTGCAACTCATTCATGTGTGTGACAGCAAGTGTGCATCAGACAGAAATCCAGACTGGAAGTTGTGATTGCGTACAAACAAGCCAAGAACATTAATGAATGGACATCCAATGGGATGTCTGACACATCATCTTCATCTCAAGAGCAATCAGCAATACTCTTTAAACACAGCCATGGACTTTTGAAGGCAAGCATAATCAGTACTATAACGAAGGGTAGACAAGGCATTTCTGCAACTGGAATGTACATATATTTTTTCCAAACCTTCCCATTAAATTTAAAACCATTTCAAGGCCTTGAAGAATGAAAATAAATTTCCAAACCATTTCCCGATTTCCAAACTGAGTGAGAAACCTGCAGAGTGTAACAATTAAGTTCTATCCTGGATTTCTTCTCTACTGGTAAGGTAGGATTGTGAGTTTTGTATTACTGTCTACATGCTTTAGTTGGACTTAGTTGTTGTAACTAATATTTTTAAGTATAGGATTCCTGGCTGTTTCTTTGGTCTTATTGTGGTGCCTAATCAGCAGTAGTTTCAAGCTTCCATAAGGTGTGAATTGTGGCAGGACCCAGAAAGTCTCTATTGAAGCTATCACCAGCTACAAACGGAATGTTTGTTTGGATTAGTAACACAGACCATTTTTAAAACAAGTATATTGAAAGTGGTAATTTAATATTTTTTTGCCTTTGTTGTACTAGAACTATCAGGCCTAAGGTCTTAAATATAAACCAGAGTGCAATCATGTGCCTTAAGCCCATTACTGTTCTCATGTCTCTTAGATCCAGAAGATCATACCAACAAGCCCGAGGTCATACTGTCAGCAACCTTACCTACCCTCCACTACTGTCGCAGTCTCAAACGAGGGTGCTAAGAGGGCTCTGGAGCTGGCAATCTGCTGTGAAAAAAGGCTGATTTCATCTCTGCCATTGCTTCTCACTACTCATTTCCCTTACACCAACTAAAACCTGGATTTTCTCACACAAATCTGATACACCAGCAGCCCTTTCCTCTGCTTATGTTTTCTCTCATTCTCCATGAGTAACTGGGAGAGGTGGTGGTATAGGTCAAGTCCTATCTTGGAGTTGGTGCTTCACACCACTCTGTCTCATCTTGGAATCTTCACATTTGAGCTTCATGCAATAAAAGTCTCTTCTCTAACCAATCTCATTATTGTTATTTACCACCTGAATGAGCTCCTAGGACACTTTGTCCACCGAGAATTAACAAGGTCTAGCTGAGATTTAAATTAAATGGCTGATAGATTTTGTTCATTCTCGGTGGCCAACTTTCCAGAAGAAACTGACACACTGATCAGAACTTTCCCCCCTGATAACACCCTCTCACTCTCCTGACAAGCTCCAGTCCTCCCACCTTCTCCCTGTTTTTTATGCACTGCTGCAAAATACCCAACATCTTTTCATCCTTACTCAATACATCTGCTCCACCTGTCCTATCCTCCCTGACTACTGAAAACTTTGCCAACTTCTTTGATGGGAAGATTAATCAAATCTGTCAGACATTTACTCCCACCCCAACATTACAAAATCTGGCACAGTTTCCCAAGCTCACAATTGAAGACATCCGACAAGTCATCTCATCATGCAATCCTGCCACCTGTTCACTGGATTCAATCCCTCTCACAATTCTCTAGACTATCTCTCAAGACATTCTTCTCTTTACCTTCACTATCATCAATAACTCCATACCATCTGGCCATATACCAACAGTGTTCAAAAGAGCCAGCCTTTCTTTTCTTTCTAAAATTCTTAAATCCGTTCTTTATAACCAAATGACTTCCTATCTTGAATAACCTCCTTGACCCTAATCAAACTGGCTTCAAGTAATACATTCCACATAGACTGCATGTGGGAAGGATCCATATCTTCTCCATGTCAATGTTCCACTGGCATCATTCTCCAGGGCTCAGTTCATTGTCCACTTTTGTTTTCTCTTTATATCCAGTCCCTCGGTGATGTCATATTCTCACATAGGTTCCCAAAACAATGCTATGCAGATGACATACAACTTCTTCTGTCTTTTTATCCCGCAAACACTGCTGTTTCTGCTCGGATCTCCGCATGTCTGGCAAGTATCTCCTCAAGAACTCTTTGATCTTTCCTTCAGACATTGCACGGATCCCTGGAGTAACTATGGACAATTGCCTGTCCTTCTCTTCTCATACAGAAGAGCTGAGACAAATAGCGATGCAGACAGATGCAGTAGCCTGGCACTCTTTACATTTTAGCAGCTCTGTCTTTTATTTTCTTTGTTGTGAGTGCTCATTTTTTCTTTCTCATGCTCAGTCCCTGGCAGCTGCTCATGGTTCAAGGGGCTCCTGACCTACTTCTGTACAGTGTGGTTCAGCAGTGGTACCGCAGAAGACAAGAAAATCTTGTAGCCTTCCACCTTCAGTTGGTGAGGATGGCAGAGTGGGTAATTGGAACTACATTGCAACCTCACCACCATCACACACTGACTGCATAACTACTATTCAGATAATCTTCCTGGACCGTGTAATACTCATGTTGAAGCACAATATTCATAATCAAGTACAATACTCATGCTTTGAGCAGGTCTAAAACATCCTAACATTTTAGCTATAATTAAAAGCTCTACCTCTTAGCCGGTGTATATCAGACAGCTTTGTCATATCATTCACTCTTCTGTGTATGAGTGAATAGGTGTGGATTATGTATAAGTTTGTAAATGTGTGAATGTGTAGATAGATATAAAGGTATATATATATATATATATATATATATATATATATATATATATATATATATATATAAACAAAAATAAAAGGACAGGACAAAGACTTTCTATTGAAACTCCATTTATCACTACAGATCTGTTTCGAGGGGTGGTGAAACCATCCTCTCTCTTCAGGTGATTATAGAAGATAATCTTCTTCTATAATCACCTGAACAGAGAGGATGGTTTCACCACCCCTCGAAACAGATCTGTAGTGATAAATGGAGTTTCAATAGAAAGTCTTTGTCCTGTCCTTTTATTTTTGTTATTTGCTCTACCGAAAAGTATTGAGCACTCTCCTACGGAAGGATCTACTCAGAAAATCATATATATATATATATATAGCATGTTACTCTTGTGTTAAGACATCTCTATGATCTTTGTGTTTACACTGTTTTGCGGACTTTTGTAGCCCAAAGGAAATATGGTTGGTCAGAAGTGTAAGCCTCCTAGCATGGGTGCAAATCTCATACACAGAGATGAATTAACTATCTGCTCAGATCGGCACAATCTACCATGCATACTCAATTAAGCAAAGAGAGTTGTATAATGAATGAAAACCGAAGAAAGAGTACTCTCTGCTCTGCTGATTCACATCAGTGATTCACATCAGTGCAGGCTGAGTACCAAACGAGTTCAACGGCATCCTTGCACACTTAAAAGACCCTAAGTCCATATAACCCATGCTTTGTTTCAGCAAGTGCACTACTTTCGGTATTGAGCACCTCACATATTGTAAGCGTTGATTGGCTGTTTTAAGCTTCATGTAAAGTGAGTCGGTTCAGATTCTGTTTTAAGCTTCATGTCATGTGACCATCCATTGACCATCGGAACCATTTACAAGCAGAAAGATCGCATCATAGAGAATGTTAAAGGTTATATTTGATACTGTATTTGATATTTGATGAGTGAATTTGATGAAAATTTAGCAATTTGAAATTATTTTGCTTGAATTTCATTTATTTGAAATTAATGTTGATATTATTTGATATATTTGATATTATTTTACAATGTTATGTTTATAATAATTTATTTAGGGGTGTTTTATGAGATACGGTAATGGTATTTATGGATGTATAGTACAGTATGAGTGTCATACGTCATACGTCACTGTAACAACTTACGTTCACTTTCAACTTACATTCGGCCATCCAGAACCAATTAAAAACGTAAGTCGGGGAACGTCTGTTTATATATATATATATATATATATATATATATATATATATATATATATATATATATATATATATATATATATATATATATATACTAATATATACTAATATATACTAATATATATGTATGTGTGTGTGTGTGTGTGTGTGTTTGTGTG
The DNA here is from genome assembly GCA_024760905.1 of Plotosus lineatus. NCBI lineage: Eukaryota > Metazoa > Chordata > Actinopteri > Siluriformes > Plotosidae > Plotosus > Plotosus lineatus. The sequence continues at coordinate 307,059 of CM045737.1, read as the reverse complement.
TGTGTATATGTGTATGTTGGTATATGCACATGTTTAGCTTAATGTAGTTTTTTAGTTGTCTTTTGTGCACTTTCTTTTTTAATTACTGCTAAACCAATTTTAATTGTTCATATAGCACTGACAATGAAGATCTCTTTATCTTGTTATGTTATATCACTCATCTTTCTTGATCACGTCAATTTCTCCTTATTGACATCTGGAGGATTAATCCATTTCTTTCCACTGCCACTTTCCTGTCGCTTAGAAACATGCTTGATCCTTTGTCATCTCAAGACTAGACTAAGGCAAGTCACTCCTTTGAGTGTTATTCGTCTAATGCTTGCCGTCAAAGCTAAAAATAGACCTGCACCTTCCTACCTCAAAGCACTTTTGACACCCTGCACTGCACTGTATTCTCTCAGATCCTCTAGCATTGCTAGACTTCTACCAAGGGACAAGGGAAACATTCATTCATTTTTTTGAACTGCTTAATCCTAATTATGGTCAAGGGGATGCTGGCGCTCATCTCAGCCGACTCTGTGCAAAGGCAGGGTACACCCTGGACAGCTTGCAAGGCCACAGCAGGGTCAACACTTACACAACTATTCATACTCACACTCACCCCTAAGGACGATTTGGAACAACCAATTAAAATACTGTACATGTTTTTAGACTGTGTGAGGAAACCAGAGTACCCAGAGGAAAGCCACACAAGCACAGGGAGAACATGCAAACTCCACACAGAAACGCCCGAATTGGGAATCAAACCCAGGCCTTGCCGTGAGGCGAACGTGCTGAACACTATGCCACTACACCACCGTTTCTGTTCTGGCTCCAAGAGGGTGGAATGAACTTCCTACAGATGTCCAGGCAACTGATTCACCGGGGGTCTTCAAATGACAGCTGAAAACGTTACCTTTCGCAGATTAGCACTAAGCTTTTCATGTACACACCACACACAGAAAAAAAAAAAAAAAACCTGCACGTGATACCTACCCACTGGTTTGACTGATGGTATACTTGGTCTATGTTCTAAAAAACCAGTATAAGAATATATTCACTGATAGAGACTTTAAAGCACTTCTGAAAGTCGCTCTAGACGGGAGCTTCTGCTAAATGCTGTAAATTTAACGATCTTGAGCACTGGGAATCTTGATGAAATCGCAAACACAATTCTTTCAAGTTTTATCTTCTCGAAGCACCCTGTGTTTTTTTTACATTTTTTTTTTTTATCACGGAGATTGTGGACGTTGTACCACAGTGTTTCTTGACAATTAAACTTTAATGCAGATCATCTTCATTAAATAAAAAATGTTCTACTCGTACCTTTCGGAGCAGACTGCATATTCGCTCAATGTTCCGAAGTCTTTCACGCTGTGAAGAAAAACAAACACCTTAATTACATTTAAAATACTCATCCATAAAATCAGTTCTCATACTTTGATCTCATAAGCTTATGTACTAGGTGTTTAAATGAAACGTAAACAACATTGTTAAAACAAAGCTTTTCTTTAGGCTTTTGAGCAAATATCTTAAAAATTAACAATCATTGTGTCATCTTTCAGCTTGCTGACTTTCGTCAACAGTCGACGTCACCATGTTCCTACCCTGCGATGGCCTGGTGAGCTGTCCAGGGTGTACTCTGCCCTGCCCAGAGTCAGCTGAGATGGGCAACAGCCTCCCCACAACCATAGTTCGGATTAAGTGGTTTACAAAATGAATGAATGAATGAATGAATGAATGAATGAATGACATCTCACAAGTTTGCTTATCCTTTGTATGATTCAAAAATAGTGAAGAACTACTTCTAATGTTTGAATGAATGAATGAATGAATGAATGAAGCTTAATGGTACTTTCAACACATATAGTGGTTGTATGGTTATTTTATATTAAGTTCAATGACCAAGAGGTCAATTTCAAATCGCAAACGATTAATGAAGCTAAGGTAAACGAAATCATTTTCTTCAAACAATCAATTTTCACGTAAAACCCAATCGAAAGATGAAAAGGTTCATTTTTTTCTGTCACCGCTTAATCCTAATTAGGGTCACGGGGAAGCTGGTGCCCATCCCAGCCAACTTCGGGTGAGGGCAAATTACACCCTGCACACCTCGCCAGGCCATCACAGGGCGGAAACACACTGTTCGGCTTTGCAGCCTACTCTTGTCGAAAGTCAGCAATGGTTCTTTTACATGCCTCACACCATAGACAGTGAGAGAAATTGTTGGCCTTTGATAACCCAGTTAGCTGCATTGGAAGGACAGTGACAACCCTGTGGGGACTCGAACCCCCAATCCTAGGATCAGCGATCCTGCACCCTATCCACTAGACCATCACTGCCCCTAGATGAAAAGGTAATATTAATAAAAACGGGTCTGGCTAAGAATGTGTATTCCTATACATTTCCAACCAACGGTAAAAGTATTTTGTTATTTAGGTGGAATAGCGGCATTCTAGCAATATAATTCATGCTAACTATAACACAAATTCAAAATTTATGAAATATTTCAATATCTTTTAAAAATTGCAGGATTACTGAAGCATTAAATTTAGTAAAAAGATCATACAGGTTGTTAAGGTTAAAGGTACCTAATCACAGCAACATCTTTGCAATCTATTAAAATGTGATTGACAGTCAGGGAGACTGAACAAGTTTCACACACAGGCGCAGGTTCCATTTTCAATAAATATCTATGTGTAATGTAGGTGTGGCCAATACGAGTCCTGGCCAACACTACTTCTTCTCTTCTACTAGTTCTACTTGAATAGAAATAAAACGTTTTACACTGGACTTGTGAGATGAGGTTTATTATTAGTCTCTTCATCCCACTGACTCTGCCACTGACTAAAAACAAAATTATTTACTCGACACTTTACGTCAGTATCGGGGACCTTGTTCTCAGAAACACGGTGATTAAGAGCTCCCTTAGCTAGTTTATCAGACTTTATATTACCTTTGATGCCAATGTGACTGGGGCACCAAGCAAACACTATATTTTTTCCACCCTCAGTGAGATCATGGCACCTTTGTAAAATCTTTAAAAGTAGGGTTATCAAAATCCTTACAGGGTAATCTCTTCAATCACAAGAGGACACAATATCAAATGCATGCAGAATCGCCCGCAATTCTGCTGTAACAATAGAAGCTCCATCCAAAAGTCGGACCTGGACATTCAAACCATTGGTGGCTGCTACTCTGTTGTTGTCCTTAGAGCCATCTGTATAAATAGCCCTAAAGTCCCTATATAGATCTCTCAATTGACCAAACATCATCTGGAACACTGAAGGATCCAAAGAATTTTTAGGAAACTCAGATAATGATAGATTTACATGTGCTCTCTTTAATTTCCAAGGTGGGATTTCAGGTATATCATATAGTTCTATATTCTTGAGATCTGGACACACAGTTTTAAGTGAATCTTTAATTCTCAAAGCAAATGGACGAGTAGCTGTTGGTTTGTTTTTGTAGAACCGTGTGTTTCTGATTTAAAAGGCTAGCTCATATGTAGGATTGTTCTTGTTTGCCCTCAGTTTTATAGCATATGGAAGGGCTAGTTTTTCCCTACGCAAATGTAATGGTAGTTCATTTGCTTCAACATGCAGACTAGGAATAGGAGAAGTTCTGAAGGCGCTTAGGCAGATTTTTAATGCTTGGTTTTGGATGGTTTCTAACTTTTTAAAATAAGATTTTTGAACAGAACCATAAACTATGCAGCCATAATCTAATTTTGATCTGATCAAAGACTGGTATAATCTTAACAGAACTTCACGATCAGCACAAGAACTACTTCTATGAAAAGAGAAATATGGTGCCCTATTTTGTCATAGAAAGCTGATACTCAATGGAAAGTAGCTTGAAATATTATTTTGTTTATATTCCCAAAGAATGCCTCTGGGTTGTGCCTTAAGATATTTTAGATTTATTTCTTAATTGAAAACTTTCCAAAAGAGTACCCAGGTTTGGTCGCACCCTCCACACAAGGGGATCACCACACTGGAGAACACCACCAGTATGTCTGAGACTGCTGGTGAAGGAGACTGTTAATTAAACAGCTCCTGTTTTTATAGCGTATTAGGAGAACTTCTGCCTTTGAACCGATGAGTTCATCGTAGGTGACAGTGGTTAAAATCCACTAGGGAACCCCACCGGAGGGAAAAACAAGTCATAGACAGTCTAGAGGTTAGTTTTCATTAAGATAGTCAGTTTAAGAGATAGGCATTTGTAACAGCAAGAATAAAAAATGAAAACTGAAGAGGTATTTGGCTGAGAAATGACAAAGCTAAGTGGAAATGATTAGAATGGGAGACTTAAATTCACGCAAACTAATTATGGTCCAGAATAAAACACATTTTGCGTTTTTGGCAGAGGAGTGGGTTTTTTCCAGAAAAGGGAATTTTTAGTGAACGGCAACTGGAAGTTCTAAAAGGAAAATAGAAACATAAAGAGATCAGATAACTTCCTCCTATTACTGATGAGACATGAGTACTTGTACTTAGATCTCAGGCAGCTAGAAATAAGGTTTCTGATGATGTAGTAAGTTTGGATGGTGTTTCAGTCTTATTATTTGATTATTGATGCTTATAATTCATTTGAAGCTCATGTAGATAATCTTACTTGGGTTGCCTTCTTTCATCTTAAGAATGTTGCTAAAATAAAAAAAATATACATATGATGTCACTGCATGATGAAGAAAAACTTGTTTATGCTTTTGTTACCTCGAGATGAGATTATTGTAACGTGTTACTGTCTGGTTCTTCTAAGACGAACATAAACAAGCTCCAGTTAGTCCAGAATGCAGCATTGCAAGTCACTACTAGAACCAGAAGACACAAGCATATCACACTGGCCTTATTATTTACGCTGCACTGACTCCCAGTTACATTTCACATCGGATATGAAATATCACTTTTAACCCACTTAATGGTCTCGTGCCACATTATCTTCGCAAAAGTCTTATCGTCTATGATCCAGAATGTCCCCTTAGATCACAAGATGCAGGATGTTTAGTGATACCTGAGCTTCTCGTACAAAGCCCCACAGTCATGGAATGGCCTTTCAGTTAATGTTCGGGACTCAGACACAGTCTCTGTCTTTAAGACGATGCTGAAAACTCACTTGTTTAGTAGAGCGTTTTGTTAAGCGTTTAACCTTTTTTTAAGGAAAAGAGCAGATCTGGGAGTCTCAGGCATGCATAGTACTGATAAAATGGAATGTTGGGATGCTGTCGCTCCCCCACTCTACATCTATCTATGTATCTATGTATCTATCTATCTATTTATCTATCTATCTATCTATACACACATACAAACAGGAATCCCTCACTTTCCGAGGGTAATTGAGACTGAGATCCCCTTGTGACCACCAAATTCCGCGAGGTAGGATCACCCCCACCCCCCCTCGACTGATGTATACGTACATGTATACAATGTCAATAAATACATATTCAATGCTATAAATGCTCATAATAACAATTACACATTAACAAATAACGGATAACATAAATAAAATATAAATACACACACACACACACACACACACACACACACACACACACACACACACACACGCACACACACACACAGATGTACGCGCACGCACGCAGATGCGCGTGCACGCACTCAGGTGCGCACCTCACAAAAATATAACTAGTTTTGAAGGGAGGTTTAGGGTTGGTTTTTTTTGTGTTGTTTGTTTAGGGTTGTTCTTGCATAATTGGCCTTGGTTTTGTGGAATTTTTCTTAACCTTTTCTCCTATTCTTCCTTAATTTCCTTATTTTATTTTGATGAATATTTAAAAAAATAAATGTGATGCACTGAAGAATCATCTGCCTCCATCTAACCCTATCCTCTGCATCATTTTCTCTTACACCAACTGCCTTCATGTCCTCCTTCACCACATCCGCGAATCATCTCTTTGGTCTTCCTCTAGGCTGTCTGCCTGGTAGTTCCAACCTCAACATCCTACTATCAATATACTCAGTATTCCTCTTCTGTACATGTCCAAACCATCTTAATCGAGCCTCTCTGACTTTGTCTCCAAAACATCTTACATGTGTTGACCCTCTGATGTGCTCATTCCTGATCCTATCCATCCTCGTTACTCCCAAAGAGAACCTCAACATTTTCATCTCTGCTACCTCCAGCTCTGCCTCCTGTCTTTTCCCCAGGGCCACTGTCTCTAAACCATACAACATCGCTGGCCTCAACACCGTCTTGTACACTTTTCCTTTCATTCTTGCTGATACCTTCCTATCACACATCACACCGGACACTTTTCTCGAACCATTCCAACCAGCCTGCACATGCTTCTTCACCTCTTTTCCACACTCTCCATTGCTCTGGATTGTTGAGCCTAAGTACTTAAAATCGTCCACCTTCTTATCTCTGCTCTTTGTAACCTCACCGCTCCTGTTGGGTCTTTGGGATTCATACACATGTAGTCTTACTGAGGCTAACCTTCATTCCCCTCCTCTCCAGGGCATACCTACACCTCTCTAGGTTTTCCTGCATTTGTTCTCTGCTCTCACTGCGGATCACATTGTCATCTGCAAGCAAACATCATAGTCCATGGAGATTCTTGCCTAACCTCGTCTGTCAGCCTGTCCATCACCATAGCAAACAAGAAGGGGCCCAGAGCTGACCCTTGATGCAGTCCCACCTCCACCTTGAACTCTTCTGTCACACCAACAGCACACCTCACCGCTGTCTTACATCTCTCATACATGTCCTGCACCACTCTAACATACTTCTCTGCCACTCCAGACTTTCTCATGCAATACCACAGTTCCTCTCTCGGCACCCTGTCATATGCTTTCTCCAGATCTACAAAGGCACAATGCAGCTCCTTCTGACCTTCTCTGTACTTCTCTATTAACATCCTCAAGGCAAACACTGCATCTGTGGTGCTCTTTCTTGGCATGAAACCAAACTGTAGTTCACAAATGCTGACCTCTGCCCTTGGTCTTGCTTCCACTATTCTTTCCCATAACTTCATCATATGGCTCATCAACTTTATCCCTCTGTAGTTGCCACAAATGTGCACATCTCCCTTGTTCTTAAAAATGGGCACCAGCACACTTCTCCATTCCTGTGGCATCCTCTCACTCTCTAAGACCTTGTTGAATGTTCTTGTCAGGAAGTCTACTGCTTCCTCTCCGAGACACTTCCATACCTCCACCGGTATGTCATCAGGGCCAACTGCCTTTCCACTCTTCATTCTCATCAGTGCCCTCCTCACTTCAACCTTACTAATCTTTGCTACTTCCTGGTCCTCAACAGTCACCATTTTCTACTCTTTTTTTCTCTCTAATTTTCCTCATTCATCAGCTCTTCAAAGTACTCTTTGCATCTTCCCAGCACACTTCTTTCATCAGTCAATACATTTCCCTCTCTGTCCTTAATCACTCTAAATTGCTGGCACATCCTTCCCATCTCTATTCCTTTGCTGTGCCCACCTGTATAAATCATTTTCTCCCTCTTTACTTTCCAACCAAGCATACAAGTCATCATACGCCCTCTGATTGGCCTTTGACATCGCTACCTTCGCCTTACGCTGTGTCTCCCTGTACTACTGTTCACTCTCTTCGGTCCTCTCTATGTCCCACTTCTTCTTAGCTAACCTCTTCCTTTGTACACACTCCTGCACTTCCTCATTCCACCACCAAGTCTCCTTATCTCCTCTCCTTCCAGATGACACACTAAGTATTCTCCTACCTGTCTCCTTGATCACATTACATGTAATTGTCCAGTTATCTGGAAGCACTTCCTGACCACCCAAAGCCTGTTTCAACTCCTCCTTGAAGACAACACAACACTCCTCCTTTTTCAGCTTCCACCACTTTGTCTTCTGCTCTACCTTTTCCTTCTTCACCTTCCTCACCATCAGCATCATCCTGCATACCACCATCCTATGCTGTTTGGCAACACTCTCACCCGCTACTACTTTTCAGTCACGTACTTCCTTCAAATTACATCGCCTACACAAGATGTAGTCTACCTGTGTGCTCCTACCTCTGCTTTTATAAGTCACTCTATGCTCCTCTCTCTTCTGGAAGAAAGTAGTTACCACAGCCATTTTCCATCTTTTTTGCAAAATCTACCAACATCTGCCTTCTGCGGTCCTGTCCTGGATAACAAACCTTCCCATCACTTCCTCGTCCCCTCTGTTTCCTGCACCAACATGTCCATTGAAGTCTGCCCCAATGACCACTCTTTAATCTTCGGGGGTATTCTGCATTACTTCATCTAACTCACTCCAGAATCTCTCCTTCTCTTCTAGCTCATATCCTGCCTGTGGGGCATAAGCACTAACAACATTGAACATCATGCCTTCAATTTCTAACTTGAGACTCATCACTCTGTCTGATACTCTTTTCACTTCTAGAACATTCCTGGCAAACTCCTCCTCCAAGATAACTCCTACTCCATTTCTCTTCCCATCCAAACCATGAAAAGACAACTTAAACCCTGCTCCTAAGCTTCTAGCCTTGCTACCTTTTCACCTGGTCTCCTGAACACACAGTATGTCCAACTTCCTCCTCTGCATCATGTCAGCCAGCTCTCTACCTTTTCCTGTCATAGTTCCAACATTCAAAGTCCCTACTTTCCATCCTAGACTCATGCTTTTCCTCTTCTCTCTCTGCCTACAGACACGCCTCCTGCCTCTCCTTCTTCGACGTCTTCGACCAACAGTAATCCAATTTCCACCAGCACTCTGTTGGTTAACAGCACTGGTGGCGGTCGTTGTTAACCCGGGCCTCGACCGATCCGGTATAAATTTTCTTGATATGACTAGCATGTTTTATTTTGCATTTGTTTTACGCCGGATGCCCTTCCTGACCCAACCCTCTGCATTTATCCGGGTTTGGGACCGGCGTGAGGGAGAGACACTGGCTTGTGGCTTGTATATATATATATATATATATATATATATATATATATATATATACAGTGCTGTGCCAAAGTTTTTGCCCTCTTATTGAGTTTTTACTCTTTTTCACCTTTGTCACACTTAACTTTTTCAAATCATCAAACAAATTTAAACATTACACAAAAATGGTTCTCAAGTATTCAAACAATGCACTTTTCCTGTGCTGATTTTCTTTGTTAAGAGAAAAATCCAATCCAAACCACATGAACCGCTGTGAAAAGTAATTGCCCCCTTGGTAAAAGGTTAGGTAATTGTGATTAATCCTATTATTGGGGAAAACTAAGTTCAATTTCATAGCCACACCCAGGCCTGATTGCTGCCAGACATTTTCAGTCAGGAGATCCCTAACATAAAACCTGTTTGACAAGGTGATGTAGGCCATACTGAACACACATTATCATGTCACGATCCAGTGAGCTTCAAGAGCAAACAATAAAGAAGATTATAGAGATGTCTCAGTCTGGAAAAGAATACAAAGTCATTGGTAAATCTTTGGAACTCCAGCAGACCACTATCAGAGCCAGTATCCATAAATAGAGAAGGCATGGCACAGAGGTGACCCTTCACATGAGTGACCGACCTACAAAAATTACTCCAAGAGCACGGCGCAGACGAACTGGAGAAATCACAAAGGATCCAAAAACCACTCTAAACAACTCCAAGCCTCATTTGCCTCAGTTAATGTCAATGTTCATGACTCCACCATCAAAAAGACACGAGGCAAAAATGGCGTCCATGGAAGAGTTTTGAGTTGGCAGTGCTTAACCCACCTGATCCAAGGGATGTGGGAGGACAGAAGCTAAGAGAATAAGTGACAAGGTTCTGCCAATAATGGTTCAGGCCAATTTAAAGTGAAATCAGACACTTGATAGGCTGAAGGTGGATGTTAAGAAGTGCCATGGCGTAGGTTCAAGAGACCAAATACCATGGTGGCAGCCCAACATCCAACTTGGGGCTATGACAATAATGCTCTGTCCCAAGATATTGTGAATCACCATATAGAAGCATAAACAACTGCTTTCCCATCCAGGATGTGCAAACTGCTGGACTATCAAACTGTAATTAAACCTGATTGACTGAAGTCCATGACGAACATAGTGAACTTGAAAAAACAGAAGATATGAATGAAGGACAAGTAACACTGCACAAAGCTTATCTTAGAAATAGCTGCATGAAGAGACTATGAAGAAGGAACAATAGCATGCAGATGAGTCACCTGCAGTTCACAAAGAACTCCTGAACATGGCAGAAATTTATCAAGGGAAAGGAAGACGAAACCGCAGTCATGGATAGGGCAAATGCAGAGGCCATGGAGGACGCAGTGGAGAAAGAAATTCTGAGGAGTTTATCTGTAGATACTATGAACACTGGGTTAGAGGATGTCCTCAGAAAAAGGAGTTCAAAGTCCTGAGTCGGCTGTGATGAGCATCAGCCTCCCTATGACCCTAACTGGGATTACACAGTTCAGAAATAAATGAATTAATCTTTAGTAGACATGAGGATCTCTCAGTTAAGTCGCAAAATCATTAAGTCCACGATCATTAATTTATGCTTATGAATAAAAACTGCCATGAATGCAGTTCATCAGAATCTCCTGGGCAAAGCAGAAATGCTTATTAGCCTAGTAAATACCAAATACATGCTGAAGCTTTACATTGTACAGCACATATACATATAGAGGGGCCAGGTAGTCTGTATTATTCAGAACAGTTTTGAAGGCTAGACAAACTGGATATATTAATTTTGAAGAATGTGTTGTGGGATTATTGTGATTATTATTATTTTTATTTATATTTTTGCAACAGAGATAGATTCATCATGAATCTCTGCATATGTAGGAAATTCACATCCTTTCAATATTTGGGAAACCCCAGTTAATGTTCAAGACTCAGACACAGTCTCTGTTTTTAAGAGCATTTAGTTTAAAGGCTTTTATTATGTAAAGGAGCAGATCTGTGGGTCTCAGGCATAAAGAGTTCTGGTAAACTGTGATGTTGGAATGCTGTAACCTACCCCCACTCTACATGCTCACCCAGGTCCGTCAACAGTGGAGTGTCTGACTGCCCCAATGTTGCAAGGTGTCCTAATGTCTGCCTTCCTTCTGGTTCTCTCTCTTTTAGTTATGTTACTATAGCCAGTCATGCACAGAGTCCCTGGTTGCACTCAGCAATAATATAAATTCTTCTATTACCATTAAACTATTATGAGAATACTTAACAACTTTCTCTCTCTCTCTCTCTCTCTCTCTCTCTCTCTCTCTCTCTCTCTCTCTCTCTCTATGTATCTATCTATCTATCTCTCTGTTTTTACTGAGGTACGCGTTCTTCTCCTGGAATGCATGTGATCCTGATCTTTCTGCATTCTGAGTCCTGTGGTCTGCCATCGTGTGATGAGGCTGGCTGGGGTTTTCATCTTGGAAGCCCCTCCGTTCTGCTGATGAAGATCCAAATTGACCCAGATGTGCACTAACAGACTGTGCACGAACATGACTTTTTACTGCTGGTGATATAATCTCTTTTTTGGCACAATTATTTAGGACTTGCAGTTGTTGTATAACCAACTGAACTTCATGCTGTACTGTAGTCAAGTTTCTCATATATGGATTGTATCTTTATGAGATATGGGTTTCCCTTTTGGCCTTGGTTCCTCTCAAGGTTTCTTCTTCATGTCAACTGAGGGAGTTTTCTTTTCCACTTTCAACCTGGGCGACACTCATTAGGGATGTGTAGGTGGGCTGCATCATGTTGCAGCAGGATTATCGATGTGCCTGAGAGCTGTAGTTGTTTCAAAGAAGGCAGTCAACAGATATTGTGGGTTATAGTCAATTAACTCTCCTAGTTCCACATGCAGTTTCACAACTGCTGTTGGAACAGGAAACTGCATACATGACTGGAGCCAGATGAATTTGGTGAAATAAGATATTCTTAGAAATGCTTAATATAACCGTGAAGCACTGTACTGTCCTTAAGTCAGCTTCACTCTTTCCTTCAGATGTTGATGATGAACCACATATCTGTGTTAATATTGCATATTACATTTGTAGTCTGTGACCAGCCCTTCAAAACGCACCTCTGCAGAATCCTGATATGGAATTGTTTGTGCATGGCTCAGCATCTGAAGATTCAACTACAGGACAGAATTGTGTGGGGTTTGCAATAGCCATGCAAGATACTACACGTTTAACATAAGTGCTCTCTCTTATCTCACTTATCAGCACAAGCAGCTGAATTGGCCAATCTTACTGAAGAATGTAATTTAGCTCAAGGTAAAACGGTTAACATTTACACAGATAGCAGACATGTCCATAGGCAGAGAGAGAAGAGGAAAAGCACGAGTCTAGGACTGTTGGAACTGAAAACTGTTAGTTTAAATGTTGGAACTATGGCAGGAAAAAGTAGAGAGCTGGCTGACATGATGCAGAGGAGGAGGGTGGACATACTGTGTGTTCAGGAGACCAGGTGGAAAGGTAGCAAGGCTAGAAGCTAAGGAACAGGCTTTAAGCTGTTTTTTCATGGTGTGGATGGGAAGAGAAATGGATTAGGACTCATCTTGAAGGAGGAGCTTGTCAGGAATGTTCGAGAAGTGAAAAGCGTGTCAGACAGAGTGATGAGTCTCAAGTTAGAAATTGAAGGCGTGATGTTCAATGTTGTTTGTGCTTATGCCCCACAAGCAGGATGAGAGCTAAAAGCGAAGGAGAGATTCTGAAGTGAGTTAGATGAAATGATGCAGAGTACCCCCAGAGGTGAAAGAGTGGTCATTGGTTCAGACTTCAATGGACATGTTGGTGCAGGAAACAGAGGGGACAAGGAAGTGATGGGCAGGTTTGTTATCCAGGACAGGAACGCAGAAGGACAGATGTTGGAAGATTTTGCAAAAAGGATGGAAATGGCTGTGGTAAACACGTTCTTCCAAAAGAGACAGGAGCATAAGGTGACTTATAAAAGCGGAGGTAGGAGCACACAGGTAGACTACATCTTGTGCAGGTGATGTAATTTGAAGGAAGTCAGTGACTGCAAAGCAGTAGTAGGTGAGAGTGTTGCCAAACAGCATAGGATGGTGATGTGCAGGATGACACTGATGGTGAGGAACGTGAAAAAGGCAAAGGCAGAGCAGAAGACAAAGTGGTGGAAGTTGAAAAAGGAAGAGTGTCGGGTTGTCTTCAAGGAGGAGTTGAAACAGGGTTTGGGTGGTCAGGAAATGCTTCCAGATGACTGGACAACCACAGCTAATGTGATCAGGGAAACAGGTAGGAGAATACTTGGTGTGTCATCTGGAAGGAGAGGAGATAAGGAGACTTGGTGGCGTAACGAGGAAGTGCAGGAGTGTGGACAAAGGAAGAGGTTAGCTAAGAAGAAGTGGGACATAGAGAGGACCGAAGAGAGTAAACAGGAGTACAGGGAGACACAGTGTAAGGCGAAGGTAGCGGTGTCAAAGGCCAAACAGAGGGCGTATGATGGCATGCTCGGTTGTAGAGTAAAGAGGGAGAAAATAATTTATACAGGTTGGCACAGCAAAGAAATAGAGATGGAAAGAACATGCAGCAAGTGAGAGTGATTTAAGGACAGAGAGGGAAATGTATTGACTGATGACACAAGTGTGCTGGGAAGATGAAAAGAGTACTTTGAAGAGCCGATGAATGACGAAAATGAGAGAGAAAAAAGAGTAGAAGAGGCTACCATTGAGGAGCAGGATGGAGCAAAGATTAATAAGGTTGAAGTGAGGTGGGCATTGAAGAGGATGAAGAAAAGGCAGTTGGTCCTGACGACATACCAGTGGAGGTATGGAAGTGTCTAGGAGAGGTAGCAGTAGACAAGAACAGTTAACAAGGTCTTACAGAGTGATAGGATGCCGGAGGAATGGAGAAGAAGTGTGATGGTGCCCATTGTTAAGAACAAGGGAGACGTGAAGAGTTGTGGCAACTACAGAGGGATAAAGTTGATGAGCCATATGATGAAGTTATGGGAAAGAATAGTGGAAGCTAGACGAAGGGCAGAGGTCAGCATTTGTGAACTACAGTTTGGTTTCATGCCAAGAAAGAGCCCCACAGATGCAGTGTTTGCCTTGAGGATGTTAATAGAGAAGTACAGAGACGATCAGAGGGAGCTGCATGGTGCTTTTGGGGATCTTGAGAAAGCATTTGACAGTGTGCCGAGAGAGGAATTGTGGTATTGCCTGAGAAAGTCTGGAGTGGCAGAGAAGTATGTTAGAGTGGTGCAGGACATGTATGAGAGATGTAAGACAGTGGTGAGGTGTGCTGTCGGTGTGACAGAAGAGTTCAAGGTGGAGGTGGGACTGCATCAATGGTCAGCTCTGAGCCCCTTCTTGTTTGCTATGGGGATGGACAGGCTGACAGACGAAGTTAGACAAGATTCCCCATGGACTATGATGTTTGCAGATGACATTGTGATCTGCAGTGAGAGCAGAGAACAAGTGGAGGAAAATCTAGAGAGGTGGAGGTCTGCCCTGGAAAGGAGGGGGATGAAGGTTAGCCTCAGGAAGACAGAGTACATGTGCAGGAATGTCAAGGACCCAAGAGGAATAGTGAAATTACAAGGAGCCGAGACAAGGAAGGTGGAGGATTTTAAGTACTTCGGCTCAACAATCCACAGCAAGGGAGAGTGTGGAAAAGAGGTGAAGAAGCGTGTGCAGGCAGGTTGGAATGGTCGGAGAAAAGTGTCCAGTGTGATGTGTGATAGGAGGGTATCTGCAAGAATGAAAGGAAAAGTGTACAAGATGGTGTTGAGGCTAGCGATGTTGTATGGTTTAGAAACAGTGGCACTGGTGAGAAGACAGGAGGCAGAGCTGGAGGTGGCAGAGATGAAAATGTTGAGGTTCTCTTTGGGACAAGGATGGATAGGATCAGGAATGAGCACATCAGAGGGACAGCACATGTAAGACGTTTTGGAGACAAAGTCAGAGAGGCTAGATTGAGATGGTTTGGACATGTATAGAGGCGGGATAGTGAGTATATTGGTTGTAGGATGCTTAGGTTGGAACTACCAGGCAGAAGGCCTAGAGGAAGACCAAAGAAACGATTCATGGATGTGGTGAAGGAGGACATGAAGGTAGTTGGTGTCAGAGAAGATGCAAAGGATAGGGTGAGATGCAGGCAGATGATTTGCTGTGGCGACCCCTGAAGCATGTATCGGTCCCCACGGCTCTGGACGCCGCGATGAAAGCGCCTTAATGCTTCTTGACTTCGCAAAAAGTTGGGGCTAAAGGATTGCTAGCTCATGGTTCCAGAGATCGGCTCCGCGACGCTGGACTTGGTACTCCAACGACGGCGTTACTAGGAAGGAGATCGACCCTGTTCTTGTAGGTAGTCGCTGGCGGCTGGTCCAGAACTGTCCTGTCTTCAGAAGTGCCCAGCTATTCTCAGGCGACCACGGGCTTCTGGTGGCGACTCTGAAGATCCGGTTCAGGTGCCCTGAGAAAGCCCTGGCTCGTCAAATGCGATTTGACGTAAGCCGATTCAGGGACGCTGATGTGGGTTCGGAGTTCACCAGTAGGCTTGGGGAATCCCTGGAGGATCTGGACGCGGGTGCGGGCACGGAGGTTCTCTGGACTGGTTTCATAGACTGCATCCTGGAGGTGTCCCATGGCTGCATATCGGGGTCGTCCAAGCAACCAGGAATAGCCATCTCCTCTGAGACCATCGACATCATCAAGAGAGCGAGACAGGCTCGACTCAATGGCAGAGTTGGCCTGGCCAGGGACCTGAAGCCCGAAGCCGTCAAGGCGGTGCGAAGAGATCGAGACTGTCGAGGTCCACTTGAATTTGAGTGACTCTCGCCCAGCTTACAGGACGTTGCAGAACCTCCTTTCCTCTCGGTCCACATCGCGATGTCAGAAGGTGAAAGCTGCAGACAGTAGTGTCCTTAATGAAGAATCGGAAGTGAGGACTCGTTGGACCGAGTACTTTGAGGAGTTGTATCGTGCTGACCCTCCCGCCCGGAGCCTGGCCATTGGGGATGCTGAAACTCTTGTTGTCAACCCTCCCCAGGCTGCGACCCGCCAACTCTTGAGGAAACTCGGAGGGTGGTGTGGCGCTTGCCGGATAGCAAATCTGTGGGAGTTTGTGGTATCCACGTTTGTGGTATCCTCGGACGAAAGTCCGAGTCTTTCACTCCCTTGTGCTCCCTTTCTTGCTCTATTCAAGCAAGACATGGATGCTCACGGTTGAGCTTGGACGACGACTGGACTCCTTTGTTATGACTGCCCTTCGCCGCATCTTCGGATACCGCTGGTGGGACTTTGTTACCAACCAGAAGGTGCTCGGGGATGCAGGGATGGTAAGAGTAACCTGCTTGATCCGCAACAGTCAGCTGCGCTACTATGAGCACTTGGCGCGTTTCCCGCTTTCGGACCCAGCACACCGGATCCTGTCCGTTCGGAATCCTAGGGGCTGGAGCCGATCGCGGGGACGACCGCGTGCGACGTGGTTGTCGCAGCTGAGGGCTGCCCTGCCAGGGGGTATGGGCCCTGCACAGGCCTGGTCGATCGCCAGGAGATGCCCAGATGAGTGGAGGCGGCTGGTCGACGCAGCGAAGTGCCATCCCGGCGCATGCCCTCATACCTGACCTGACCCCTGAAGGGAAAAGTCGAAAGGAAAAGAAGAAGAAGACAGAAACACAGAAAAGTATATGATGACTTATTTTAAGAAGGAGTCTGCTCAACATTATTTTAAATAATATTAATGCTTAATACTGCACTGACCTCCCCATTCTCAGAGTGAAGACTGAACCACACCACAGTGTTTTCTCTTGTCACTGGGAGGAGAGTTATTTATTTTGAAAATTGCTGTGCATAAACCAAATCTCATACACCACTCTTACTTCAGCTGTGATTTTCGTTCTTAGATTACAAACCCCAGCGGCAGAAACCTCTCACTCGCTGCGCTGCGCTGTTGCTGGGATGGAGAACTTCACTTCAAGTTATGAGCACAAGGATTTACCATCACATGCTCCCTCCACCAACACAGCAGATCAAAAACACTGTGATTCTCAATGTAGCTGATTAATATAACGATAGCCATGTCTACAAGAACACACACACAAAATCACCCCGCCTGCACCAAATAAATATCTGCCTGCACTCATGACTGATAATTTTCATCTATGTAATTTTCAACCCTAAAAACAGCATTTTTGCAAGGTTACACACTGGGTACCTGTGGGTACTCAACCATTGCAGGACTGCCTTAAACAGATTCTCCCATCATTCAGGTGAAAGCTGATTTAACTCTCTACCCCTGGGAGCACCTCCGGGTGCTGCCAATGTGAGTAAATGTTTTTGTTATGCAGTGATTTTTGTATGTGAAGCATGTTTGCACCCATCGCCCACCGTGAAGTACACATTCATTATTTTTAAAAGCCACTGAGCCGCATCAGAGAGGTGAAAGTTCCGCTTTTGACTCCAGAGCAACGGGTTGCCGACCCCATCTTAGATACAATCTATCTATCTATCTAGTTGCCTGAGTTGTCAGATGACCATTGGCGACCCGCCATGAAGGATAACACCCTGGTTATCATCTTGATGGAGGTTTTCTTCGCAGGATTAGTGCAGTGGTTTGCCATTGCCTTCTGCACGATGAGAACCTATGGGCAATTTAGAACGGCCAATTAACCTACTGTGCATGTCTTTGGATTGTGGGAGGAAACCGGAGCACCCGGAGGAAACCCATGTAAGCACAAGGAGAACATGAAAACTCCACACAGAAACACCCAGGCCGGGAATCGAACCAAGGCCTTCTTGCTGTGAGGCAGACGGGCTAACCACTACGCCACCCTAGATACAATACTAATACCAAAAAGCCATAGCTGTTTGTAAATACGAAGATCACACTAAATCCATTAAATCCATTTTGCTGGATCATCCCAGAGTGGATGCTGCTGCAAAAGCTGCGTCCACTTTACCCATAGAAATATCATCTAATGTGCTCAAAAATTTTACTCCATGGCAGATCAAGTGGAGTTGCAAACCACATCTACTAGTGAGGAAATATAGGATGTGTAACAAAAGGAGAGGTTTGTTTAGACACCTAAAACTCTAAAAAAATGTTTCCTTATTATGCAAAGTTGACACATGACTTAGACGTGTCAAAAGGATCGATTCAGAACAGGCTAACAATAATGAATTTTCAGTCGGAAGTGAGTATGAAGTCTGCAAATAATATCGTTGACCATATCGCTGACTTTCAGTGACTGTCAGTGAGGAATAAACTCATTGTTGACAATTTTCCCATTTTCTGAAACTTGTTTTCCAATGTTTAAGGATTACACATGATAACCTACTAATCTGTCACTGTCCCTGATTATATTGCTGACAGTCTGAGACTGTCTTGTGGTCAATCACAAAAAATTACAGACTTGGAGACTTAATGCAAACTGTGTCAGACCATCAGCGATTTTCATCTGAGTAGAGCTGTGTTGGCTTCTTCAACCAAAACCGAGTCCATGTTTATTAAAAAAAAAATGATCTAGGCACTAATTCAAAATTTTGAGCTGATTAGGTTAGTCACAGGCAACACGGTGGCGTAGTGGTTTGCACATCCGCCTCACAGCAAGAAGGCCTGAGTTTGATTCCCAGCCTGGATGTTTCTGTGTGGAGTTTGCATGTTCTCCTTGTGCTTGTGTGGGTTTCCTCCGAGTACTCCGGTTTCCTCCCCCAGTCCAAAAAAATGCACAGCATTTTAATTGGCTGTTCCAAATTGCCATAGGTCTGAGTGTGAGCATGAATGGTTGTGTGAGTGTTGGCCCTGCAATGGCCTGGCAAGCTGTCCAGGGTGTATCCCGCCGACGCCTGGAGTCAGCTGATATGGGCACCAGCCTCCCCACCACCATGATTAGGATTATGCAGTTCCAAAAATGAATGAATTAATGTATGTTAATTACTGTTTGTACAGACTGGAACAAGGACATGACAGGGGCAACTTAGCTGTGACTGAACATTAGTATGATCTTACTGTGCTTTTGGGAGAGAGTACAAGTAGAGAGTATCTGGTGCTCTGTCGCAACATATTAGCTAATGCGGTTAGGGGATGCACCAATGCAGGGCCATGCATTTTTACCTGTCCAACAGTTTCCAAAACATACCATATTCAATGTAATAAGCCCCTGCTCCAATACCCCCACCCCCCACCTCCCAATGTTTTTGACCTTACGTCGAAAATCGCCCATGTGTCTTCTTCTTCTTGGCCTTTCGGCTTTTCCCTTCAGGGGTCGCAACAGTGAATCATCTGCCTGCATCTCACCCTATCCTCTGCATCTTTTTCTCTTACACCAACTGCCTTCATGTCCTCCTTCACCATATCGATGAACCCATGTGTACTGGGAGCAAAATGGTAGATCAAACGTACCAATTGTATTCGATCAGTCTCTGTAACGGTAAAATGAGGCGTTCACTTCCTGTAAAAGTGAGTTTACACAGTATTTCAAGACCCCCTGTCACTGGGGAATGTCTATAATGTTCATCACTCACAACACATTTGATCGTTCCGCAGTGCTTGAAAAAACAGGAAAATATTTTCCTGTGTTCTCTTGGTAAATGTCCCACAACTAATGAACCATTAGAAAGTGCTACAGCAAAACTATCGGATGATCTGAATGAATGGAGAGCGATGAGCAAGATATGGCCCTATCAGAAAGTGATGACAAGTATTCACCCAATTCTCCTGCTCACTAACTTCATACATTTAAAGACGTTCCTGGCCATGTGCTTTTGTTTATGTTGTGCTGATTGTGCTTAAGTTGACATTCATGTTAATTGGCTCGATTTTACTTCCAATTTTACTTCATAAATTAATGGCTTTTTTTGTTTTTTCTTTTAGTTTCATGCACTTTAAAATTTTGATCGTGTGAGGTACCTCCAGGTTCCATCCTTGGACCAATAACAATTGTCATGGATATTGTCAGCTTTGTCTGCGATTATGGGCGCTGATTGTAGCCAACAAAGACAATCTCAGACAATCTATAACTGTCCATGACCGTCTGCAACCATGTTGGACATCATAGTTGGAAATAGTTAGCGATAAGGACTCGGGATGAAGGCGGGGTACATACTGAATAGCTCACCAATCCATCATAGGGCCATCACACACAACCATTTACACTCACACTCGATTGGCCCTGTGTGCACGTCTTTGGACTCTGAGAGTACACGGAGGAAACCAAGGCAACACAAGGAAAACATGCAAACCCCACACACAACTATCCCATCTAAGCCTGGGACTCAAACCCAGGACCATCCTACTGTGAGGTAAATGTACAGTAGGCCCTGGACTATTTGCGGTTTTGTACTCGCACCTCCGCATTTTCACGGATTGCCAAGTAACTCACGATTCAAATTCAGCCAATGGCTGTTCTCCCTCCTGCTGATTGGTTGAGATGATGTATAAGCCCCCTTTTTCTTATTCACTCACACTTTGGGAATGTGCTTTGTGTGTGTGTGTGTGTGTGTGCGTGTGTGTGTGTGTGTGTGTGTGTGTGTGTGTGTGTGTGTGTGTTTAATTACTGTTAAGCTCAGTCATGTCACCCAAACGCTGTGCACCTTCCTTCTTTGAGTAGTACAAAGGAGGCAAACTTTGTTAATACAGTAGGCCCTTGACATTCGCGGGGGTACGGTTCTGGACCTTCCCACGAATCAAGATAATCCGCGAGTTCTGTACGCGGAAGTAAAACCCCATATATGACGTCACACGTGCGAATGAGCAGCCGGCAGTAAAATACTATGTATCTATTACATGCACTAAAATATGCTTATTAAACACATTCTACAGACTGTCTTACTCATTAATACATTATTAATGTAGTAAAATATAGTCATGATTAAGAAAAACTTTTCAATTTGTACTGTGATATTTAGTAATAAAATATATAAACATTATACAGCATATACTGTTGTAAAGCACTCATTTTAAAGTCTCTTTCAATTATTATTCCAGTATAGTACCTAAGTTAATTTTGAGAATGTTTGTCCTAAGTTCATGTTTACTTATACAGTACCTAAGTTCATGTTTATACGTGAGATTTTGTGTTCTGTAGAATGTTTAACAAATGATACCAAAAGGATAAACTTTATTACGCTTCATGTCCTTTCACATTGAACTTGGAGTGACGTCTTGGAGTGACGTCTTGGAATGACGTGTCCAAGATTGCGCTGCCTAGAGGGCAACGTCAAGGAGTTCTCAGAGTCAAATTGTTTTTGTTCGTTTTAAATTGTTTTATTTGTTTATTCATGTTTTGCACTATGCTCGTCTATGATCGGTCGACCCCACTACAGCTATGAGCAGCTTCAGCTTTGGGCAACTAAGCACGCAACAACTCCTATCATGAGCTGCTATGCAATGCTATGCTATGGGAGCTCAATGCTAAAAATAAGCCAATGTGGAGTTCTCAGATTCTCCCGCGCTTGGTTAGCACCTCCGGGCATACTGCTTTAAAATGTTCAGTCCCTGCAAAACAAGATGGACGAGCTTCACACTCAAATTGCAGCGCAGAGGGATCTACAGGACTGTGTACTCTCCTCGAGCTATGTTTCACAGAAACAGTCCTGTAGATCCCTCTGCGCTGCTATGCTATGCTATGCTATGCTATGCTATCATTAAGCCCAGGCAGAGTTCTCAGATTCTCCGGTGCTTGGTTAGCACTTCCAGCCATAGTGCTTTAAAATGTTCAGTACCTGTGAAACAAGATGGACAAGCTTCAAGCTCAGATTGCAGTGCAGAGGGATCTACAGGACTGTGTTTCTGTGAAACATGGCTCGGGGAGAGTACACCCGATAAGATGAACAAACAAAACAACAAATAAAGCAAATTAAAACGAACAATAGCATGCTAGCTCTGCTCATAGCATGCTAGCTCTGCTAATAGCATGTTAGCTCTGCTTAGTTATACACGCCCGAAGATACTCCGATCTTATTGCTGTAGTACAGTCGACCGGTTGTAGACGAGCATAGTGCAAAAGCTGAACAAACAAAACAACAAATAAAACGAACAAAGAAACAATTTGACTCTGAGAACTCCGCAATGTCGCCCTCTGGGCAGCGCCATCTTGGAGACGTCACTCCAACTTCAATGTAAAAGGACATAAAGAGTACTGTAATAAAGTTTATCCTTTTGGTATCGTTTCTTAAACATGCTACAGAACATAAAATTTCACGCATAAACATGAACTTAGGTACTGTATAAGTAAACATGAACTTAGGAAATCCAGCGTTTTATATCGCTTAGCTAGAGGAGACGCATAGTGTTTGAGTGGTATCATAAAGCTTAACTGGTAATTAAAACACACAAAAAAGAGGCTCATTGACAACTTGTGCTCGAATGATTAAAAAGGGGCAGGACATCAGCTCAACCAATCAGGAGAAAGGAGGGCAGCCATTAGCTGAATTTGAATCACGTGCCGGTTGCTCGGCAGTCAGCGAATACTCAAACCGTGGGTGCAAAACTGCAAATAGTCAAGGGTCTACTGTACAGCAATTTATTCAAATCGACACATAAGTCAGAAATGGCCTGTGGTGTCTAGGCGCAATGTTACGAGGAAGTTGCGAAAAAAAGTTGCATACGAGCGCACAGTGAATTCACGTTTATTATTATATTTACAATAAACAACCTATGTTGGAGACAACCATGAATTGGAAGGTAATAGGCAAATAAATGTGAAAGTGATGTGGCGAGCAGTGCAAAGTAAGGCTACAAGTTTATTTCGCATGTTGAAAGAACGTGCAGGTGAAGAATACGCTTCACATGAATTCATAGCAAGTGCTGGGTAAATGAGATCCGACTTACGACCGGTTTGTCAGAACCGTTCTTTGTCATCGCTCGGACAGTGAGGGTATAGTAAAATGATAAAATCATCAAAGCTTTAAAATATTATATCATTTATAGGATGTGGCTATTCAGGTTTTCATTAAGTTTACTACATGCAAGGAGTTTCCCTGCATGTAAATAAAACTAAGACCCTTCATTACAGAATATAGTGCCTATTCCTTTGTGAAAAAAAAAAAAGATAATTTTGTTTGTTTGAAAATGTGTAGACTTTTAAAAATAAAATTTATTTCTGCACAACTAGGTATAATTTTGCCTTCTAAAAGGCACCAGAAGTGATAATTTACCGATTTAGAAAGAAAAAAATACTTCTGCTATTTTAGCATGTTCTAAGGTGTGTTCGTGATTTCTAAAAATGCCAGCACAGCATTATGCAACATGCCATGCTTAGCAGAGCACTTTATGATAAATAATGTCATGAAAGCACACTGTGATGAATAATTTAAACATACAGCTCTGGGGGAAATTGAAGAGACCATGACAAGATGAGGAGTATATGTTTTTATTTATTTATAGAGATCTATTTGAGGAACATGAAGCATTTGCATTTTTCTATAAACTACAGCAAAAGAATGCAGTGTTATGGACCTGGGTTACATTCAAATAAAAATGTATTTATTCATTCATTCATTCATTTTCTGAACTGCTTAATCCTTAGGGTTGCAGGGAGGCTGGCACCCATCCCAGCTGACTCCAGGTAACGGCAGAGTATACCTTAGACAGCTCGCCAGGCCATTGCAGGGCAGAAACATGCTGAAGGCTATGCAGTGTCTATTGATGAAAGTCAGCAATGGTTCTTTTACATGAACATCTCACCACAGACAGTGAGTGACATGGCCAGCCTTTAACAACCCACTTAGCTGCACTGGGGGAAGTTTAATTATATTCAGGATTCAGGATTCAGGATTTTTAATAGCGATTTGTGTTTTTTACACACATAGGAATTCTTGTGCGGTTGTTCAATGAGTCAAGTTACAAACAGAAAAGAAGGTTCAAATAAACAAAACACAAACTGCTATAAAATAAACACATAAAAATTCTATATCTAAAAGGACCTTACACAGACCCAGCAAACAATACAATAATAACAACAAAAGTAATAATAATAATAATAATAATAATAATAATAATAATAATAATAATACGGGCCTGATGATGTACGCCTCCACATGGTAGGCCTGGATAGGGGATTTTCCCTGAACTAAACGTACATCACCCAGTTATGGCTGATTCCCTGAAGCTGGTTTACTGCTCGGTTACCGAATGGAAAAAAACAAAAATCTTTCACTTCCTCAGCCCAGTCAGCCTCCCTCCGGTAATCAAACCTGCCAATCTGGAAATGGAACTTGCCCCAGGGGGAGGCAAAGAACCCGGCCACGAACATCCTGGACAAACCATCTAAAATCCACACTAATTGAGTGTGCGAAGGCGACTGATTGGCCTGAAAATCCACGTCTCAATGGAAAGTCGCTAAAACAACATTGGGACAATGCCAACCCTTTGTATGCTTAAAGATCTACATGCGCCGTGATGCAGATGATAATTTCCCTGCAAGTGGTCAGGTACCTTCTCAAGAACCCAACGTTTGGATAGAGGAAGACCCTAAATTGCAGATGAATGCCCACGTCCTTCTCTCCCCTCCTCCCAATGATGTTAGCCCAACTGACGGCAACAATGAAAATTCCCCTGGCTTTCCACTTTTTGATTTGACCAATGATTTTTCCACTTCAGTTCATGATGATCATGTTTCTGTTTTGTTTAACCGTTACTATAGAGAAATTTTAGATTTACCAATTAACAAAAGGAAGCCAGTTAAAATTGCAATAAAATCTTTTCCACAAAATGAAATTGATAAATTAAATGAAATCATTTCTGTAACTCTTGACACAGAGTGTTCCCTGCATGATATTAATTGTTGCATGTTTGCGGCTATTCGAACTTTAGAGAACTTTCGAGAACATACAGTTTCCAAACCTTCCAATAATGGTAAAAGCACAAAAAGTAAAGAAAACCAGTTACAACGTAAATTAAAAGAAACAAGGAAAGAAATGTCATGGCTGGAGCTTTGCCTTAAATTAAGATCTCATGGCAAGTCAATGTCAAGAAGACAAAAGACAATTTGGAGAAATTTAAAGGCAAAATACAAAACAACTAAGGAAAAAAAATTCTCCTTCAAATACTTGATTACCTTTGCCTTAACCACAACTGTGACAAAAACCTCTCACTGGATTCCATGGGTGGTCTCCAGTGAGAGGTTTTTGTCACAGTTGTGGTCTCTACCCGGCAACTGTAACCTTGAGGAACCATGGGTGGAAGAATACAGACTTCAACACTGCCAGACTGCCTGAAGAAAATGATAAACATGTCCAAATCTAACACAGCTCCAGGACCTGACGGCAATCAAAATAAGTTTTGGAAACTGTTCCCCTGTGTCCAACTACATTTGCTCACTAGTTTTAACTCTTTGATGGACACAGGAGATGTCCCTCCTTGGTTCTGTAAAGGTCGCACGATACTCCTCCCAAAGAAAGGAGACTTGACAGAACCTAAAAGTTACAGCCCTTTTACCTGCCTAAATACTATGTACAAAATCTTTACAGAGTGTTTGACAAATCTCGTGTCATCCTATTGCTCCTACAATGAAATTACTTACCCGGAGCAAAATGGAGCCAGAAAGAGATGTTGGGGATGCAAGGATCAGCTCCAGAAAATGATACTTGAATAGGCTAAAACTTACCACTGCACCTCTCAATGTGCTGGATTGATACAAAAAAAGCATACGACTCTGTCCCTCATGAATGGATTCTGAAGTCTTTGCAATACGTTGGCCTACCTGAGCGATTACTCAAGTCTTTAATGAGTTGCTAATCAACTCAGCTTGAGATGTACTCGCAAGGTCAAGACGTCTGAACCTATTTCAATTATCATCATCATCATCATCTTCCACTTAGTCCAGGGTCGGGTCGCGGGGGCAGAAACCTAAGCAAAGAGGTTCAGACATCCCTCTCCCGAGCCACTTCCTCCAACTCTCCCGGAGGGACACTGAGGCGGTCCCAGACAAGCCGAGAGACATAGTCCCTCCAGCGTGTTCAAGGTCGAACCCGGGGTCTCTTACCGGTTGGACATGCCCGAAACACCACACCAGGGAGGCGTCCGGGGGGCATTCTGACCAGATGCCTGAGCCACCTCAACTGGCCCCTCTCAATTTGGAGGAGCAGCGGATCTACTCCAAGCTCTCCCCGGATGGTGGAGCTTCTCACCTTATCTCTAAGGGAGAACCCCGCCACCTGGCAAAGGAAGCTCATTCCAGCCGCTTGTATCCGTGATCTTGTTCTTTTGGTCATTAACAAAAGCTCGTGACCATAGGTGAGGGTTGGAATGTAGATCGACTGGTAAATTGAGAGCTTCGCCTTGCGGCTCAGATCCTTCTTCACCACGACGGACTGGTACAGGCACCTTTTAACAGCAGAGGCTGCAGCGATCCGTCTGTCGATCTCTCGCTCCATCCTTCTCTCACTCGTAAACAAGACCCCAAGATACTTAAACTCCTCCACTTGGGGCAGGACCTCATTCCCGACCCGGAGGGTGCATTCCACCATTGTCCGACTGAGAACCATATCCTCGGACTTGGAGGTGCTGATCTTCATCCCAGCTGCTTCATACTCGGCTACGAATTGCTCCAATGAGAGCTGGAGGTCCCGACTTGATGAAACCAAAAGGACAACATCATCGGCAAAAAGCAGAGACGATATCCGATGGACACCAAACCAGAACCCCTCATCGCTTCGACTGCGCCGAGAAATTCTTTCCATAAAAATTATTAAAAGAATCGGTGACAAAGGACAGCCTTGGCGGACTCCAACTCCCACTGGAAACCAATCCGACCTGCTGTTACCAATACGGCCCAAACTCTGGCTCCGGTGATACAGCGACCTAATAGCTCGTAAGAACGGGTCTTGAACGCCGTACTCTCAGAGCACGCCCCACAAGATCGTTCGAGGGACAATGTCGAAAGCCATCTCCAAATCCACAAAACACGTGGACAGATTGGGCAAACTCCCATGCGTCAACTATATATATCTTCTTCTTTTCCTTTCGGCTGTTCCCTTCAGGGGTCGCCACAGCGAATGATCTGCCTCCATCTCTCCCTATCCTCTGCATCTTCTACTCTTACTCCAACGACCTTCATGTCCGCCTTCACTACATCCATAAATCTTCTCTTTGGTCTTCCTCTGGGCCTTTTGCCTGGTAGTTCCAACCTCAGCATCCTACTATCAATATACTCACTATCCCTCCTCTGTACATGTCCAAATCTCAATCTAGCCTCTCTGACTTTGTCTCCAAAACATCTAACATGTGCTGTCCCTCTGATGTACTCATTTCTGATCCTATCCATCCTCATTACTCCCAAAGAGAACCTCAACATTTTCATCTCTGCTACCTCCAACTCTGACTCCTGTCTGTTCCCCAGGGCCACTGTCTCTAAACCATGCAACATCGCTGGCCTCATCACCATCTTGTACACTTTTCCCTTCATTCTTGCCGATACTCTCCTATCACACATCACACCGGACACTTTTCTCCATCCATTCCAACCTGCCTGCACGCGCTTCTTCACCTCTTTTCCACACTCTCCATTGCTCTGGATTGTTGAGCCTAAGTACTTAAAATCCTCCACCTTCTTTATCTCTGCCCCCGTAACCTCACCGTTCCTCTTGGGTCCTTGTCGTTCACACACATGTATTCTGTCTTACTGAGACTAACCTTCAATCCCCTCCTTTCCAGGGCAAACCTCAACCTCTCCAGATTTTCCTCCACTTGTTCTCTGCTCGCACTACAGATCACGATGTCATCTGCAAACATCATAGTCCATGGAGATTCTTGTCTAACCTCGCCTGTTAGCCTGTCCATCACCATAGCAAACAAGAAGGGGCTGAGAGCTGACCCTTGATACAGTCCCACCTCCACCTTGAACTCTTCTGTCACACCGACAGCACGCCTCACCACTGTCTTACATCTCTCATACATGTCCTGCACCACTCTAGCATACTTCTCTGTCACTCCAGACTTCCTCATACAATACCACAGTTCTTCTCTCGGCACCCTGTCATATGCTTTCTCCAGATCTACAAAGGCACAATGCAGCTCCTTCTGACCTTCTCTGTACTTCTCTATTAACATCCTCAAAGCAAACACTGCATCTGTGGTGCTCTGTCTTGGCATGAAACCAAACTGTTGTTCACAAATGCTGACCTCTGCCCTTAGTCTTGCTTCCACTATTCTTTCCCATAGCTTCATCGTATGGCTCATCAACTTTATCCCTCTGTAGTTGCCACAACTCTGTACATCTCCCTTGTTCTTAAAAATGGGCACCAGCACACTTCTCCTCCATTCCTCTGGCATCTGCTCACTTTCTAAGACCTTGTTGAATATTCTTGTCAGAAAATCTACTGCTACCTCCCCTAGACACTTCCATACCTCAACTGGTATGTCATCAGGGCCAACTGCCTTTCCACTCTTCATCCTCTTCAATGCCCTCATCACTTCTCCCTTACTAATCTTTGCTACTTCCTGCTCTTCAATGGTCACCCCTTCTACTCTTTTTTCTCTCTCATTTTCCTCATTCATCAGCTCTTCAAAGTACTCTTTCCATCTTCCCAGCACACTTCTGTCAATACATTCATCAGTCAATATATTTCCCTCTCTGTCCTTTATCACTCTAACTTGCTGCACGTCTTTCCCATCTCTATTTCTCTGCTGTGCTATCCTGTATAAATCATTTTCTCCCTCCTTACTGTTCAACCTATCATACAAGTCGTCATACGCCCTCTGTTTGGCCTTTGACACCGCTACCTTTGCCTTATGCTGTGTCTCCCTGTTTACTCTCTTCGGTGTTCTCAATGTCCCACTTCTTCTTGGCTAACCTCTTCTTTTGTACACACTCCTGCACTTCCTCATTCCACCACCAAGTTTCCTTATCTACTTTCCTTCCAGAGGACACACAAAGTACTCTCTTACTCTGTCGAGGAGGATGAGGACTGAAGACATCTTGGTTGATCTTGCAGCATGTAGCTTAACTTTGACAGCCAAGAATACAGTCTCTGTGGAATATACTGCTATAAAGCCAGATTGATTAGGGTCAAGGAGATGAGTCTGCAAAAGACAGTAAGACATTTAGTAATCCATGATGCATTTACAAATTTTGGAAAGAAAAGAAAGAAATGATACTGGTCTGTAGTTGGTGATGGATCCAGAGAGGGTTTCTTTAAGATGGGTCGAACCCTGTCTCTTTTGAATGCTGTTTTTACATGACCAGATAATATGGATGAAAGTGGATGTAAATGGAAGGTCTTGAGCGATATTCTCAAATATTATATATAGATATATAGAATTGGATCCAATGAGTAGGTGATAGGATTGCATGATGAAATAACTTGCTGGATGTCTTCATTTGTATGATTGGAAAACTGCAAGGAAAGGGGAAGTTAAATCTATGCTGTGTAATGTCGGAGTTGGGGTGGGAGTAAATGTCTGACAGATTTCTTTAATGTTCCAATTAATGAAATCAGCAAAGTCTTCAGTGGTCATGGAGGATGAGGTGGGTGGTGCAGATGGATTGAGTAAGGATGCAAAAATGTTGTGGAGTTTGCGTGGCAGCAGTGGTCAATTTTGTTTTTGTAAAAGGCTGTTTTAGTAGAAGTGACATCAGATGAAAATGTGGATAGGAGAGCACAGTGAGCTGTGCCAGATCTGATTCAAGTTGAGATTACTTCCACTCACTCTCTACTGGCCTGTGTTGTTTACGATTGATTCACTTCCGAGAGCCAAGGAGCAGAGAAGGAAGTCTTCTTGGATTTTGTCGCTAATGGGCAGAGGAGATCCATAGAAGCAGAGAGTGAAGAGAGGAAAGTGTCAGTAAAACAGTTGAGTGGTATGGAAGAAACGAAGACTTGGTTAGGAAGATAAGCAAGAGTATAGGAAACAATAGATGATAGAGCTACAGTGTGGAGGGTATTTTTGAGTGGGGGAAGAAAACTGAAAGCTGGTGTTAAATAGAATAGGAAAGTTGACACTAAAGGAAGCCAAGTGATGGTCAGAGATGTGTTCAGTTCAGTTCAAGCCTGTCACCCCGACTGGGACATGGGCCCAACAACAAGATCCCTCCATTTGTCTCTGTCCTGGGCCATTCTTTCCAGCTGACCCCATAAGTGACCCCATCTTAGTGGAGTGTAAACGCCCGTGACCAGAACGGAACGACTGAAAACAAGATGATACAGATTCCCTCCTTTATGTGTGGGAGAGCAGTTGTTAAAAGGTAAAGAAAAGGAATAAAGAAGAGGAAGAAGGCAAGAGGACTAGAGCTTGTCAGAGGGAAGATTAAAGCCTTCCAGAGGAGTGAAAGGGTAAAGTACTGTCAGTAAAGAAAGTGGTGAGGAGTATGTCCGTTTCTTCTAGAAACTGTCCTAGTGGTTCAGGCAGGCATATAATAACAATAATGAGGAGGCTGATTGCAGAGGAGACTTTTACTGCATGAAACTCAAAGGTGAAGATGTGAAGATAATACTGAGAGAGTAGTGCGAAGAGACAGAAGTAAGCTTGTACCACCATGTCTCCCAATTACTCATGAATTACGAGCAAAAGCATAAGCAGAGGAATGAGTGTGAGGAAATCCAAATTTGGGTTGCTTTCTTTGCAAGAAAGTCAAGAGAGCAGTGAGAAGCAATGGCAGAGATCATCGTTTTTCACAGCAGATTTGCAGTTTCAGAGTCCTTCTGCCACCCTCATTTGAGACTGCGATAGCAATGGAGGGTAGGTAAGGTTGATAAAAATATGGCCTCTGGGTCCAAGAGAAGTGAAAAAGGTAATGCGCTTAAGACACATGATTGCAATCTGGTTTATGTTTAAAACATTAGGCCTGATAGTTCTACTTCAACAAAGACAAGAAAGCTGTTAAATTACCACTTTATTCAATGTTTTAAAAATATCATGCGAGTTGCTAACCGCTTCAAGCATTATATTTGTATTGTATTTGTATTGGTATACCTTCAGTATATAGTTTCTGGGTCCTGCCCCAAATTCAAACCTCAAGGAAGTTCAAAAGTACTGTAGATTATGCACCACACTAAGAATACAGAACTAGCAAGAATCCTCTAATTAAAAAGATTAGTGACAACAACTTAGTCCAACTGAGGCAAGTAGACAGTAATACAAAAAGTCACAATCCTACCTTACAAGTAGGGAAGAAATCCAGGATATAACTTAACAATGAAACTATCATATTTGATCTAAATGAAAACAGAAACTAACTACCTCACCCTGATTAAAAGTTTACATGCCCTGGAGTTTTTATTAAACACACAAGTGACACACATTACCTGAAATTATTACTGAAAGTAACCATCTTGACCTATGACCTGTTTGTTTGCAGTCTGTGTGTGTAGAATAAGTGAGTTTCTGGGCTCCTGACAAACCCCTGCATGTTTCAGCTACCGCTGAAATACGATAGTGGATTCCAAGCCATGGGGAAAGCAAAAGAATTATTAAAGAATCTGTGCCTGAAGGTCGTTGAACTTTATCAGTTTTAACCTGACTTCAATATTATTGATACGACACTATGGCCAATATCAAGAAGACAACGGGATGAAAACTGGCACCAAAAATTGCGAGCCACCCCATGCAAATCCCAAGTTCATTGGTGTCCTTGAGATGAGTGTAAAGTAGCAGAGTGTCAACATATGTTCCAGTGTGTCGCCCTCTTGAAGTAGTTCCATGTTTAGGAACCCATGTAACCAGTTGATGTGCTGGAGAAGTTGTCTCTCTCTACATGTCCTGCGAGTTTCAGCTTAGTTCTTCGTATGATGCTCAACAGATATTCAAAGTCTCCATAAGGCTCTTTTGTTGGTTATCTTCTACAGGGGTGAAATTAAGATAAGATTCTTGCAGGAACGGTGCAACTCAAAAACCTTTCATCATTATTTTCATCATACTAAAGATGTCAAAAAATTATGCTCTTTTCTGACTTTGATTCTTAAATCCTGTGCGTTCTCGCTTACTTTTACTTCTGATGTTCTCATGCCATGAGATATCACACACCTGTTTCAGCATTCTTGGGTTCCATCCAGTCTCTTTTCAGCTTCAGACAATGGCTATGTCGAGCCACCATATAGTAGGATGGATTCTACTGTTGCTCTAAATAACTGTAGCTTAAGTTTCTTTGCCAGGTTGTTTTACCAAATACTACCCATTTTGTAAAGAGATTACCATGCCAGTATTTGCATGACGCTTTCCTTGGAATCGACACCAAGATACGTGAAGTCCTGTTCATCTGTAATCTCCACAATAGATTGATTGATCATTTTTTCGTCAATTGATCCGGAATCTTCAGATGTTACATTTTCGAACATTATAGAACTTTGGTTTTATTTGAATTCAATAAAAGATCAAATTTGCCATATTCTACTTATATATTATGCAGTAGTTGGCTGGCTTGTTTGATATCATTAATTATGGCAATATCATCAGCAATGCCCAAATCTGGAAATAGATATTAGAAGTATTCTTTGACTTTGCCACCTCTTAATGGTAAACTGAGTTTTTCCACTTGTTATACAGTAGCTTTTCTCATAGCACAGTCCAGTACGATGACAAATAAGTACTTTGCCAGGGTATCACCTTGCATGACTCTAGCAAGAATAAAAAAACCCTCAGTATTACCATCTGGGGAAACTAAATGGTTTCATATCTTTACAGATGAGCATGATCGCTGGGATAAGGCTTTCAGGGATACTGTACACCGACAAAATCTTAAACGATACTTTGTGGTTTATGGAGTCAAACGATTTACTGAAATCAATAAAGACCATAACACATGGAAGATGTTTTCTTTTGATCTCTTCCATAACGTGTCTGTGAGCAAATATTTGTGATCTGCTGGGACGGAAACCATTCTGATGGGGTCAAAGGTGTATGTCGATCTTTGGGCATGTCGGAGTCAGTTTTATCCTGTTGACTAATTTTGTTACAACTGAAACAAAACAAATTCCCCTGTAGCTCCCAGTTATACTCAAATCTCCAGATGTTTAAGGTTGGTAGCTGGTCTGGTTTCTGCTCTTCCATCAATATCTTGTTTGTGAAACCGAGGATTTCAGGCATTATCATATCCCCTGCAAATGCTTTTCCTTCCAATACAGACGCTTCCTGACTTACATTCATCCGTTTTACGTTTTTTCGATTTTATGTTTTTTTTTTTTTTTTTTTTAAAGAAAGTCAAATTTTGAGCTTAGACGTACTACGTAGTACGCTAATGTAATGACGCAATGACGCTGCATGCAGATTCATTGTTTACAAACTACAGACTGAGTGCATATATATATATATATATATATATATATATATATATATATATATATATATATATATATATATATATGTATGTTATATAGCGTGTTACCCTTGTGTTAAGACATTGTCTCTGTGATCTTTGTGTTTACACCGTTTTGCAGACTTTTGTAACCCGAACCAAATATGGTTGGTCAGAAGTGTAAGCCTACTCGTATGGGTGCAAATCTCATAAACAGAGATGAATTAACTATCTGCTCGGATCGGCACAATCTACTACGCATACTCAGTTAAGCAGAGAGTTGTAATATGAATGGAAACCCCGATGCACAAATTACAGAACAATTACAAATATTTATTTTCTTTTATCAGAATCCAAAGAGTGTATACTTATTTTTTATATTAATATTCTTTAGGATTTGTTCTTTGTATGCATCTCTTGAATAAAGTTTACTTACTTACTTATTCAAGAGAAAGAACTCTCCGCTTTGCTGAGAGACTGCATCAGTGCAGGCTGTGTTCTAAATGAGTTCAACGGCACCCTTGTGTACTTGAAAGGCCGGCAGTCTGTATAACCCACAGCAAGTACACTACTTTTGCAAGAACACTACTTTCGGTATTGAGCGCTTTACATATTGTAAGCATTGATTGACTCTTTTAAGCTTCATGTAAGGTGACTCAGTATAAATAAGTAACTTATTTGAAATTAATGCTGATATTATTTGATATTATTTTACAATGTTATGTTTATAATAATTGATTTAGGGGTGTTTTATGAGATACGGTAATGGTATTTATGGATGTGAAGTACAGTATGAGCGTCATACGTCACGCGTCATACATCACTGTAACAACTTACGTTCACTTTCAACTTATGTTCGGCCGTCTGGAACGAGTTAAAAATGTAAGTTGGGGAGCCTTGCTTTGTGTCTTTTTGTATTCCTCCGTTGTAAATTTTGTGTCTGTAATTTCAAGATCTTTTAATACAGTTTCAATTTTGAGTTTTTCCAATGATTCAGCTGAAGGTGTACCCAGTCAGTTTTAGAAATGGGCATGCCATTGTATTTTTTCATTTCTCTGGAGTTTTACCCTATAGCTTTCCTGATGAACTTTGCGTTTGTATATTTGTATATTCGTCATTGTGTACTTGACTCAAAATAGAAGTGTGATTCTTTTTTTTTCATTGTTAAAACGTGTAAAAGGTGTAACATGTGGGAAGGCTAACTGCACTGCTTCATTGTTGACCTGAGTTGGTAATAGAGAGGTGGTAATCTTAAAAAGTCTTTAACATAAAAGTAACCCATGAGTCATTTTTCTATTCCACACTGATTCTGTAAAGTTGTGTTTGCATACTAACTAGAAATTTAATATAAACTATAAAATGAATGTTTCGGATATATATTTTTTATTACAAAATGTGACAATGATGACACCGCATGCAAACATGCTCGTGACAAACTCTGAAAGTCCGTCAACTTCAACCCGATCACTATCATGATTATCATCAACCCTAAATAATGATATTTCATTCCTTTATTCATGCAAAATATTTTCTTATTTCTTTTTGCAAACCCATCAAGTAATACCATGTCTCCAGGCCATATTGTGCACCAGAGTATAAGACGCGATAGCAACGAACGACGCATCTTCATACACAAGGTGCACCGGATTCTAAGTGACACCAAGCAAAATAAAAGTCAGATAAGTAAAACTTTATTTACCTCATTCACAATAACTCTCAACATTGTTTAGTTATAACAATATAAAATATAAAATAATACAACACAATAACTCTCAACATAGTTCAGTTATAAGAAAATAAAATAATACATATCACAATAACACTCAACATTGTTCAGTTATTACAATATAAAATATAAAATTTTCCACTTACAATCACTCTGAACATTGTTCAGTTGTAAAAATATTAAACAACAAAGTCATTTTTTTTCATTCATTTCTCCCACAAATCCATCAAATTCTTCATCTTCAGTGTCGGAGTTTAACAGTTGCGGACGTTGGATATAAAACTCGGATCCCTCTAACTTGTAACCTGTTGACACCAATATCCTCTGAATTAGTTCACTTCACTTGGGTTTTTACGATATCAATGAAATGGGCACGCATGGAGTCACAGATCAATTGAGACGGAGATTAGATGGAAAAAAGTCTTCCAGAAAAAGTTTTCATGATGTAAACTTCTTTCAGCCAATCACGTATTACTCAGCAAGTCACCTGACTACGATAGCCATAAAACCAGTGTTTGGACATAAAACCCGGATCCCTTTAACTTATAATCATACCAATATCTAGCGGTTGGAGTTCTATGGTTAAACCACCTGAAATAATGGTAAGATCTGAATTAATTTGCTTCACTTAGGTCTTGACGGTATCAGTGAGGTGGAGTTGCCTGGCTTCATCCATATGTAATACCCCCATTTCACTGGAGTGTGGAATGCAATGATAATGGTGGAAAGGCGCGGAACGCACACTACGAAGGATTCCACATTTTTAGACGGAAAATGGATCAAAAACCTACAGAAAATTGTACCACCAAATTGGACCCCCTTGGAACGTTCACAGAATGTGAAAAAGACATGGAAAGACCGTTGGAATGCATGCGTAAAAGTGCTCGGATAAGCAGTGTGGATTGCAAAGGACGACCTTTGCATAATTCACAGAACGTTCACGGAAAGCACGGAACACTCAAGGAATGACTATGGCACTACTCCATTTTAGAAGGAAGAGCTACGGAATGATTGTGGAACAGGTGGAATGAAAGCAGAAATAAATACACAGAATCGACCAAGGAAGCTCATTCTCTCATTTATACTATATGTTTATAATGTATAATATGTTTATAATGCACAATGAATTTAAA
Organism: Plotosus lineatus; assembly: GCA_024760905.1. Classification (NCBI taxonomy): domain Eukaryota; kingdom Metazoa; phylum Chordata; class Actinopteri; order Siluriformes; family Plotosidae; genus Plotosus; species Plotosus lineatus. The sequence continues at coordinate 271,104 of CM045737.1, read as the reverse complement.
ATGTAACATATGTTTGTAATTTACCATATGTTTCTAATGTCCAATATGTTTATAATTTATAATACATTTCAAATTTAACATATGTTAATATGTTTATTATCATCCTTTAATTTGTACCTCAATAAATTATTCCACACTAAAGACCATGCACACAAGTCAAACCACGGTGATTATAACTTTAAAACTTTATTACATGAACAGGAAAACAGAAAAAATAAAGTGAATGAACTGGAATAATTTATTGTGGAAGTGACTTTCTTGAGTGTTCCACGAGTCTTCCCTGTTATCTGTAACCATTTCGCAAACGTTCCACATGTATTCCGCAAACCTTCCGCGAGTATTCCGTGAGGATTCTGTGGCTGCTTTTGACCACCCAGAAGAGGAAGGAAGGCTCATGAACTGATCAAGGAACACTGGTGCAATAAAAGGAATGATCAAAGAACATTTGAAGAAATGACGGAACGTTTGCGGAATAACTGAAGAACCTAAGGGAACACTATTGGAAAATTTTTTCATGAACGTGCTTTTGCAAATGTTCAAAAGCACGTTCGAAGAAGCCCCTCCCTGAATCGCCACCTTATCGTGGTGGAGGGGTTTGCGTGACCTAATGATCCTAGGAGCTATGTTGTCGGGGGCATAATGCCCCTGGTAGGGTCACCCAAGGCAAACAGGTCCTGGGTGAAGGTCCAGACAAAGTGCGATTCAGAAGACCCCTATGCCATCTCAGCGGAAACGATTGAAGCAGTCTCCCTTGCCCGGACGCGGGTCACCGGGGTTCCCTCCTGGAGCCAGGCCTGGGGGAGGGAATCGAAGGCGAGCGCCTGGTTGTTGGACTTCTGTGTGCCTGCTTCGTTGTTGGACTTCTGTGCTCATCACAGTTTGTCTATCACGAACACCATGTTCAAACATAAGTGTGCCCATAAGTGCATTTGGCACCAGGACAACCTAGATCGCAGTTCGATGATTGACTTTGTAGTCGTGTCATCGGACTTGCGACCATATGTTCTAAACACTCGGGTGAAGAGAGGAGCTGAGCTATCTACCGATCACGACCTGGTGGTGAGTTGGCTTCGGTGGTGGGGGAGGCTGCCTGTTAGACCTGGCAGGCACATGCGTGTAATCAGGGTCTGCTGGAAACATTTGACGGAGTCCCCTGTCCGAGAGGCCTTTAACTCCCACCTCCGGAAGAGCTACAACCATGTCCTGGAGGAGGCGGGGGACATGGAATTCGAATGGGATTGTTTCGTGTTTCCATGTTTTGTGCCTCCATTGCTGAGGTGGCAGCCCATAGCTGTGTCTGGAAGGTCGTCGGTGCTTGTCGTGGTGGTAATTCCCAACCCGGAGGTGGACACCTGTGGTGTAGGGGACCGTCCAGCTGAAGAAGGAGGCCGATCGTGTTTTATTAGCCTGTGGGACTCCCGAGGCAGCAACCGGGTAACGGCAGGCCAAACATGCTGCAGCCGATGCTGTCGCAGATGCAAAATCTCGGGCGTGGGAGGAGTTCGGTGAGGGCCGAGAGAGTGATTATCGGTTGGCCTCAAAAAGGTTCTGGACCACCATCCGACGCCTTAAGAGGGGGAAGCAGTTCTTACCTTGCTTATCTGCTTACCTTGACTGGGGATGTCGTCGAAAGGTGGAGGGAATACTTTGAGGACCTCCTCAATCCCACCAACACGCTCTACGTGGAAGAGGAAAACCCTGGGGGTTCGGGTGAGGGTCCGCCCATCACTGGAGTGGAGGTCACTGATGTTGTCAAAAAGCTCCTCGGTGGTCGAGCTCCGGGGTTGGACGAGATCTGCCCGGAATATCTCAGGGCTCTGGATGTTGTAGGACTGTCTTGGTTGTCATCAGGGGCTGTATCTCTGAATTGGCAAACTGGGGTGGTGGTCCCGATTTTTAAGAAGGGGGACCAGAGGGTGTGTTCCAATTATCGGGGAATTACACTCCTCAGCCTGTCTGGAGAAGTCTATGCAGAGGTACTGGAGAGGAGGATCCGACCAATAGTCGAACCTCGGATTCAGGAGGAACAATGTGGTTTTAGTCCTGGCCGTAGCACTCTTGACCAACTCTATGCGCTCCACAGGATTCTGGAGAGGGCATGGGAGTTTGCCCAATCTGTCCACATGTGCTTTATGGATTTGGAGAAGGCTTTCGACCGTGTCCCTCGAACGATGTTGTAGGGCGTGCTCCGAGAGTACGGCGTTCCGGACCCGTTGCTACAAGCTATTCAGTCGCTGTATCACCGGAGACAGAGTTTGGTCCGTATTGGTAACAGCAGGTCGGATTCGTTTCCAGTGGGAGTTGGAGTCCGCCAAGGCTGTCCTTTGTCACCGATTCTGTTCATAATTTTTATGGACAGAATTTCTAGGCGCAGTCAAGGCGATGAGGGGTTCTGGTTTGGTGGCCATCGGATATCGTCTCTGCTTTTTGCCGATGATGTTGTCCTTTTGGCTTCATCAAGTCGGGACCTCCAGCTCTCATTGGAGCGATTGCAGCCGAGTGTGAAGCAGCCGGGATGAAGATCAGTACTTCCAAGACCGAGGATATGATTCTCAGTCGGACAATGGTGGAATGCACCCTCTGGGTCGGGAATGAGGTCCTGCCCCAAGTGGAGGAGTTTAAGTATCTTGGGGTCTTGTTTATGAGTGAGGGAAAGATGGAGTGAGAGATCGAAAGACGGATCGCTGCAGCCTCTGCTGTGAAGCGGTGCCTGTACCGTTCCGTCATGGTGAAGAAGGAGCTGAGCCGCAAGGCGAAGCTCTCAATTTACCAGTCGATCTATGTTCCAACCCTCACCTATGGTCACGAGCTTTGAGTAATGACTGAAAGAACAAGATCACGGATACAAGCGGCTGAAATGAGCTTCCTTCGCCCGGTGGCGGAGTTCTCCCTTAGAGATAAGGTGAGAAGCTCCACCATCCAGTAAGAGCTCGGAGTAGATCTGCTGCTCCTCCAAATTGAGAGGGGCCAGTTGAGGTGGCTCAAACATCTGGTCAGAATGCCTCCCGGACACCTCCCTGGTGTGGTGTTTCGGGCATGTCCAACCGGGAAGAGACCCCGGGGTCGACCTAGAACACGCTGGAGGGACTATGTCTCTCGGCTTGTCTGGGACCGCCTCGGAGTCCGCCCGGGAGAGTTGGACGAAGTGGCTCAGGAGAGGGAAGTCTGGACCTCTTTGCTTAGGTTGCTGCCCGTGCGACATGACCCTGGACCAAGCGAAAGATTGGAAGTGGAGGAATATGTTCGTAATCATACGGAAGGGCACGGAAGATGACGAAATGACTGAGGAACGTTGGAGGATGACGATATTTTTGCTTCAGCGAGTCTGCCGCTCTCCAGTAAAATGGGGGTATTAGGCACACCAGATTACAAGGTAGTGTGTTTGAAGGATTTTAAGTTCACCATATTCACCGACTGCTTAATAAGCCAGAGATAGAGGAACAATAAGATCAGACTGTTCCCATGTTGTAGAGACATCTTATTCTTCATCTTTTCCTTTCGGCTGTTCCCTTCAGGGGTTGCCAAAGCAAATCATCTGCCTCCATCTCACCCTGTCCTCTGAATCTTATTCTCTGACTCCGATGACCTTCATGTCTTTCTTCACCACTTCCATAAATCTCTTCTTTGGTTTTCCTCTCGGCCTTCTGCCTGGTGGTTCCAACCTTAGCATCCTACTGCCAATATATTTACTATCCCTCCTCTGTACATGTCCAAACCATCTCAATCGAGCCTCTCTGACTTTGTCTCCAAAACATCCTACATGTGCTGTCCCTCTGATGTGCTCATTCCTGACCCTATCCATTCTCGTTACTCCCAAAAAGAACCTCAATATTTTCATCTCTGCTACCTCCAGCTTTGCCTCCTGTCTTTTCCTCAGGGCCACTGTTTCAAAACCATATAACATCGCTGGCCTCATCACCGTCTTGTGAACTTTTCCTTTCATTCTTGCTGATACTCTCCTATCGCACATCACACCGGACACTTTTCTCCAACCATTCCAACCTGCCTGCACACGCTTCATCACCTCTTTTCCACACTCTCCATTGCTCTAGATTGTTCAGCTAAAGAACTTAAAATCCTCCACCTTCCTTATCTCTGTTTCATGTAACATCACAGTTCCTCCTGGGTCCTTCTCATTCACACACATGTATTCTGATTTACTGAGGCTAACCCTTCATTCCTCTCCTTTCCAGGGCATACCTCCACCTCTCTAGATTTTCCTCCACTTGTTCTGTGCTCTCACTACAGATCACAATGTCATCTGCAAACATCATAGTCCATGGAGATTCTTGTCTAACCTCATCTGTCAGCCTGTCCATCACCATCGCAAAAATGAAGGGGCTCAGAGCTGATCATTGATGCAGTCCTATCTCCACCTCGAACTCTTCGGTCATGCCGATAGCACACCTCACCACTGTCTTACATCTTACAAAAATGGGCATCAGCACACTTTTCATAAATTCCTCTGGCATCTGCTCACTCTCAAAGACCTTGTTGAATGTTCTTGTCAGAAAGTCTACTGCTACCTGTCCTAGACACTTCCAAACCTCCATAAGTATATCATCAGTACCAACTGCCTTTCCACTCTTCATCCTCTTCAGTGCCCTCCTCACTTCACCCTTACTAATTTTTGTTACTTTCTGGTCCTCAATACTTTCTGGACCTCTTCTACTCTTTTGTCTCTCTCATTTTCCTCATTCATCAGCTCTTCAAAGTACTCTTTCCATCTTCCCAGCACACTTCCGTCATCAGTCAATACATTTCCCTCTCTGTCCTTTATCAATCAAGCTTGCTGCACGTCCTTCCGATCTCTAGCTCTCTGCTGTGCCAACCTGTATAGATCATTTTCTCCCTTTTTACTGTCCAACCTATCATACAAGTCATCATACGCCCTCTGTTTGGCCTTTGACAGCGCTACTTTTGCCTTACGCTATGTCTCCCTGTACTCCTATTTACTCTCTGTTTTACTTCTTCTTAGCGCACCTCTTCCTTTGTACACACGCCTGCACTTCCTCATTCCACCACCAAGTCTCCTTATCTACTTTCCAGAGGACACACCAAGTACTCTCCTACCTGTCTCCCTGATCACATTAGATAGTTTCAAATACCTGGGCGTTCATCTTAACAATAAACTGGACTGGTCCCACAACACCAACGCCCTGTACAAGAAGGGTCAGAGTCGCCTCCACCTTCTGAGGACACTTAGGTCCTTCGGAGTATGCAGACCTCGGCTCAGGACATTTTATGATTCTGTGGTAGCCTCTGCAATCCTCTACGCTGCCATCTGCTGGGCCCCGGACAGCACAGAGCGGGACAGAAAGAGACTGAGCAAGCTGGTCAGGAGAGCCAGCGCTGTCCTAGGCTGCCCACTGGACTCTGTGGAGGAGGTGAGTGAGAGGAGGATGGTAGCAAAGCTCACATCCATCATGGACAACAGCTCTCACCCACTGCACCCGACTGTAGAGAAGCTGAGTAACTCCTTCAGTGGACGACTGAGACATCCTCAGTGCAGGAAGGAGCGCTACCGCAGGTCGTTCATTCCCACCGCTGTCAGACTGTACAACGCCACTTTGTAACTGTCTGTGAAAATACCGGTTATGTGCAATAAAAACCCCGTGCACTTTAATCAACCACATCTACCCCACTGACTGTGAACCATATCAACCCATCTACTCTGCCCTCAGATACATCAACACTTGAATATAGGCCAGTCAACAAAGTTGTTCCTTTCTTTTCTTTTATTGTTTATTAATTTATACTGTTTATGTATCTATTTATTTATTTACTTATATAATATATATGTATGTGTGTATGTTTGTATTTGTATCTATTTTTGCACCCCCTACTGATGGTACCTCAAGAGCCTGTAACAGTGAATTTCTCCATTGTGAGATTAATAAAGCTGTATCTTATCTTATCTTATCTTACAGCTTTAGATTCAGCTTTAATGATCTCACAATGGAGAAATTCACTAATTAGCTGATGTTTTCCAGTCATCTGGAAGCACTTTCTGACCACCCAAAGCCTGTTTCAACTCCTCCTTGAAGACAACACGACATTCTTCCTTTTTCAGCTTCCACCACTTTGTCTTCTGCTCTGCCTTTGCTTTCTTCACCTTCCTCACCATCAGCATCATCCTGCACACCACCATTCGATGCTGTTTTGCAACACTCTCACCCACTACTACTTTGCAGTCACTGACTTCTTTCAAACCGCATCGTCTACACAGGATGTAGTCTTCCTGTGTGCTCCTACCGCCACTTTTATAAGTTACCCTATGCTCCTGGGTTTTCTGGAAGAAAGTATTCACCACAGCCATTTTCATCTTTCTTGCAAAATCGATCAACATCTGTCCTTCTGTGTTCCTGTCCTGGATAACAAACTTGCCCATCACCTCCTCGTCCCCTCTGTTTCCTGCACCAACATGTCCATTGAAATCTGCTCTAATGACTACTCTTTCACCTTTGGGGATACTCTGCATCACTTCATCGAAGTCATTCCAGAATCTCTCCTTCTCTTCTAGCTCACATCCTGCCTGTGGGGCATAAGCACTAACAACATTGAACAGCACATCTTCAATTTCCAACTTGATACTTTTCATTCTGGCTGACGCTCTTTTCACTTCTAGAACATTCCTGACAAACCCATCCTTCAAGATGACTCCTACTCCATTTCTCTTCCCATCCACACTATGATAAACCAGCATAAATCCTGCTCTTAAGCTTCTAGACTTGCTACCTTGCTACCTAGTCTCCTGAACACAGAGTATGTCCACCTTCTTCTTCTGCATCATGTCAGCCAGCTCTCTATCTTTTCATTTCATAGTTCCAACATTCACAGTCCCTACTCTCAGTCCTAGACTCCTGCTTTTCCTCTTCTCTCTCTGCCTACAGACAGGACTCACGCCTCTCCTTCTTCAACCAACTGTAGTCCAATTTCCCTCAGCACTCTGTTGTTTAACAACACTGATGGTGGTCGTTGTTAACTCGGGCCTCAACCGACCCAGTATGGAGGTAATATTTGTGATTTGCATGATAAAGTTTGGCATTGGTTTTATGTTGGATGCCTTTCCTGACACAACCCTCTGCATTTATCCGGGCTTGGGATCTTTACACTGGGTTGTGCCCACCCCCCACCACCCTTATGGCTGCATTTCCATGTCATGTAGACAAAACTATTGTAATTCTGTACTGATGTCCTACTACTAGTTAAAGTTCTATTCTTAGAAGCTTCTTGCGCCTGTTGATGATACATATGGATCTGAATATACATTCAGAACCTGTGTGGATGACTTTTCACTGCTGGTGATATAAATTCTTTCAGTGAGATGAGTTAGGAATACAATTCCCATTACAGTTATAAATTAACCTACTTCATTTCATGTTAAACTGGAGTGAAGTTTCTGCTCCATGGTTTGTTTTTTTATCTGGTTTCACCCAAATGGGGTGGGTTTCCCATTTGAGTCTGGATCCTCTCAAGGTTTCCTCCTTATTTTGACTGAGGAAGCTTTAGTCACAATGGACTTTGTTATTGGGTATGTGTAAAGTTTGGCAAAGAAATGCTTAGATTCTTTATTACATTCGTTTTTACTATGTCAAGCTGTCGGGTAGCCCGGTGGTTAGGTGCTGGATTACTGATCCCAAGGTTGGATGTTTAAGCTCCACTATCACCTGCCTCTCAAACCCCCCGGTACAATTAAATGAGTTTTCAAAGGCTGGCCATGTCTCTCACTGTCTGTGGTGAGAGGTTCATGTAAAAGGACCATTGCTGACATAGGTGAAAAGGACCTGCAGAGCCGTCAGCGTGTTTCTGCCCTGCGATGGCCTGGCGAACTGCCCTCACCCAGAGTAAGTTAAAATTGGCCCCATTCTCTCCACAACCCTAATTTGAATTGACCAGTTCAGAAAATGAATGAATGAATTAATGAGTATAAAGCTGCTTTGTGACAATATAAATTATAAAAAGGCCAATACAAAATAAAGTTGAACTGAACTGAATTAAATTTAATTGAATAAGTCACACTGCAGCGCACACACACACACACACACACACACACACACACACACACACACACACACACACACACACACACACTTTAATTTATATGGAAAAGCAGGCCAGGACATGCAATATTATCATCTTTAATTATGCATAATATTTGAAAAGTATGTAAAATGTACTTACCGCATGGAACGGATTTCCCTGATCAATTGGTACCTTAAAATCTGCATGAAGCTCTTCAAAGGCTGTTATCTAAAACCAACAAAGAAAAGATGTCATCATATTGGTTCCCCCTCTCTGTATATAATATACACACTATACTGTATGATTTAATGGGCGCTCTGATAAGCCAGTTTCCTTTTCTTCACATCTGATTACAGCTGTATGCTTCTGTCCCTTTCTCATTTTTGCATTTCAAAACCTGGGGAACTTTTTGGATTCAATGTGGTGAATTATAATTATTACCGTTATCAGATTAATGCATGTATTTCAACTAGTTCTGTTGTGGTCTGTGTTGGGAGTGGCTCTGAAATTGGTGCCTTTTAACTCTTGTTATCTCCTTATGCACTGTAGGCTCTGGTGAGGCGTGGCTCACTCGCGGGCAGAGTCCCGAGCAGCACACCGGATTCCACTCAGTCATCACCGGGCTATAAAGATGAGTGGCGCGCTCCTCCCAGTGCTAGAAGATTGCTCCCTCCATGCAATCCTGTTTCCTCGTGATCTCTCTGGCTCCTGGTTCTCAGCTTCGTGCTCGACCAGTTCCCGCTCCGAAGTTCCCTTTTGTAATTTTGGCTTTCTTGTTTCCCCTCACCTGCACGGTGACTGCGATTCTCCATACTCCAATGCCTGCTCTGTGTACAATAAAACTCATCTCTATCATCATACTCGGTCTCCTGCATCTTTGGATCCGACTGAAAGCTCCCGACGTCACAGCATCTTCTTCTTTTACTTTCGGCTGCTCCCTTCAGGGGTCGCCACAGCAAATCATCCGCCTCCACCTCACCCTGTCCTCCTCATCTTCTTTTCTGACTCCAACGACCTTCATGTCTTCCTTCACCACATCCATAAATCTCTTCTTCGGTCTTCCTCGAGGCCTTCTGCCTGGTAGTTCCAACCTCAGCATCCTACTGCCAATATACTCACTATCCCTCCTCTGTACATGTCCAAACCATCTCAATCTAGCCTCTCTGACTTTGTTTCCAAAACATCTTACGTGGGCTGTCCTTCTGATATACTCATTTTTGATCCTATCCATCCTCGTTACTCCCAGGGAGAACCTCAACATTTTCATCTCCGCTACCTCCAGCTCTGCCTCCTGCCTTTTCCTCAGCGCCACTGTTTCTAAGCCATACAACATCGCTGGCCTCACCACCATCTTGTACACTTTTCCCTTCATTCTTGTTGACACTCTCCTATCGCACATCACACCGGATACTTTTCTCCAACCATTCCAGCCTGCCTGCACATGCTTCTTCACCTCTTTTCCACACTCTCCATTGCTCCGGATTGTTGAGCCTAAGTACTTAAAATCCTCCACCTTCGTTATCTCTGCTCCCTGTAACATCACCGTTCCTCTGGGTCCTTCTCATTCACACACATGTATTCTGATTTTCTGAGGCTAACCTTCATTCCTCTCCTTTCCAGGGCATACCTCCACCTCTCTAGATTTTCCTGCACTTGTTCTCTGCTCTCACTACAGATCACGATGTCATCTGCAAACATCATAGTCCATGGAGATTCTTGTCTCACCTCGTCTGTCAGCCTGTCCATCACCATAGCAAACAAGAAGGGGCTCAGAGCTGACCCTTGATGCAGTCCTACCTCCACCTTGAATTCGTCAGTCACACCGACAGCACACCTCAGCACTGTCTTACATCTCTCATACATGTCCTGCACCACTCTAACATACTTCTCTGCCACTCCAGACTTCCTCATGCAATACCACAGTTCTTCTCTTGGCACCCTGTCATATGCTTTTTCCAGATCCACAAAGGCACAATGTAGCTCCCTCTGACCTTCTCTGTACTTCTCTATTAACATCCTCAAGGCAAACACTGCATCTGTGGTGCTCTGTCTTGGCATGAAACCAAACTGTTTGGAACCAAACAAATGCTGACCTCTGCCCTTAGTCTAGCTTGCACTATTCTTTCCCATAACTTCATCGTATGGCTCATCAACTTTATCCCTCTGTAGTTGCTGCAACTCTGCACGTCTCCCTTGTTCTTAAAAATGGGCACCAGCACACTTCTCCTCCACTCCTCCGGCATCTGCTCACTCTCTAGTACCTTGTTGAATGTTCTTGTCAGAAAATCTACTGCTACCTCTCCTAGACACTTCCATACCTCCACAGGTATATCATCAGGACCAACTGCCTTTCCATTCTTCATCCTCTTCAATGCCCTTCTCACTTCACCCTTACTGATCTTTGCGACATCCTGCTCCTCAATGGTTACCTCTTCTACTCTTTTTTCTCTCTCATTTTCCTCATTCATCAGCTCTTCAAAGTACTCTTTCCATCTTCCCAGCACACTTCTGTCATTAGTCAATACAGTTCCATCTCTGTCCTTTATCAATCTAACTTGCTGCACGTCCTTCCCATCTCTATTTCTCTGCTGTGCCAACCTGTATAGATCATTTTCTCCCTCTTTACTATCCAACCTATCATACAAGTCATCATACGCCCTCTGTTTGGCCTTAGCTACTGCTACTTTTGCCTTACGCTGTGTCTCCCTGTACTCCTGTTTACTCTCTTCGGTCCTCTCAATGTCCCACTTCTTCTTGGCTAACCTCTTCCTTTGTACACACTCCTGCACTTCCTCATTCCACCACCAAGTCTCCTTATCTACTTTCCTTCCAGAGGACACACCAAGTACTCTCCTACCTGTGTCCCTGATCACATTTGCTGTGGTTGTCCAGTCATTTGGAAGCGCTTCCTGGCCACCCAAAGCCTGTTTCAACTCCTCCTTGAAGACAACACGACACTCTTCCTTTTTCAGCTTCCACCACTTTGTCTTCTGCTCTGCCTTTGCCTTTTTCACCTTTCTCACCATCAGAGTCATCCTGCACACCACCATCCTATGCTGTTTGGCAACACTCTCACCCACGATGACTTTGCAGTCACTGACTTCCTTCAAATTACATCGCCTGCACAAGATGTAGTCTACCTGTGTGCTCCTACCTCCGCTTTTATAAGTCACCCTATGCTCCTGTTTCTTCTCAAAGAAAGTATTCACCACAGCCATTTCCATCCTTTTTGCAAAATCTATCAACATCTGTCCTTCTGCGTTCCTGTCCTGGATACCAAACCTGCCCATCACTTCCTCGTCCCCTCTGTTGCCTGCACCAACATGTCCATTGAAGTCTGCACCAATGACCACTCTTTCACCTCTGGTGGTACTCTGCATCACTTCATCTAAGTCACTCCAGAATCTCTCCTTCTCTTCTAGCTCACCTCCTGCCTGTGGGGCATAAGCACTAACAACATTCAGCATTACACCTTCAATTTCGAACTTGAGACTCATCACTCTGTCTGACACTCTTTTCACTTTTAGAACATTCCTGACAAACTCCTCCTTCAAGATGACTCCGACTCCATTTCTCTTCCCATCCACACCGTGATAAAATAGCTTAAACCCTGCTCCTAAGCTTTTAGCTTTGCTACCTTTCCACCTGGTCTCCTGAACACACAGTATGTCCACCTTCCTCCTCTGCATCATGTCAACCAGCTCTCTACCTTTTCTGTGCATAGTTCCAACATTCAAAGTCCCCACTCTCAGTCCAAGACTCATGCCTTTCCTCTTCTCTCTCTGCCTACGGACACGCCTCCCACCTCTCCTTCTTCGACGTCTTCGACCAACAGTAGTCCAATTTCCATCAGCACCCTGTTGATTGACAGCACTGATGGCGGTCGTTGTTAACCCGGGCCTCAACCGATCCGGTATGGAGGTAATACTTTTGATTTGCATCATAAATAATTGGCATTGGTTTTATGTCGGATGCCCTTCCTGACACAACCCTCTGCATTTCTCCGGGCTTGGGACCGGCATGAGGGGGAGAGACACTGGTTAGTGCCCCCCACCTCATGACTGCATTTTCTATCATCTTCTATCCAAAAATATGGACCCAGCGGAGACCTCACAACTCCAGCAGGCATTGTCCCACCAGGGACTCCTGTTGGGACAGCACGACTCCACCCTGCACAAAATTGTGGACAGCCTCCAAAGATTAACCACCAGCACAGTGCAGCTCAACCCAACTCACTGTTGCAACCCCGCTCACACAACCTTCACTCTCCGCACCAGCAGCATTGCCTGTCCTGTTCACCACGCGCTGAGAGCCGCTCATTCCATCGCCAGCGAGTTATTCAGGCACGATCGGTTCATGTGCTCAGTTCCTCCATGAGTGCTCGCTGGTCTTCAGACAGCAGCCGCTCACATACACCTCCAACCAAGCCAAGACCGCGTTCGTGATGAGCCTGCTCACATGTCAAGCCTCGTCTTGGGCGCGAGCGGTTGCCACCCATACCTGGGAGTTATGCTCATACTACAACTGGTTCGTGTAGAGATGAAGAGAGTCTTCGATCATCTAGCAAAAGGGGCGGTGGTGAATGCTTAATGAATTGAGATCCAGAATATCTTGACAAAGTATAGTGGTACTTTGGTTCTCGAACTTAATCCGTTCCATAAGGCTGTTCGAATTCCAATTTGTTCGAATTCCAAATCCGCTTTTAGTGGTATAGTGGTAGCTTTAGCTTTAGTACTGTATCAACAACCTCCTGACTTTCCCAGAACAGCTTTTAGGCTCATCAGGCCGGTGCTTTATGTATCACCCTAATAAAGCTGTCCTGGGGAATTCGCTAAGTTGTTGATACAGTAGCTTTAGCGCTTTAGCTTAGCTTACATACATACATCCTCTTCGGCTTTGTTTAGGCAGTTATGCCTATAAGCCGATCTGTGGGTTTTCTGTTCAGTACTCTAAATCGTATTTGCCGCAGAAGGTGGTGTATGGTGTTAGTGATTAGATAGCTTTAGAGCTTTAGCACTACTTTAAGTACTGTATCACCAACTTCCGGACTTCCCCAGAATATACATAGTATCAACAACTTCCGGACTTCCGGAAGTTGCTTTTCCTCCCTCTCCGTATTGTTTTTTTTTCGCCCGTTTTTCGAGTTTGACTTCCGAATTTTGTTCGACTTTTGTGTTCTGTAGCAGGTTTAACAAAATAAAATCTCATGCACAAACTTTCTAAGATTTAACTTAAGCACTGTATTGGAATAATAATTGAAAAATACTTTAAAATGAGTGCTTTACAACAGTATATGCTGTATAATGTTTATATTTTATCATCAATAAAAATAAGAATAAAAATTGAAAAGTTTTATTCATCATGACTATATTTTACTACATTAAAACTACTTACAGTGGTACCTCGGTTCTCGAAAGTACTTTCACACACACACACACACACACACACACACACAAACAACACTCATTTGTGGCACGCTCCGCCGAATGTGAGCTCCGCCCACATGCAGCACGCAGCCCACACCAGAGCTTTTGAGATAGGGAGTTCAAAGCGCACTCCTTGCTTGACAGATCAGAGGTCCGGACTTAACATTACCTTGTTTCCTTGAGGGATCGAACGTCTGGATGAGCCGCATTTTGCTCACATTCAGCGGAGCGCGTCACATTTATGAAACATTTACTTAATTAACCAACTTAAAAATTAAAAATAAGCTGAAATGTGCAATCTCAAAAGAGAGTTAAATAATGCCTCGTTTCATCTCTGACTGACTCTGTACGAAGTCCAGTGTCTGACAGGGCAAGTGCGCCACATCTCTACTCAAATCGGTCATAAAAACTGTCTTCATTCCTTATTAGTTCACTTGGTTGTCTAGTCATGTAAACCCATAATCATTAATAATAAAGCGTGTTTATAAGATAATAAGATGAGCCCTCTCAAATCAACTCACAAAACTCAAGAACCAGCAGTACAAGTCTCCTTTACGCGCGTGACAAACAGGCATGGCACATACACTACTTTGGAGATTCAAGTCATTTTTTATGAACCATTTTTTTTTATTAACCAAACCAAACAATATTAAACATTATTAAACATTTGTGACGCACTCTGTGGGAGTGCGGGAGGCGTTGCGGCTGACACCGGAGCTTTTGAGACGGGGCGCGGCTTGTCCGGACTTCCGATATGTCAAGCAGGCAAGTGCGCTTTGAACACTTGTTTAGTACTCAACATTCACCTGTTTGCTTGAGGGATCGGGAGGCCTGGATGAGCTGAATTTTGCACACATTCCACAGAGGGCACAACATTTATTAAACATTTACTGAATTAAACAACTTAAAAAAAAAAAAAAAACTCCAATGAGCACTTTCAAAACTCATGAACCAACAGTACAGCTCTCCTTTACGCATGTGACAAATAAGCTTTATGAGTGCAGAACTCTGGAGATTCAGTTCCCTCCTGGCCAATGGGAGGCCAATGGGAGGCCAGCGGGGTGGGATGTTGGGAGACAGCCAATGAGAGAGCAACTCACGCATTGTTTGAATTATTGAAAGGTGCATTTGAATTTTTGAATGGCGCGTTTGGCGCTTTTTGTAAGAAGAGGGTGTTTGTATACAGAGGGTGAAAATTTAGAAAAATGTTTTCGTAACCTGGATTTTTCTTATTCAGAAGTTTTTGTAAGTAGAGGGCAGACTGTGTATGTGTAATATATATATATATATATATATATATATATATATATATATATATATATATATATATATATATATATATATATATATATCCCAGTGCTGTTAACCAGGTTATCAAAGGCCAGCCATGCTTCTCACTGTCTGTGGTGTGAGGTTCATGTAAAATAACCATTTGCTGACTTTGACAAGAGTAGCTGCAAAGCCGTCAGCATGTTTCTGCCCCTTGCTAAAGGGTTGTGTCAGGAAGGGCATCTGATGTACAAGCCTATGCCAAAGCAAACATGCAAATAATTCATATGACTTCCATGAAAATGGAGGCAGATGATTCACTGTAGTGACCTCTGAGAAAAAGGGAACAGTTGAAAGAAAAAGCTGTATATACAGTAGGCCCTTGACCATTCGCAGTTTTGCGCTCGCGCCCTTACATACTTACGGATTGCTGATTGCTGACGGAAGTAACTGCCACTTGATTGAAATTGAGCCAATAGCTGAGAGATTTATAGAAATAAGACTTTCTCCGGATGAAACGAGTTTCTTCTGAAGTGCCCGAAGAGGAATAATTATCTGAACTGTTGTAAAGTACTGTGGTATTAAAATGTTTTTCAATTATTATTCCAGTGCAGTGCCTAAGTTAATGTTTAGAATATTTGTGTGTGAGATTTTATGTACTGTGCTGCAGCATGTTCATCTTTTTTCTTTGTTGATCCAATTCATTACACTTCATTTTCTTTTATGTTCTTTTTTTGTTGTGGTCTGGGTTTTTGGGATACTTTGATTTTGGCGACTCTGTTCTCGAACTCTATTTTCTCCCCACTCCAGCTGAGGGGTGTGGCTGACCTGCTCGGGCTGATTGCAGCAGTGCACAACTGAATTCCTCTCATCTACTCCCTATAAACACATGCGGCATGCTCACCACTGCACCAGAAGATTGTCTCGCATTGTTCTCTCTGGTTCCTGGTTCAAGCTCTGTATTTTCCCAGTGTTTAATGCTTATTGTGTTTCTTTTTGTCACCAGTACTGTAGTAACTGTGCTTCCCCTTTGAATAACAAATCGACTGTGCCATCTCACACTCTTTCCTGCATTCTGGGTCTGGCTGAAAGTTCATTGCGTCACACTTTTATGTTCATATATATATATATATATACACAAAAGGACAGGACAAAGGCTTTCTATTTAAACTCCATTTATCACTACAGATCTGTTTCGAGGGGTGGTGAAACCATCCCCTCTCTTCAGGTGAACCTGAAGAGAGGGGATGGTTTCACCACCCCTCGAAACAGATCTGTAGTGATAAATGGAGTTTAAATAGAAAGCCTTTGTCCTGTCCTTTTGTTTATTTGCTCTACCAAAAAGTATTGAGCACTCTCCTATGGAAGGATCTACTCAGAAAATCCTCTATATATATATATATATATATACACACACACACACCGTATTCAATGTGATAAGCACCCAGGGTACTTTAAAAATTGGAGTGGGTTGGCGCTTATTAAAATGTTACCAGGGGAGTGGAATGGTAAGTGCTTATTACCATCGAGGTGGAGAACATGAATAATAGCAGAACAACAAAAGAGTTTTTGTGATATTTGTATTATTCATTTTGTGGTATCAATCAAACCAGTTACATGAAAGCTGAAAATAAACAGAAAACAACATACATTTTTAAAAAAAGACCCCTCCCCTCCCTGAATCGCCACCTTATCGTGGTGGAGAGCTTTGTGTGACCTAATGATCCTCAGAGCTAAGTTGTCGGGGGCATAATGCCCCTGGTAGGGTCACCCAAGGCAAACAGGTCCTGGGTGAAGGTCCAGATGAAGTGTGATTCAGAAGACCCTTATGACATCTAGAAGACCCTTATGACATCTAAGAGACATCAAAGGAAGAAGTCTCCTCTTACCTGGACACGGGTCACCAGGGTTCCCTCCTGGAGCCAGGCCCGGGGGAGGGGCTTGAAGGTGAGCACCTGGTGATCGGGCTTCTGCCCATGGAGCCTGGCCGGGCCCAGCCCGAAAAGGAGACATGGGTCCGCCCTCCCATGGACCCACCAACCGTGGGAGGACTTTTAGGGGTCGGGTGCAGTGTGACTTGGGTGTCAGCCGAAGGCATGGGTTCTGTCGGACCGATTCTCGGCTACTTAGTCTGACCCTCGGGATATGGAATGTCACCTCTCTGGCAGGGAAGGAGCCTGATCTGGTGTGTGAGGTGGAGAGATACCGACTAGATATAGTCGAGCTCACCTCAATGCATAGCTTGGGCTCTGGAACCATCCATCTCGAGAGAGGCTGAACCATATTCTATTCTGGAGTTGCTCATGGGGAGAGGCAGTGAGCCGGTGTGGGTATTCTTATTGCCCCCCTGCCTCGGTGCCCAAATGTTGGGGTTCTCCCCGGTTGACGAAAGGGTAGCTTCCCTCCATCTTCGGGTGGGGGGACGGGTCCTGACTGTTATTTGTGCATTTAATGCATCAAATGACTGTTCAGAGTATCCACCCTTTTTGGAGTCTTTGGGGGGAGGGGGTGTTGCAGAACGCTCCCTTGGGAGACTCACTCGTTGTCTTGGGAGACTTCAACGCCCATGTGGGCAATGATTGTGTGACCTGGAAGGGTGTGATCAGTAGGTACGGCCTCTCCAGTCTGAACTCGAATGGTGTTTCGTTGTTGGACTTCTGTGCTCGTCACAGTTTGTCTATTATGAACACAACGCTCGAACATAAGTGTGCCCATAAGTGCACTTGGCACCAGGACACCCTAGGACGCAATTCGATGATTGAATTTGTAGCAGTGTCATCGGACTTGCGGCCATATGTTCTGGACACTTGGGTGAAAAGAGGAGCTGAGCTGTCAACCGATCACCACCTGGTGGTGAGTTGGCTTCGATGGTGGGGGAGGCTGCCTTCCAGACCTGGCAGGCCCAAGCGTGTAATCAGGGTCTGCTGGAAACGTTTGGCGGAGTCCCGTGTCCAAGAGGCCTTTAACTCCCACCTCCGGCAGAGCTACAACCATGAGGAGGGCCATCCGAATGGGCCATGTTCCGTGCCTCCATTGTTGAGGCAGCAGCCCATAGCTGTGGACGTAAGGTCATCGGTGCTTGTCGTGGCGGTAACCCCTGAACCCTGTGGTGGACACCTGTGGTGAAGGGGGCCGTCCAGCTGAAGAAGCCTATTGGGTTTTATTAGCCTGTGGACTCCTGAGGCAGCAAACAGGTACGAAGTAGCCGGGGTGAGGATCAGTACCTCCAAGTCTGAGGCCATGGTTCTCAGTCAGATAAGGGTGGAATGCACCCTCTGGGTTGGGAATGAGGTCTATTATGGTATCTAATATCAATGGACCACACAATCGTAATCAGTCTCTGACTTTTGTTTCTGAGACAACCAAAGTGTTTGATCCCGTAATACTGGCTGGAATGTCTAGAGAGATGAAAGTATGAAAGTAGAGGTCAGTGGTATTTTGTTAATAAAAAATATGATTTATTCCTGAAACAATCTTAACGTTACAATATGCTAAGCAATACAATTACAGAACATGAGAACTAACATAATATGACATTGTCTGACCTGACACCTGGACACTTCACTCATTGTCTCCAAAAACCCAGTAAGATGCTTTCAAGAGTTCCATAAAGATTTCCCATATGTTTCCTTGTTCAAGATGGCGCTGGGTGACCGGCAGCCAGTTACAGGAGCTATTCACCTTATTTTCCCACTTTTTCTTTTTTTTTATTGTATGTAGGCGTGTTTCTTTTTCTTTTTTCAATCCTGCATTTGGGAAGCCCACTTTTATAATCCTTTTGCTGTGCACTTTTACTTTCACTTTTTGGATCGGCGTCAGGAAACTCATTCACCGACGTCTCTGAACGAACGCAGGTCTTACACACACGAGACCCTCCTCGGCCTGCGCGCCCCCCATCTCTCTTTCATGCGGAAAAGCCCGTTGTTCCCGTGGAAATACGGAGGAAACGGAGAGGCTGCCGAGGAAAGACGCGGAGGACATATATTCCCTCTGTCATCATGGGAAATGTTTGCGCGATCATCAAGAAAACCAAGGAGCTGGCAGCGCTGACCCGGCAGCAGAAGGAGTACCGGGACTTCAGCCTCATGTGTTTTTCAGAGACGTGGATGAAAGAACACACACCGGACTCTGTGGTTTCTCTGAACGGATTTACACTCGCTCGCGCAGACCGGAGTGTGGTGGAGAGTGGAAAGAAGAAAGGAGAGGGCATGGCGATCTATGTGAATGAACAGTGGTGCCACCCGACCAACATGCATTTGAAGGAACATCTGTTCACACGGGACCTGGAGCTGCTCGCGGTGAGCGCACGGCCGTATTGTCTACCGAGGGAGTTTTCACATGTGATTTTGTTTTGCGTGCACATTCCGTCCTCGGCTGATGTGGCGGCCACGTATGAGTGTCTCCACAGCGCTGTCAGTCAGATGCAGATTCGTCACCCCTGCACCATGATTTTGATCAGCAGGGATGTTAACCACGCCTCTCTCTCCGCCTTTCTCCCGACGTTCACGCAATACGTGCAGTCCAACACAAGAGACAATAAAACGCTTGACTTGCTGTATGCAAATGTGAAGTTTACACCCCCCTCCCCCCACTGGGATGCTCAGACCACAACCTCCTCTACCTGCTCCCCCAATACACACCCAGGGTGCGAAAGGAACCTGAGCAGAAGAGATCTGTGAAAGTGTAGACCGAGGAGACCAATGAGAGGCTTAGGGACTGTTTCCAGACCACAGACTGGAGCATGCTCTGTGACTCTTTGGTGATGATATTGACGGCCTCACACACTGTATCACTGATTCCATGAACTTCTGTGTGGACAGCACTGTGCCAACACAGAGGGTACGATGCTTCTCCAAAAACCACCCGTGGGTCACCCCTGAACTTAAAGTCCTCCTGAACCAGAAGAAGAGGGCTTTCATCTCGGGGGATAGAGAGGAGCAGAAGAAGGTCCAGCATGAGCTCCAGTGGAGGATCAGGTGGGGCAAGAAGGATTATGGGAAGAAGATGGAGGAGAAGCTGGCTCAGAACAAAGTGTGGGACGTCTGGATTTGGGCAGAGTGTCAGAGGGACAGCCGATGGTGACCAGCACCGGGCGGATTAATTAAACTGTTACTTCAACAGGTTTGATTCTCCCCCCTCCCCCTCTGCCCCCCTCCCTGTTCCCTCCCCTTCACAAGTCTCCAGACCAACGAGCACCTCCCCCCTCCCCAGGCCAACTTCACCTGACTGCAGCAGCCCCACAGACACATCCCCCTCCCTCTGCAGCCCACCCCAGTCCCCCCACTCCCTCAAGTCAGACCAGGTGAGGAGACAGTTGAGGCGACTGAATCAGAAGAAATCTGCAGGACCCGATGGCATCAGTCTTCGGCTCCTGAGGACCTGTGCGGACCAGCTCTGTGAAGTCCTCTGCCACCTCTACAATCTGAGCCTCTGCCTGGAGAAGATTCCTGTCCTGTGGAAGACCTCCTGTGTGGTCCTGGTTCCTGAAACAGCCCAAGCCAAGGATCCGGCCCACTACAGACCTGTCGCCCTGACCTCCCACCTCATGAAGACCATGGAAAGGCTCCTCCTCGACCACCTTCGCTCTGTGGTGAGCCCAACCCTAGACCCGCTGCAGTTCGCCTACAGGCCCAACATCGGGGTAGAAGACGCCGTCATCTACCTTCTGCAGGGGACACTCACCCACCCGGAGATCACCGGTAGCACTGTGAAGGTCATGTTCTTTGACTTCTCCAAGAGCTTCAACACCATCAGGCTGGCGCTTCTGCTGGGGAAACTGGAGGACGCGGGAGTGGATGGACATCTTGCTGCCTGGATCATTAACTAACTTCACTGACCGTTCACAGTCGGCTGCGTGGCTGTGAGTCAAAGGTACTGCAGCACGGGGGAACCCCAGGGCACCGTCCTCTCACCTCTCCTCTTCACCATCTACACCTCAGACTTCACATATAACACGGACAGCTGCCACCTCCAGCAGTTCTCTGACGACTCCGCCATCGTGGGCCGTGTATCAGAGGGGAACGAGCTGGAGTACCGGTCAGTCATGCCTGTCAGTCATGTCTGTGCTTGAACACCAGTAAGACAAAAGAGATGGTGGTCAACTTTAGGAGAAGCAAACTAACAAACACACACACACACACACACACACACACACACACTTACTGGTAAACATCGAGGGACAGGACATTGAGACAGTGGACAGTTTGAAGTACTTGGGCGTACACCTCAACAATAAACTGGACTGGTCCCACAACACTAGCACCCTGTACAAGAAGGGCCAGAGTCGCCTCCACCTTCTGAGGTCCTTTGGATAATGCAGACCTCTGCTCAGGACATTTTATGACTCTGTGGTAGCCTCCGCAATCCTCTTCGCTGCTGTCTGCTAGGCCCCGAGCAGCAGAGAGCGGGATAGAAAGAGACTGAACAAGCTGGTCAGGAGGGCCAGCACTGTCCTGGGCTGCCCAATAGACTCTGTGGAGGAGGTGGGTGAGAGGAGGATGGTAGCCAAGCTCACATCCATCATGGACAACAGTTCTCATCCACTGCACCAGACTGTAGAGGAGATGAGCAGCTCCTTCAGAGGACGACTGAGACATCCTCAGTGCAGAAAGGAGAGCCACCGCTGTCAGACTGTACAATGCCACTTTGTAACTGTCTGTGAAAAAAAAACGGTTATGTGCAATAAAAACCCGTGCACTCTAATCAACCACATCCACCCCACTGTAACTGTGAACCAAATCGGCCCACCTACTCTGCCCTCAGATACATGTACACTTGCATTATCAGCCAGGCTACAAAGTTTTTTATTGTATATTATTTTTATACTATTTATGTATCTATTTATTTACTTACATAATATGTGTGTATATACATACATACACACACACACATGTATATTTCTATTTTATTGTTCTGTTCTAATTAACTCAACGATGTTACACCTTTCAAAGCTATTTTGCACCCCCTACTGACGGTACTTCAAGAGCCTGAAACAGTGAATTTCTCTATTGTAAGATTAATAAAGCTGTATCTTATCTTATCTTTAGTCCCATTTGATCCTTCAGGCATCGGCATTTTGAAGTCTGGAAAACATTGCGTAAGTATTTCACAAACTGGTCCAACGTTGTGTATCATACAGTGGCTTGTCCACCGTTCATGGATTCTTCGCTATACATTACTCGGAACAGGCCTTTTACTTTTACAGCTGGTAATTTGCTCTGGTTTCTCACTTGTGACATAAACGTTCTCTCTTGAGTGGATACCTGGTAACAATCGAAATTACTAGGCCTTGTGAAGTCCTTCCCACGATCCGATCGTGTATATAGCTTTGATCCAGAAACAGCAGTCTGTGGAGATTCTCCTCCAGAGCATGGACTATAGAATCAGGATCTTGCAATGATCTCTCTCGGTTCAGTTTCACAAGCACATATAAAGCAAACACCTATTCACCTGAACCTCATTATCCAATCAGTGTTCTCCACAGCCATCTTCATCTGAGATAATTAAATTCACAAACAAAAACAACTCCATGCATCATCGCCCCTACTGGTTCCCAACCTAAATCTTTATCACAACAAATACCTGTAACAGGTCCTGCCCCAAGTGGAGGAGTTTAAGTATCTTGGGGTCTTGTTCACGAGTGAGGGAAGGATGGAGCAGGAGATCGACAGATGGATCCCTGCAGCCTCTGCTGTGAAGCGAAGCCTGTACCAGTTCGTCGTGGTGAAGAAAGAGCTAAGCGGCAAGGCAAAGCTCTCAATTTACCAGTTGATCTACGTTCCAACTCTCACCTATGGTCACGAGCTTTGGGTAGTAACCGAAAGAAGAAGATCGCGGATACAAGCGGCTGAAATGAGCTTCCTTTGCCGGGTGGCGGGGTTCTCCCTTAGTGATAAGGTAAGACGCTCTACCATCTGTGGAGAGCGCGGAGTAGATCCGCTGCTCCTCCGCATTGAGAGGGGCCAGTTGAAGTGGCTTGGGCATCTGGTCAGAACGCCTCCCGGATGCCTCCCTGGTGTGGTGTTTCGGGCATGTCCAACCGGGAAGAGCCCCCGGGGTCGACCTAGAACATGCTGGAGGGACTATGTCTCTTGGCTTGTCTGGGACCGCCTCGGTGTCCCCCCGGGAGAGTTGGAGGAAGTGGCTGGGGAGAGGGACGTCTTGACATCTTTGCTTAGGTTTCTGCCCCTACGACCCGACCCTGGACTTAGCGGAATATGAAAATGATGATGATGATGAGATGATGATGATGATGATGATGATGATGATGAAAAAGACCCCTTACTTTTCCTCCCGGCCATCTTCTTTTCCTTTCGGCTGTTCCCTGAAACATTTTCCCGGAAGTAATATCGAGCCAATCAACACAAATGTCAACTTTAGCACATGGCACGTTGAACCAATCAATATGAACATAAACAAAAGCACATGGCCAGCAACGTCCTTAAATTTCTGATGTTAGTAAGCAACAGAATTGGGTGAAAAATACTGATCATCACTTTCTGATTGGTCCATATCTGGCTCATCACTCCATTCATTCAGAGCATCCCATAGTTTTGCTGTAGCAGTTTCTAATGATACATCGATTGTTGGACATTTACCAGTAGAACACAGCAAAATATTTTCCTGTTTTTTAAAGCATGGCAGAACAAAAAAATGTGTTGTTACTGATGAACATGATAGACATTCCCCAGTGGCAGGGGTCTTGAAATACTGTGTAAACTCACTTTTACAGCCTCATTTTACGATTGCCGAGACTGATCCAATAAAATTGGTAAGTTTGATCTACGACTTTTAGACTCCCAGTACACATGGGTGGTTATCAGACATACATACATACATACATAAGAAACATGAGGGGGGGGTTGTTATTGAAGCAGGGCGCTTATTACGTCGAATATGGTGCATGTATATATATATACATATATATATATATATATATATATATATATATATATATATATATATATATATATATATATATATATATATATAGATCGATCTCTCTCCATCCCATATCTATCCTTGAAATGGCGCAGATGGTGGCAACACAGAATACAGAAAAGGGGGAAGAGAAAGGGGCTACAGGCTAAATGCTGATCTCTACAAAGCCATTCCGAGCTTATTTCTCACCAACTCCCAGTCACTCAACAACAACAAGATGGATGAGTTATGACTGAGCGTTAATTTACACCACATGGATTATTCTGTCACGGTAATTTTGGCAATTTGTTTGGACTCTTTTCTCCCCAGATGCTGTGATTGAGCTGGCGAGTGATACTACCTTCAGAGAGGATAGAACCAGCATATCTGATAGAAACACATAATAGTCAAATAATAAAATTCAAGATCAAAGGTATTCACTGCTGTCTAGATATATAGAGTATCTGATGAAACAGTGTACACCTTTTTATCTGCCGAGGGAGCTCACAGCTGTAGTTGTAATTGCAGTTTATGTGACGCTCCAATCTAGTGCTAAGCTAATGCTAAGCTAGCCATGAAGCTAATACAACAGTCCATTAACTAACAGCTTACAGCACAGCTAGACTGTGTTATAGTAACCACAAGAGACTTTAATCATGCAAACCTGAAGTCTGTTCTTCCTGGATTTTACAAAACATTTGACTTCTCTGAAGAGAAAAAATAACAGATGCCAAGATGCCTTTAAAGCCATCTTTCTTCCACATATTGGACTCTTAGATCGCCTCTCTCTGTCTCTGATTCCTGATTATAAGTCTAAAATTTGTACCCAACGACCAGCACTTAAAAGCAGTCCAAGTACTGACTGGGAAACCTATTGCAGCTCTACAGGGTTGTTTTGACTCTGCAGACTGGGATTTAGCTGTGCTCTCTTACATAAACTACTGCACCAAGAATATGACCACAACAAGGACTGTTAAAGTCTCCAAAACCAGAAACCTTGATTTAATGATGAAGTGTGCACCCTGTTTAAGCACAGGATCGTGCCTTCAAGTCAGGAGACATGCAGGCTTACAAAGAGGCATGCCCTGTGAAAAGGAGTCAAAAAAGACAAGCGTAACTATAAACAACTCATCGAGGAGCACTTTGACGAAAACAACACTATGGATATGTGGAACTGGATCAAGACACTCACTGGCTACAAAAAACATGCACATGTAAAGGATTCCTCGGAAAGTACCCTACAAGACACCCTGAACCAGTTCTTTGAGCAATACAATAGAAAGGCGGACACCTGCCCTTTTCTTCCAGGGAGAGGCGACCATCCCCATCCATCTGCAGAAGAACAAAATCAGAGCCACCCTGCAGAACGTCAACGTGAAGAAAGCAACTGGTCCAAATGGAGTAAGAGGAAGGGTACTTAAAGCATGTACAGATCAACTGACGGGGGTTTTCAACACCATCTTTAAAATCTCGCTACTGCAATGTATGGTTACCACCTCACAGAGGATTCCATCAGTACAGCCTTCCAGACAGTCCTTACACACTTTGACAGCAGTAAGTCCTATGTGAGGATGCTGTTCATAGACTTCAGCTCCGCTTTTAACACAGTTCAACCACATAAACTTATTCAGAAGTTGAACAATCTGGGACTAGGAAGCTCACTGTGGACCTGGACACTGGACGTTCTCGTCACAGACCACAGAACGTCACAATAGGAGAACATTTCTTACACTCTCATCCTGAACACCAGAACACCACATAATAAGCAGTCTCAATCTGAATTTCAAACGAAAGATCAGTAACCAGTGTTGTCACACGCTGTTCAGTGTCACTGATGATCTGGCTCAATTATTGCAATGAAGTGTCTTAATTTTTCACCATCTTTAGCATTTTATTCATACATGGGAAAAGCTCCCTCCACTAGCTGGCGAATTTCAGCTGCAAACACTGGGAGGGCCTTGACAGACAGGCAGGTTACTGGACAAAAATACCATTGAGATTTTCTTTTACTGCAATACATTCAGATTTTATTGCATTCTGTAGGCCATCACAATCATTAAAAGCAGGTGTGGGGGCAGCCGTTTAGCTAAACTGTCTTAATCAGAATTTGCAGTAGCCGCCATGGCTACATTTTACAGTCTATTTGCATCAACAACGCCCAGCCTGCAGCCCCAGTATGCAACGGCAGAAAGGATTAGTGCTGGCCACAGCAGACTTATAGAACATCCTGAGTAGTGTCCAACAGTTTTAAATTACCTTAACCTCCTCAAATAAAAATAGAGACCGCCCTGGCCCTTGAAAAGTTCATTCGTGTTCTTAACCCAGTCCAGTTTATTCATATATTTATTCATATATGTTTATTTGTTATTTCGGTGGCACGGTGGCGTAGTGGTTAGCACGTCCGCCTCACAGCAAGAAGGCCTGGGTTTGATTCCCGGCCTGGGTGTTTCTGTGTGGAGTTTGCATGTTCTCCCCGTGCTTGTGCGGGTTTGCTCCGGGTGCTCCGGTTTCCCCCCGCAATCCAAAGACGTGCACTGTAGATTAATTGGCCATTCTAAATTGACCGTAGATTCTCTCCTGCAGCGGCACTGGAACCCAGTCGTATCGGCAATGGGATCCTTCCGGTGGCACCGAGACAGGGGGGGACTTGCTGCTTGGGTAACAGCCTGTCCCTCATTACTCCCTACCCAGGCTCTGCGCACTGGGGAGTATCACCAGCCGGGATACCAGCCAGAGCGCAGCCATAGTCCTTCGGGACTGACGGAGGCCTACCATTTGTTATTTCACTAACCAGTGTCTCTCCCCCTTTTGACGGTCCCAAGGCTGGATAAATGCAGAGGGTTGTGACAGGAAGGGCATCCGGCGTAAAACTTCTGCCACATTAAAAATGCAAATGGTCAAAACAAAATTCATACCGGATCGGTCAAGGCCCGGGTTTACAACGACCACCATCAGTGCTGTTAACCAACAGGGTGCTGATGGAAATTGGACAACTGTTGGTCGAAGACGTCGAAGAAGGAGAGGCGGGAGGTGTGTCCGTAGACAGAGAGAGAAGAGGAAATGCGTGAGCCTAGGACTGAGAGTAGGGACTTTAAATGTTGGAACTATGCAAGGAAAAGATAGAGAGCTGGCTGACATGATGCAGAGGAGGAAGGTGGACATACTGTGTGTTCAGGAGACCAGGTGGAAAGGGAGCAAGGCGAGAAGCTTAGGAGCAGGGTTTAAGCTGTTTTATCACGGTGTGGATGGGAAGAGAAATGGAGAAGGAGTCATCTTGAAGGATGTGTTTGTCAGGAATGTTCCAGAAGTGAAAAGCGTGTCAGACAGAGTAATGAGTCTCAAGTTAGAAATTGAAGGCGTGATGGTCAATGTTGTTAGTACTTATGCCCCACAGGCAGGATGTGAGCTAGAAGAGAAGGAGAGATTCTGGAGTGAGTTAGATGAAGTGATGGGATGAGCAGGTTTGGCATCCAGGACAGGAACACAGAAGGACAGATGTTGACCGATTTTGCAAAAAGGATGGAAATGGCTGTGGTGAATACTTTCTTCAAGAAGAAACAGCAGCATAGGGTGACTTATGAAAGCGGAGGTAAGAGCACACAGGTAGACTACATCTTGTGTAGGCGATGTAATTTGAAAGAAGTCAGTGACTGCAAAGTAGTAGTGGGTGAGAGTGTTGCCAAACAGCATAGGATGGTGGTGTGCAGGATGACGCTGATGGTGAGAAAGGTGAAAAAGGCAAAGGCAGAGCAGAAGACAAAGAGTGTCATGTTGTCTTCAAGGAGGAGTTGAAATAGACTTTGGGTAGTCAGGAAGTGCTTCCAAATGACTGGACAACTACAGATAATGTGATCAGGGAGACCGATAGGAGAGTACTTGGTGTGTCCTCTGGAAGGAAAGTAGATAAGGAGACTTGGTGGTGGAATGAGGAAGTGCAGGAGTGTGTACAAAGGAAGAGGTTAGCGAAGAAGAAGTGGGACATTGAGAGGACCGAAGAGAGTAAACAGGAGTACAGGGAGACACAGCGTAAGGCGAAAGTAGCAGTGGCTAAAGCCAAACAGAGGGCGGATGATGACTTGTATGATAGGTTGGACAGTAAGGAGGGAGAAAATGATCTATACAGGTTGGCACAGCAGAGAGCTAGAGATGGGAAGGACGTGCAGCAAGTTAGAGTGATTAATGACAGAGAGGGAAATGTATTGACTGATGACAGAAGTGTGCTGGGAAGATGGAAAGAGTACTTTGAAGAGCTGATGAATGAGGAAAATGAGAGAGAAAAAAGAGTAGAAGAGGTGACCATTGAGGAGCAGGAAGTAGCAAAGATTAGTAAATGTGAAGTGAGGAGGGCACTAAAGAGGATGAAAAATGGAAAGGCAGTTGGTCCTGATGATATACCTGATGATATAACAGCTGCACTGTTGAGAAACCCCTCCCTGCAACATATTGCTCAACCACCCATGTGCGAGCTCGTTTCTCTAGCTGTGGCCATATAGCTTTTAGTCCGCGATTAGCTTTTTTGTTTTATTCATTGCAGTAACATTAATCTCCGCTTTTCTCCAGTCCCTCACTAGTTTCTCATTCACTCCAAACTTTCTTTCTGCTGCTTGATTACCATTTTCTGCTGCATATTTCACTACTTGCAGCTTGTAATCCACAGAAGAGGATTTTCTTTTGGGGGATATTTCTTCAATGGTGGATGAGCAGGTCCTGGTACCCAAGCCTAGAGTGCCCTCTTGTGGTTGCAAGTGTAAAAATAACAAAGGTGAAATTATGTTTGTTCTGATGATGAACAGAATTATATGTCATATTTTCACATATAAGTCGCTCTGAAGTATTAGTCGCACCTACAGCCAAAATATGAAAAAAGTGCGACTTATAGTCCAGAAAATACGGTAATTGGTTCTTGAGTCCGACTCTTGGGACACAGAATGTCACCTCTCTGGTGGGGAAGAAGCCTCAGCTGGTGCTTGAGGTTGAATGATACCAATTAAATATAATCAGACGCACCCGATACATTCATTTTCCAAACCACTTAATCCTACTTGGAACATAGAGCCCATCTCAGCTGACACTGGGCAAAGGTGGGCTACTTCCTGAACAGTAACCCAGAACATTGCAGTGTCAGCACACACAATACTTCACATCCACTCCTATGGGCAAGTTGAAATAGCCAATTAAGCTTATGTACATATCTTTCCACTGCGGGAGGAAACTGGAGTATTCAGAGAAAAACAGATTCTACAAACACCAGAGCCCAGGACTCAAACCCAGGACCTTCTTTCTGTGATGTAGACATTATTATAAATTACAAAATTAGATTTTATAAATTGGTTTTAATTATTTCATACAGTATATTATTATGTTGCTTTAAATTCCAACCATATTCCATATTAGTGATAACTGCATACAAATTCAAGTTAATGGTCTCTGATGCAAAAAACCCAAGTGTGCCATAAATATTTGAACACCAACAAATACTGAAACATTTTAACATATACATTTACAGCATTTAGAAGATTCTCTTATCCAGAGAAACTTACAATTATAAACTTTTTATAAAACTTGAGTAATTGAAGGTTAAGGGCCTCTTCAAGAGCTCAACAGTGGTGACAGTGCAAATTGAACTGGTGACCTTTGGATTAAAACCCCATCGCATTAACTAGTAAGCCACCAGTGCCCACATACTGGCAGTGTATTATACTTCACATGAGACAATTTCCTTAGTCTGTTCATTAAAACTGCATTTATGAGCCAAATTTTCAAAATTTTTGCAAATTTTTAAATTTTTTTTGCAAATTTCACTTCTGAAATTCTGGAGGCATGCGAGTTGAGGCACCAGCTTAAGAAAACCAGATTCAAAAATGAAGACAACCTACACAACTATACAGTTGCAAACAGAGAGGTAAGGAAAAAGATTATAACAAGAAAGAATGAGTGGACAGAGTAACAAAGTAAAGAAATGGAAAACGGATCAGCCAAAAAAACAAAACAAAACACAAGAAACATGGAAATCCTGTCTGAAGATGTCAATAGCAAAGAAGATGAGGATCAGGAAATTCTGAAGGCTGAAGTCAAATACACCATTTCAAAACTGAAAGCAAACAAGACTCCAGGTCAAGATAACATCCCAGCAGAATTAATCAAGAACGAAGTCGATGCAATGGTTGACATTCTCTGCTCCATGTGTAACAACATCCTCCACGCTGTTAGATGGCCCTCTCAATGGACGAAATCTGTCCTGATTCCCATTCCAAAAAAGAAAATGAGCAAAAAATGCAGTAACTACCGAACAATTAGCCTCATAAGCCACGCAAGCAGGGTTATGCTCACAATCATTCTTGAACACATTCGCCAAAAAGTTGATTTAATTCTTAGATCGCAACACAGTGGAGCAAATTCCCAACCTTTTATGCCTTTTATGTGAAAATCATCATAACCACCAAAAGAAATGATTTCACAACTTTATCAATTTCAAAAAAGTGTTTGACAAATCACTGGCATGGCGCATTATGGCATACAATGAAGAAGCAAGGAATTGGACAAAACATGACGAAGCTAATGCAGCAACTTTACAAAAACGTAACAACAACAGTCCTCACTGGAGACACCTATAGTGATTGGTTCACATCAACTATAGGAGTGTGACAAGGCTGTATCCTCTCACCCACTCTGTTTAACCTGTTTCTCGAAAGAATTAAGGTCGATGCTTTAGCAAACCACAAAGGAGGCCCAAACAGTGGAGGAGGAACCATTCATAACTTGCGTTTCACAGACATAGACCACAGTTGAGAGTAATCGCTGCAATACTGGATGCTACTGCACACAGCTATGGCATGGAAATCAGCGCGAGAAAAGTAAAGTGATGGTTACAGTTAAAGGTGACATGTGTCAGATTGTTGTGCCTCTTAATGGAGATGATCTGGAACAAGTGAAAAGATTCAAGTATTTGGGCTCAGTGATCACAGAAAAGACGACAAGTGAGGATGAAGTGAAATGCAGAATTGACGAACAACGGGTGCCTTGGGAAAACTGGATTTCTAGAAATCTGAATCTGAAACGGAAGATACGACTCATGAATGCAAGGTTACCACTATTCTGATTTATGGATGCAAAAGTTGGACAACAACAGAGAAAATATGCAAGAAGATCAAAGCTTTTGAAATGAAATGCTACCGCTGTCTACTTGGTATCTCATGGAGAGATAAAAGAACAAACGAGTTTGTTTGGAACAAAAACTGAGAAATTAATGCCAATAGACACCCAGAGAAATTCATGGAAGTCGTAATGCGCAGGAAGCTTATTTTCTTTGATCACCAAGTGAGACGAGATGCTCTAACAAAATTGCTTATGCAGGTAACCATCAATGGAACGAAGTACCAGGGGAGACCACAGCGAACTTGGCTGGATGATATCCAGGATTGGTCTGGAATTGCCAGCATGAACAGACTATATCACCTGACGGAAAACAGAGTGGAATGGGGAAGAAGAGTCAAACAGTCAAACAGTGGGTGCGCCAAAGGTCTAATCGACTACGACCTCAATGATGAAATGACTTGTAAAAGTGCATCATATTATCATGTTCTCTGGTGCAAATACTGTTTTATATAACTGTATAATGGTGCTTTATTTTTCTATGTTTTGCTATACTTAAATGCTTGCTGAGAATAATCAAATGATATGCTTAAGGGGCCATTCTTCATGTCTATTGTAAAAGTGCATACTTAAACAAAAGTGCATGCTTAGACACCTGTGACGCACTGAGCCTTCTGCGGTCTGTGTGACCTTCAACAGACTCGACAGTTTCTAGTTCGGTGGTATCCTCAGCTGTAGATCACTTCAAGGTCAGGAGGTGGGGGGGTGTGGGGGTTGTGACGCACCCAGAAAGAGCCCAGATTTATCGCAGCTGGTTGAGATAACAACACATCGTAGACCCAGTCACGAACCCGGAAGAAGGAACCTGCTCTGAAGCCCTTAAAAGCACATACCCGCGAGTGAGATCTCAGACCTTAACTAGCGTGCCTTTATGCATGTACTGTTGGTCTCCGTCTTTTGCAGACGACGCAATAAAGCTTCTCATATTCAACTCAAAACCAGTCCCCAGTCATCTTCTTTCCACATTCAACGGACTCAACAGATTATAGGATATATGTGTATATGTGAATAAATGTGCATGCAGGTATAAGCATACTACAGCCCCTTCATTATCTTTTATGCTCTTTCTCTTTTTATAAGTGCTGCTAAACAAAGGGCCACTAAACTGATTTTCATTGGTTATACAATAAAGATCTTGTTATCTTTATTTTCCCGTCAAAATGTCTGAACCATCTTGAAAAGTCCTCTTTTCCATCTCTCGTTAATACATGAGGAAAATCTCCTCATACTGTGGAGTAATATGACCAGAAGCAGGGTGAAAGGACAGTTTGGTACAAATGTTGTTACTAGCTATGGCTAATTTCACTGACCAACTTAGCAATAGTCAGAGGTATGTTCCTGAAATGCAACTGCTGAAAAGACTTAACGTTCAAAATAAGCTTAAGTATTTACACAGTTTTAGCTTTGTTGTGCAAGTCAAGTCCATCTTGAGGCTCTAGTACCCAGAGCCACTTTTGAAAACTTTACCATGCTATATCCCACACAGATAAGTTAACAAGCATCATGTTAGGCTGGTAACGAGCAGTGCAAAAATCCACATTGAGAGCAGGAAAAAAGTTCAGTCCATTGTGTGAGTCTCTGTCAACTCACTTATTTCATTCTTTAATTGTTAGCCTGATGATACAAAGTCCTGTTTTAATCTTAACCATCACATCGACCGAACTTAGTAGGAGTATTCCACAGCATGGAGAGAAAAGAAGACAGATGCTGTTGAAGCACAGGTAATGAACTAGGTAATCATGGCAAAACTCAAAACAGCACAAAAAAATAAAAAATAAAAAAGACACTTCACAAAACCCACTACCACCAGTGTAAGGGTTGTTCTTCCAGGCCTTAAGTATTAACTTACCTTTTTAACTGAAACGAGTTCAGGCTGTGAGTGACTCAAACACATGGGGACAGCATAGCATGTGTAGCTTAGTTCACCTTAATGTCCAAATACTTAAGCCAACTGAGCACTGAATACAAGTGATATGTCACCTTATTACCTTTCACCTTATTGCTCAGCATAGCTACAGTATGCGTAATGTTACAGGAAAGGTGCACCTTTTCTCTAGTTCCTGATTTAAATGGGGGGAAAAAAACAGAATACAATATAATGTTCAGTTCATTTTCTGTAACCGCTTAATCCTAATTAGGGTCACAGGGAGGATGGCATCCAGCCCAGCCGACTTCAGGCGAGGCCAGAGTACATCCTGGACGGCTCACCAGGCCATCACAGGGCAGAAACACGCTGACGGCTTTGCAGCTACTCTTGTCGAAAGTCAGAAATGGTTCTTTTACATGAACCTCACACCATAGACAGTGAGAGACAATGTCCGGACTTCAATAACCCAGTTAGCTGCACTGTGGTGCACAGTGACAACCTGTGGTGAGTGGGGCTTGAACCCCCAACCTTAGGATCAGTCCTTTACCACTAGGCCACCACTGCCCTTCCAATATAATGTAAACACAGTTATTACTAAACTTTAATCTGAGAAACACTTCTTTATATAAATAAATAAATGTCATTTTACAATGATAATTTTTGTCTTGGGGCGTTTTTGTTTGTTAGCTATCAATTAAAAAACTATGAAGATAGTTGAAGAAAAACACATCAAATTTGCGTGCACTTCTGACAAGGTGCAGTTTTATTTAGTAGAACAGCTGTATCCATTCTGCCTCAGGACAACAAAATTCCAAAAGGCTTGCTCACACTCAAAAGAGCACAATAAAAAGGTCTCTGTTGGACTGTGCTTAGCTCAGAAACAATGAGCCTAATAAGCATCAGTGTGACAGGTTTCTCCATGAGGCATTGACCCACATCAGGATTAAATTGCATGATTTTACTGGCGACTTCATAATACGGAAACATAAATCCCTGTAGACTTTAAGTCCTGTTCACAGCCAGCTTTGCCCAAGTATCCCAATACCAAATGACGAAAAATAGAATGGTGCAAATTTGATAATATTTTAAAAAGCCATATGAAAACAAAAATAAATAAAAGTTTTTCAAAACATAATTTAACATTAGACCCCCTTGTCTAAGGTTGCTAATTGTTATACAAACATGCCAGATAAACATGAAAAAGTAAATTTAAAAAATAGCAGCCGTATTGTGTATCTTTCTTCAGATTTTTGGGATGACATTTTTTGGAATTTCCAAGATTTAGAAATGACTGACTGTAATAAATGGCAGCACAGTGGTGTCGTGACTAGCACAGCCAGTTTACAGGTTTGAATCCCAGGCTCAACAAGGGCATTTTTGTGTAAATTTTGCATGTTCTTCCTGTGTTGGCATGAATTCCCTCGAGGAACTCCAGTTTCCTCCCACGGTCCAAAAATATGCGCACTAATTGGCTGTTCCAAATCTCCCTTAGGTGTGACTGTTTGTTAGTGGATGTTTCTTATTTATTTTTCTTATTTATACTGTATTAATCCCACAAGGGAATTATTGCCTCTGCAATACACACACACACACACACACACACACACACACACACACACACACACACACACACACACACACACACACACACACTCGGAACAGCGGATTGCCACACACATTGGGGCATCTGGAGAGCAGTTGGGGTTAGGTGCCTTACACTTCAGCCATAAATGTGGAGGAAGGGAAGATACAGCTCACTTCCCTACCACCACACATTTTCCCTGATGGTTCGGGAATCAAAGTAGCAGATTTTCGATCCCAAAGCCGCTTCTCTAACCATTGGACTACGGCTTCTACTTTTTGGTCAAGAAATTGTCTGACAAACTAATTATGGGTGTCCCCTACCTTTGCCCAGAGTCGACTGAGGTAGGCTCCAACCTCCACCCTCCCCACAACCCCATTAGTATAAAGAGTGTGGGAAATGAGTAACTGTAATAAACCATGTGTTATTGTCCACCATCTTAAGTCAAATCAGTATCCTGTGTTTGTGAGATAGATAATTACCAATTATGTGTTGAAGATGATGAACCATCACTGAATATTCCCTAAGAATATTTCAGGACTTTTCAGTTCAACATCCACCAAGAAACTTGCAAATCATTATTTGAGTATTTACTAGACAAGATCATAAGCAAAGTAATTTATTCATTCATTCATTCACTCATTCATTTTATCAGCTGCTTTATCATAATTATGGTTGCAGGTAGGCTGGCACCCATGTCAGCTGACTCTAGGTCGGGGCAGGGTACACCCTGGATGACTCACCAGGCCAACACAGGGCCAACACTCAAACAACCCTTGACACCCACGGGCAATTTAGAAAAGCCAATTAGCCTACTGTGCACGTTTTTGTACTGTGGAAGAAAACCGGAGTACACTGACGAAACCCATGCAAGCACAGAAAGAACATGTAAACTTCATACAGAAACACCCAAGCTGGGAATCGAACCCAAGCCTTCTTGCTGTGAGGTGGACATGCTAAGCTTTACGCCACAGTGCTGCCTTAAAGTAAATCAAGATTTTCAAGTAAATCAAGTACATTTTAACCATGATAGAGGCAAATCAGTTTTTGTAAGAACATCGCCAGCTGAAACTCTACAGTACAAAGAAGAAGCCATTTCTAAACAGGACTCAGAAGAGTGGGTGTTTATTCTGGGCCAGGGGTCATTTAAAATGGAGGGTGTGAAAGTGGAAAACTGTTCTGTGGTCAGATGAATCACGATTCAAAGTTCTTTATGGAAAACTGGGACGCCATGTCATCTGGATTAAAGAGGACAAGGACAACCCAAGTTGTTATCAGCGCTCAGTTCAGAAGCCTGCATCTGTGATAGTATGGGGTTGCATGAGTGCATGTGGCATGGGCAGCTTGCACATCTGGAAATACACTGTCAATGCAGAAAGGTATATTCAGATTCTAGAACAGCATATGCTCCCATCCAGACACCCTCTCTTTCAGAGAAGACCTTGTATTGTTCCACATGATAATGCCAGACCACATGCAGCATTAATTACAACATCACGGAAAAGGATCCGGGTATTGAAATGTCCAGATCTTTCACCTATAGAGGACATTCGGTACATCATAAAGAAGAAGCTGCAACAAAGAAAGCTCAAGACAGTTGAACAGTTTGACCCCTGTATTAGATGAGAATAGGACAGCATTCCTATTTCTAAATTTGAGAAACTTGTCTCCTCGCTTTCCAAACATTTGCAGACTGTTGTAAGAAGAAGAGGGATGCCTCACAGTGATGAAAATGGCCTTGTCCGAACTTCTTTGAGATTTGTTGACACCATGAAATTTAAAATCAACATATTTTTCCCTTAAAATTATATATTTTCTCAGTTTAAACTTTTGACTTGTCATCTATGTTCTATTTTGAATAAAATATTGAAATTTGGCACTTCCACATCCTTTGCATTCAGTTTTATTTACAATTTGTATAGTGTGCCAACTTTTTTGGAATCCAGTTTGTACATGAAAACACAAGTCGAACCAATTAAAACAAGATTTTATTGATCTATTTTTACATTTTAAATTATGATAATGGCAATGCTATCTGCTCAAAGTGACCATGACTAAATTGTATTGTATTGTTGTAGCACTTTATCCATACTGAATATTATGCTTAAAACGCTACATGTGAGCGTCTGTTGTGTTCATACATTATATACCTGTAATAATGTTTTTGCAATCCGATGCTCGTGAACTAAATATCACACCATTACCATGAAATTTCTACAAATTGTGACTACCTACTGCCTACATAGAGAAGGTTCTTGAATGTCTGTTTCAACTAGAATTTTGAGTATTAATTATCTAGGTTTAAGGACAAATAGAAAAAAAATACAAATCTCATTTAAAAAAGAAAGTTCCATGCTTTTCGGACCATAAGCCGCACTTAAAAGCCTTTAATCTTCAAAAAAAAAAAGAGTAAAAACCCTGACGATGAGCCTTATAATCCGGTGCACCTTATGTATGGATGAAGCCGTGCAACTCCATCTCACTGACACCATCAAAACTCAAGTGAAGTGCACTAATTCAGAGTTTATCATTATTTCGGTAGATTAACTAAAGAACTCCAACCACTAGACATTGGTGTCAACAAGTTGTAAGTTAGAGGGATCCAGGTTTTATGTCCAAATACCGTCATTAGTGTGATCGTAGTCAGATGAATTGCTGAGCAATACATGAGTGTTTTTTTTCCCACCTAATCTCAGTCTCTACTCTCAGGACACTCAGCTGACTTATTCAGAGTCCCATATTCATCACCGGGATAAAGCATTGCTACAGGTGTCCTCTTGAGACCCCAAATTAATATTCTTGAAGTTAAAGTTACACTGATAAAGCTCCTTAAGAGTAATGACTTCCGTTCTGTAATGAGTACAATATTCAAACTGCAAATGGGTGCTGCCATGTTAGTTACTGAGAATGTGCTGTCTGTTTAAGGGGGCGTGGCTGAGAGAGGTTTAAGTCACGGCTTGAAAGACTTCTAATCATAGTCTCTATTGAGCTGAGTGCATGCACAAAGGAATAATGGACAATAACAACAACAACAATAATAATAATAATAATAATAATAATAATTATTATTATTATTATTATTATTATTATTATTATTATTATTATGTTCTTTTTTCCTTTCGGCTATTCCCTTCAGGAGTCGCCACAGCAAATCATCTGCCTCCATCTCACCCTGTCCTCTGCATCTTCTTCTCTTATGCCAACGACCTTCATGTCTTCCTTCACCACTTCCATAAATCTCTTCTTTGGTCTTCTTCTAGGCCGGGGGTCGGCAACCCGCGGCTCTCGAGTCGCATGCGGCTCTTTAGCGCTGCCCTAGTGGCTCCCTGGAGCTTTTTCAAAAATGTTTGAAAATGGAAAAAGATGGGGGAGGGAAATATATTTTTTGTTTTAATATGGTTTCTGTAGGAGGACAAACATGACACAAACATTCTTAACGTTTTCCAATGCTGTAAAAATGTGTAGAATAAATATTACATTTCAACATTTCTGTCAACGAAGATTTGCGTCATAGCCTGTGACACACGTTTCTATCAGCAGTTCCGTGCATTGCTTGATGAAGTTGACAGCGAATATTCCGATCTCCTGCTACACAACAAAGTCCAATGGCTGTCCAGGGGTGAGGTTTTGCATCGCTTTGTCGCTTGTTTAGAACACGTGAAAACATTCCTGAAAAGCAAAGACCTGAACTACCCGCAACTGGAAGATACCGAGTGGCTCGAAAAACTGCACTTTTTGGTGGATATGACGAGCCACCTAAACAAGCTGAATGAAAGTCTCCAGGGGCGGGAAACACTGCACTGCAAATGCTGGAAGCTGTTTTGTCATTCGAGCGCAAGCTGACTGTCTTTGCCAGAGATGTACAGCGAGGCACGCTCTCCCACTTCCCCTCCTGAGAGAATTCAAAGAAGCCCATCACGCCCACACACTCAACAGTGATTATTTACAAGGTGCGATCGTTGAAATGCAAACTGCATTTGGGAGCAGATTTTTCGAGTTCCGAAAGGAAAAAATGACACTGTCTTTCCCTGTCACACCCCTGGAGATTGACCCGTCCTTGTCGAGCACATTTCCAGGAGTAAATCAAGCTGACCTTGAAATGGAAATGGCTGATATAGCCGACAAAGATTTATGGGTGTCCAAATTCAAACGTCTGACAGCCGAGCTTGAAGACGTCACTCGCCAGAAAGCCCAGCTTGCCCAAAGCCACAAATGGAGCGAAATTGAAAGCCTCCCAACACCCGAGAAACTTGTCTATGACACATGGAATGCTCTTCCTGACAGTGATAGGAACATGAAGACATATGCATTTGGAGTATTATCCATCTTTGGATCAACATACCTGTGCGAGCAGATTTTCTCAAACATGAACTACATCAAATCAAAATATCGCAGCCACCTCACAGATCAGAGCTCGCAGTCCTGCGTCAAGATTAAAGTTACATCTTACATGCCCGATGTTGAGAAAAAAGCTGACCAGTGATGTCCGAAAACAGAAGTCACATTAAACGGGTAAGAACACAATCCTGTCATAGGCACATATTTAGTAACAAAGTGGCTGTTTTTATAAAGTGATTTCTGATTTTCGTCAGTATATATTTGGAATGACACTGAGGGATATTATTGTGTTTTGTTGCTCAGGTCCCAGGATAGCTGCGTTGGTTGCGTGTCAAAAGAGAAGAGGATGCTGCTGCGTTTTACCCTTGCACTGACTTGCTTGGCATTTGCACAGAAATCAAACTTAAACTGTATTAATTTGATTTTATATACTTTACCTTTTCAAAAGGCTGCTGTTTTATTTTTATAAATGCAGGCTGCGTTTTATTGCACTCTGTTTGTTGCCCAGATAAGGGGCACCTTATGCACGTTCCATTTTGTTGTCAAAATAAAAATGACATCAAAAATCGGATTTCTTTATTGCATTTCTTTAATTTCATCAAAGCAATGAAACATAATTCATTAATATTGTAATGAAGTTAAACTCGAGGTGGCATCGTACAACAGAGTAGTCACGTGGTGCGTCATTCTCTACAGGATGCGCTGCAGGGAAAATAAACATTTAATCATGAAGGCTCATTATGTATTTGTAGCCAACTTAGTCATTTTGATAGTAGGCTAATATAGCTAATATAGATACATACAGCTTGTGTTGCCTTCATTATAAGGCTTATATAAGGCTTTTAATTTTTTGAGGCTCCAGACATATTTGTTTTTTGTTTTTTTGGTCCAATATGGCTCTTTCAACATTTTGGGTTGCCGACCCCTGTTCTAGGCCTTCTGCCTGGTAGTTCCAACCTCAGCATCCTACTACCAATATATTCACTAACCCTCCTCTGTACATGTTCAAACCATCTCAAGCTAGCCTCTCTGACTTTGTCTCCAAAACATATTACATAGGCTATCCCTCTGATCTGCTCATTTCTGATCCTATCCATCCTCGTTACTCCCAGAGAGAACCTCAACATTTTCATCTCTGCTACCTCCAGCTTTGCCTCCTGTCTTTTCCTCAGCGGCACTGTTTCTAAACCATACAACATCGCTGGCCTCACCACCATCTTGTACACTTTTCCTTTCATTCTTGCCGATACCCTCCTATCACACATCACACTGGACATTTTTCTCCAACCATTCCAACCAGCCTGCAAACGCTTCTTCATCTCTTTTCCACGCTCTCCATTGCTCTGGATTGTTGAGCCTAAGTGCTTAATACTACTACTACTACTACTACTACTACTACTACTACTACTACTAATAATAATAATAATAATAAAAATAGAGGGATCCGGGCTTCATGTCCAACTCGCGCAACTGTTAAATTCCGGCACTGAAGATGAAGAATTTGATGGCTTTGTGGAAGAGGAATGGACTGAAAAAGTGAGTTTATTGTTTTATATCATTACAACTGAACAATGTTGAGCGTTATTGTTAAGTGTATTATTTTATATTTTATATCGTTACAACAGAACAATGTTGAAAGTTACTGTGAAGTGTATTATTTTATATTTTATATCGTTATAACTGAACAATGTTGAGTTATATTGAAGTGTAATATTTTATATTTTATATCGTCATAACTGAACAATGTTGAGTTATTGTGAAGTGTATTATTTTATATTTCATATCGTCATAACTGAACAATGTTGAGTTATTGTGAAGTGTAATATTTTATATTGTATCTTATTTTAACTGAACAATGTTGAGAATTATTGTGAAGTGTACTATTTTATATTTTATATTATTTTATATTGTTATAACTGAACAATGTTGACAGTTATTGTCTTCTTTTCCTTTTGGCTGTTCCCTTCTGAGGTCACCACAGCGAATCGTCTGCCTCCATCTCACCCTATCCTCTTCTTCTCTTACACCAACTACCTTCATGTCCTCCTTCAGCACATCCATAAAACATCTCCTCTTTGATAGATTATTATCTTACCTCACTTACAAGCCTCGTAGAACTGATATAGACACCTCGCTACGTCATCACATTAAGCAACACTTTTACATTAACCACTGCAGAGTTTCATTAATAATCTTCCAGAATTATCAACTATGATTGGATCACTATCAGACCCCACAGAACTTGATCAAGCCAACGAATGCTCTGAGTCAAATTTACACCATAGGCTAGATAATGTAGTGCCTCATAAAAGAAAACCAATCAGAGTGAAAAAAATAGCCCTCTGGTATAATGATGAAACACGCACATTCAACCCCACAAATTAGAACAAAAATGGTGGCAAACTAAATTACTGCTTTTCCAAATAAAATTGAAGGAGAGTCTCGTTAATTACAGAAAAGCTCTTAGTGCTGCTAGACTGCTAGAGCAAAATATTTCTCAAATCTAGTAGAAGATAACAAAACTAATCAAAAATACATATTTAATATTGTTTCAGAATTAACCAGGAATTAGACTATAAATAAAACCTGTAGTTTTAATAAATAAAACCTTCATTTAAGCCATAAATAAAATCTGCCAACTTATAACAAAGACAATTGTAGAAATCTGCAAATTTGTCCTTTAATGAAGACATAAACGAGGCATCAGTTTCCAGGTGTCCAGGTCACTGATTTTACGGTCATTCTCACAAACCTGAGACACTAATGTATCAAATTCATTGCCTTCTTACTCATCTGTACTGGAAGTAGCGTCACCTTCCGCAATTCTTTGTTTACCTCCGCCTGGTACACAATTGGAAGTGGGCGGGATCGGAGACGGTCGTGAGTTTCCGTCACTGTGAAAAGTTGTTAAATTGCTTCCAACATTTTCGAAACTCTTTTCCATTTTCTGCATAGCTGCAGTCTAGGTCACTTGATTTTTCACCATAAATTCTAACAGTTTCATGAGGTGGTTATCAGTGGTGACCTCACCTTCCTTGCTGCTCACTGGCTTGTCACCTCGAGCTTTGGCCGAAAGTAGATCATCAGGGGTCTCACCACCCGATTAAATTTCTCCGTCTGAGGCAGCAATGTCCTTGACATTTGGCTGCTCTTTCCTTTTCCATGAGGATTTCATTCTCTTTCCACTTCTGGAAGTTGACGGCATGCTCTGTACAATGCCAAGTGCTCCCTAATGAGCCTCTACCCCTTTGGGGCTGTGGTTGGACACCCTTCGTGTCGCCATTGTTCTAGCCCTTTAGGCTGACCACAACCTGCGGCTGTTTTGGTCAAATTCGTATCACCATTGTTCTAGCCCTTTAGGCTGACCACGACCCGCGGCCGTTTTGATCAAATTCACACAGCTGTCATTCAAGCAAACCAGCTAAGTCTCCAAAAGTGATTTTTAAACAAAGAATCACATTCAGTCCTCAAAAAGGTGTTTGAACTTCCACTTCTAATGAGAGAAATTAAAAAAAAACGTTGTTGCTGGACACCCTTTGTGTCGCCACTGTTCTAGCCCTTTAGGCTGACCACGACCCGTGGCCATTTTGGTCAAATTCACAACTGTCGCTCAAGCGAACCAGCTAAAAGTCTCCAAAAGCGATTTTTAAACAATGAATCACACTCAGTCCTCAAAAAGTTCTTCGAGCTTCCACTTCTAACGAGAGAAATTTCAAAAAATGTAGCAGAGATAAAAAGTATGTTGAACACTGATATTCTGCTGAAGCGAACTGATATTCTGCGCATGCGCATCTCACGTAGTCCTGATAGGATGGAATAGGGAGGTGGAATTGAAAATGTCAGGCAAAAATTTGTTTCCCGAAAATTAAAGACAGTAAATAATAATACAGTGGTACCTCACTTTATGAAAGTCTCACCAAACGAAAAAATCAGGTTGTGAAACGCATTTTCCTAAATTTTTTGTGTCTGGATACGAAACAAGTCCACATTATGAAAGCGACATCTTAAAAATTCAAACACACCTTTCAAACATTCAAACAATGCTCGAGTTACTTTCCCATTGGTTGTCTCCCAACACCCTGCCCCACTGGACTCCCATTGGCTAGGAGGGAGCTGAATCTCAATAATACAGTACTGTACCCATAATGCTTTTCGTGTGCCTTTGACCCATTGTTTGTCACACGCGTGAAGGGGAGTTGTACTGTTGGTTTGTGAGTTTTTTTGAGTGTGCTCATTGCAGCGTTATTTTTCGTTATTAATCATGAGCCCCAAGAAAGAAGAAGCGGGCTTTGTTATCAATAAAGGTAAAACAGGAGATGATAAAAAATATGAAAGTGGGATGCGATTGAGTGAAATCGCAAAGGACTATGGCCGAAACCCCTTTACAATCAGGACGATATTGAAGTAGAAGGAGGCCTTAAAAGCGACGACCCCTTGGAAAGGCCTCACTGTGATATCGAAAAAAAAGGTCGTCACTGAACGACAAGCTGGAGAGACTGTTACTCCATTGGATAAAGGAAAAAGGAATTGCCGGAGATACAGTGACGGAGGTGATTATTTCGAAAAAAGCAACCACCATATTTAAGGACCTCATAAAGGAGGGTAATTTTCTTTTACTTTTAACACATATTTCATACATATTTCATACAAAATTGGTGTACTTTTATAATTTTTAAAGAGTTTATGGGATAGTATTGGGAGCCTTGGAACGAATCATGCGTTTTACATGTAAAACGCGGTTCAATTTACCAAAAATGCAGGTTACGAAAAAGGTGCTGGAACGGATTAATTT
The DNA here is from genome assembly GCA_024760905.1 of Plotosus lineatus. Lineage (NCBI taxonomy): Eukaryota > Metazoa > Chordata > Actinopteri > Siluriformes > Plotosidae > Plotosus > Plotosus lineatus. The sequence continues at coordinate 227,734 of CM045737.1, read as the reverse complement.
AGTAAAGTGAGGTACCACTATATACTGCAATCAGTTTCGCAACTACAGTGTTTTAGCTCCATTCAAAAAAATAGAACTAATCTTATTAATTTCCTCATCAATCATCAACCTGTGTACTTAATCCAGTACCTCCATGTTTCCTTAAACAAATATTATCAGAAGTGATTAACCCTTTATTAAATGTAATAAAGTCTTTCCTCGGCACTGATTATGTACCTAAATCCTTTAAGCTAGCAGATATCAAATTTCTGATTCAAAAAACTGATCTCGACCCATATCAGCTGTCGAACTATAGACCAACATCAAACCTCCCTTTTATCTCTAAGACCTTAGAAAAAGCTTTAGTGCAGCAGTTATGTTCATATCTTTGTAGCAATAACATTCACGAAATGTATCAGTTAGGATTTAGGCCTCATCATAGCACAAAGACAGTACTCGTTAAGGCAGTAAATGACCTACTGGTGGCCACCAACCATGGCTATGTCTCCCTGCTCGAGTTACTTGACCTCAGTGCAGCCTTTGACACTATTGATCATAGGATTCTTATTGACAGATTGAGAATGCTGTTGGAGTTAAGGGAACCGCCCTCTACTGGTTTAAATCTTACTTAACTGACTGTTATCAGTTTGTAGATGTAAATGGTGATTTCTCTGCATGTTCTGAAGTTAAGTTTGGTATTCCATAAGCTTCTGTAATAGTTCCGTTGCTTTTCCCTCTACATGTTCCCTTTAGGTAATGTCATTCATGATCATGGTATTCGCTTTCATTGTTATGCTCATGATACACAGCTATATATTTCAGCAAATCCAGATGAGAGACACCAGCTTAGTAAAGTTGAGAAATATGTGAAGTACATTAGACACTGGATGCTTACTAACTTCCTCTTATTAAACTCTGATAAGACAGAAGTTCTTGTACTCGGATCTCAAGCAGCTAGAAATAAGGTTTCTGATGATGTAATAAGTTCTCATGTGTAGCGGTAAAGGAACTTGGAGTGATTCTTCATGCTAGTCATTCTATTGAAGCTCATTTAGATAATATTACTCGGGTGGCTTTCTTTCATCTCAGGAATGTTGCTAAAATAAGAAATATGATCTCAGTGCATGATGCAAAAAAAAAATTGTTCATGCTTTTGTTACTTCGGGATTAGATTACTGCAATGTGTTACTGTCTGGGTGTTCTAATAGGAGCACCAACAAGCTCCAGTTAGTCCAGAATGAAGCAGCAAAAGTCCTTACTAGAGCCAGAAGACACAAGCATAACACCCCAATCTTATTTACACTGCATTGGCTTCCAGTTAAATTTCAAAACAAATATAAAGTATTGCATTTTGAGGACCATAAGGCGCACCGAATCTTAAGGCACAACAGCAAGGAAAGGTTCATTTCCATACACAAGGCGCACCGGATTATAAGGCACATTAAGCGAGACAAAAGTCAGATCAGTCAAACTTTATTCAACTCATTCTCAATAACGCTCATGATTGTTCAGTTGTACAAGACGGTGATGAGGCCAGCAATGTTGTATAGTTTAGAAACAGTGGCTCTGAGGAAAAGACAGGAGGCAGAGCTGGAGGTAGCAGAGATGAAAATGTTGAGGTTCTCTCTGGGAGTAACGAGGATGGATAGGATCAGAAATGACTACATCAGAGGGACAGCACATGTAATATGTTTTGGAGACAAAGTCAGAGAGGCTAGATTGAGATGGTTTGAACATGTACAGAGGAGGGATAGTGAATATATTGGTAGTGGGATGCTGAGGTTGGAACTACCAGGCAGAAGGCCTAGAAGAAGACCAAAGAAGAGATTTATGGATGTGGTGAAGGAAGACATGAAGGTCATAGAAGTAAGAGAAGAAGATGCAGAGGACAGGGTGAGATGGAGGCGGATGATTTGCTGTGTCGACCCCTGAAGGGAATAGCCGAAAAGGAAAAGAAGAAGAAGTTGTAACACATGAAATATAAAATAATACAGTTGCATGAGTTGGACATAAAGCCCTGATCCCTCTAACTTACTTGTTGACACCAATATCTAGTGGTTGGAGTTCTTTTATTAATCCACCGGAATGATGGCAGGTTCTGAATTAGTTCACTTCACTTGGGTCCTGACGGTATCAGTGAGATGAGCAAGCATGGAGTCACAGATCAATAGATACGGAGATTAGGTGGGAAAAGTCTTCCAGAAAAAGTCTTCTGGAGTCGTGACGTAAACATCTCTCAGCCACTCATGTATTACTCAGCGAGTCACCTGACTATGATAGCCGTAATGCCTTTATTTGGACATAAAGCCCAGATCCCTCTAACTTACAGCCTGTTGACACAATATCTAGTGGTTGGAGTTCTTTGGCTAATTCATGATGATGATATGAATGATGGCAAGCTCTGAATTAGTTGGCTTCACTTGGGTTTTGACGGTATCCATGATATGGAGTCGCACAGCTTCATCCGTCCATAAGGCGCACTGTCAATTACATAAATAAAGATTAAAGGGTTTTAAGTGTGCCTTACGGTACTACTTTTAACTTATAATGCACTTAATGGTCTCGCTCCTCATTATTTTTGCGAACTTCTTGACGCTTATGATCCAGCATGCCCCTTAGATCAAAAAATGCAGGATGCTTAGTGATATCTTGAAAAATGAAGACTACTGCAGGGGCAAAGATTCTCTTACAAAGCAATGCAGTTATGGAATTACCTTCCAGTTAATATTAATTAATGTAACTCAGACACAATCTCTGTTTTTAAGACGAGGCTGAAAACTTACTTGTTTAGTGGAGCATTTAGTTAAAAAGCTTTTATTAGGTAAAGGACCAGATCTGGGGGTCTCAGGCACAGAGAGTTCTGGTAAACTGTGATGTGGGGATGCTGTCGCTCCTCACTCTACATGCTCACGCAGGTCCATTGACAGTGGAGTGGCTGATTGCCCAACGGCACATGATGCCCTCATGTCTGCCTTCCTTCTTTTCTCTCTTTTATTTATGCTGCCATAGTGAATCACGCTAGGGTCTCTGGTTCCACTGAACTGAAGTCTTCTATTTCCAATACACTATTCTGAGTATACCTAACCCCCCCCCCAATTTTGTTTAGGAACACATGCTTTTTCTGGGATGGTGGACTTTATTTTGGACAGTAATGAAGTTCCTCGTATATGATTTGTATCTTTATGGTTCCACCCAAATGAGATTGGGTTTCCCTTTTTGGACCTGGTTCCTCTCAAGGTTTCTTCCTCACATCAACTGAGGAAATTTTTCATTTCTACTGTCGCCGCAGCCGAGACTCATTAGGGATGTGTAGGGGTAGTAGACAATGTTTAAACTCTTTTATACATTATAAACTCCTACTTTTATTTTGTATAGCTACTTTTTGAGAATGTCAATTGTAAAAAGCGACATACAAATAAAACCGAATTGAATTTAACATTAAAAAATATTTAAGCTAACTATTGGTGTGACATCCATTTACTTTTATTCATTCATTCATCTATTTTCTTAACTGCTTAATCATAATTAGGCCGCAGGGAGGCAGTCATCCAGCTCTGCGAACTATGGTGAAGGTCCACCATGAACAGCTCAACAGGTTCATCACAGGTCACTTCACCTTAATACCCTAAAGCAGCGGTCGGGAACCTATGGCTCTCGAGCCATATATGGCTCTTCCGGAGACGTCATATGGCTCCCAGACAGTTTGGAGTTGAGGGGGCCAAAAAAAATTAAATTAAATTAAATTAAATTAAAATATATATATATTTTGGAACTGGTTTTAAAATACTAGTGATAATCTTAATAATATTAAGTAATTTAAAATTAGTTTTAAAGATACATTTTAAAAGTCAGGGTGGGTTGCGGCACTTGCAATCCGCCGGTGACCGAAGATCAGGTCGGGAACCAATCGATCGCAAGTACGCGTCACAGGTCATTGTCAATGTACGGAAATTAATTTTATCAGAGATAAAATTTCAACCCTTCAACCCGCTTCAACCCTTGTAACAGAAAAGATGGCGAAAAGAAAAAAAGACGATGATTACCGTACATTCCAGGCTGCGTGGACAGAGGAATTTGCATTTGTGGAGAGAGCAGGATCCGCAGTATGTCTAATATGCAATGACAAAATTGCATCAATGAAACGCTCAAATATAAAGCGGCACTTCGATACGCGTCATGCTTCTTTTGCATTGAAATATCCACCGGGGGACAGCAGGAAAAAGGCATGCGAAGAGCTGCAACGGAAAGTGCAGATGAGCCAGCAGCAACTGTGTGTCTGGACCACGCAAGGTGACGGTAATTCCGCTAGCTTTGCGGGTGCTTTGGCAATAGTGAAGAGTGTAAAGCCGTTCACAGATGGCGAATATGCCAAAACATTTATGCTTGATGTGGCCAATGAACTTTTTGATGACTTTCCAAATAAAGCCAAGATAATCAAAAAAATAAAAGACATGCCACTGTCAGCAAGAACGGTTCACGATCGGAGCATCATGATGGCGAATCAAGTCGAGGAAACACAAATTAAGGACATAAACGCTGGGACATACTTTTCTCTCGCGTTAGATGAGTCAACAGACGTTAGCAATCTACCTCAGTTCAGTAAAATTGCCAGGTATGCTACAGGTGACACACTGCATGAAGAAATCTTGGCTGTTTTGCCAATGAAAGAGACAACAAGAGGAGAGGATTTATTCATGTCGTTCATGGAGTTTGCTAAAGAAAAAAAAATACCACTGGATAAACTTATTTCTGTGTGCACTATTGGTGCACCATGCATGTTGGGGAAGAACAAAGGGTTTGTAGCACTTCTCCGTGAGCATGAAAAGAGAGCAATCCTAAGTTTTCATTGCATCCTGCACCAGGAGGCGCTTTGTGCTCAGACGTGTGGCCAGCAACTTGGTGAGGTGATGTTGCTGGTCATTCGAGTGGTCAACTTCATTGTCGCCCGAGCTTTAAATGATCGGCAGTTTAATGCTCTGTTGGAAGAAGTTGGGAATCAATATCCCGGTCTGATTTTACACAACAACGTGCGTTGGTTGTCCAGGGGGAAGGTGCTCAACCGTTTTGCAGCTTGCCTGAGTGAAATACGGATTTTTCTAGAAATGAAAGGCGTCAAGCATCCTGAGCTGGACAATACTGCCTGGCTCCTGCATTTTCACTATCTTGTGGACATAACTGGCCATCTAAACCAGCTTAATGTGAAAATGCAAGGTATTGGGAATACAATCTCATCCCTTCAACAAGCAGTGTTGGCATTTGAAAGTAAGCTGGAAGTTTTTCTCAGGGACATTGAAACAGGTCGTCTTCTGCACTTTGAAGGACTGCAGCAATTTAGAGATGCATGCTTAGCAAGCGACCCCACACAACATCTGGATCTCCAGCAGCTAGCTGACTATACGTCCAATCTCCTGCAGTCATTCAAGGCACGTTTTGGAGAATTTCGTGCGAACACTGGTCTTTTCAAATTCATCACTCATCCACATGAGTGTGAAGTGGACAAAATCAACCTGATGTGCATCCCCGGAGTCTCCATCGCAGACTTTGAGCTGGAAGTTGCAGACCTGAAGGCATCTGATATATGGATGACTAAGTTCAAGTCACTTAATGGAGAGTTGGAAAGACTTGCACGACAGCGAGCAGAGCTGGCGAGGGAACACATGTGGTCAGAAATAAAAAAGCTTCAACCTGAAGACCAGCTAATTCTTAAAACTTGGAACGAGCTTCCTGTGACATATTACACAATGCAGCGTGTGAGTATTGCCGTACTGACCATGTTTGGCTCTACGTATGCATGTGAGCAGTCATTCTCGCATATGAGAAACATTAAGACCAACCTACGCTCGCGTTTAACTGATGGAAGCCTCAACGCCTGCATGAAACTCAACCTCACTACATATGAACCAGACTACAAGGCCATCAGCAAAACCATGCAGCACCAGAAGTCGCATTAAAAGTAAACCTTTTATTATTATTATTATTATTATTATTATTATTATTATTATTATTATTATTATTATTATTATGTGTTTAAAATACTATATGGCTCTCAAAAAATATATATCTAGAAATAATTTAGTTTTATGGCTCTCCAGGTCAAAAAGGTTCCCGACCGCTGCCCTAAAGTAAAGCACTGTCTTGGTGCTTTATTCTTAGATTTGATAGAAATCAGATTTTATTGCTATTCTTAGTGCATAATGCATCAAAGCAGAGATGATTGACAAGTAAGTCACTGTACTGTACATCAGTGGTCCCCAACCGCCAGGGGTGGACCGGTAACGGTCCATAGATCAATTGGCACTGGGCCGTACAAGAAATAAGTAATTATTTCCTTTTTTTTTTAATTATCTGAGTCTGAACAATCTTTTATTTTTGAAAAAATATTTTATTTTGAAAAATGACCAGATTCTCTCTGAAACATCTCGGTCATTTGAGCGTTAAAATGCAACCCACAAGCAAAATGAGTAAGAAACAAAAGACTTTTAGAAAGTTTCTTTGTGAAGGGCAAAAGGCCCAGTGAAGAGACAGAAGAGCCCAAGTCTGTCTGTCTTCCTTTCGGCTTCTTCCCTTTTACTCGGGAGTCGTCACAGCGAATCATCTGATTCGCACGTTTGATTTGGCAGAGGATTTTACGTCGGATGCCCTTCCTGTCACAACTCTTTTTAGCAAGGGACAGAAACACGTTGACGGCTTTGCAGCCTACTCTTTACGAAAGTCAGCAATGGTTCTTTTACATGCCTCTCACCATAGAAAGTGAGAGACATGGCCCGCCTTTGATAACGCAGTTAGCCGCACTGGGGGGGGGGGACGGTGACAACCTTGTGGAGAGTGGGACTCAAACCCCCAACCTTTGGATCAGCGATCCAGCGCCCTTTACCACTAGACCACCACTGCCTCAGACAGAAGAGCCCAAGACTTCCAAAAAAACACCCGAAGGTTTTAATAGACAATACCAAGAGTCCTAGATGAAATATGGATTTATCACGACAGGTGATTCCCACACACCAAGCCTGCTCTGCGACGGCTCTCTAACGAGGCAATGAAGCCTCCTAAACTTCAAAACTGGATTTGTGGGGACGGCAAGTGAACAGAGGCATTTTGGACATGTTTCTGACATTAGCAGGGCTTTTGGGTGGCCTTCACTATCCCAGCTGATGCACGATTACCTGTGTTTGCTTTTAGAAGAGTAGACTGGACAGAAGCAACACACTTCAGGTGTCATTGTCTCCCATTATCCCCAGATAGGACCATCTCATTGCAGAGAAACAAGCCCAGGGCTCCCACTGATTTAGCGTTATAGTGAATTAAATTTTTCATGTACTTTATATTCATTTTTGTGGTGTATCTGTATCTTATTTAGAAGGCATGTTTAAATGTTACCATAGCGACCAGAGTCAGTGTTAGGGCAGTGGTTGCCAACAGAGGGAGGTGGGGGGGGCTTGTTAGTCTTAGCTGGTACACAAACATGCACAAGCCTTATCTGATAGTTCAAAGTGGCAACTTTATTTCGGCTGTTAAAAAATAACATTCATGGAGTGTTTTTTATTATTATTATTATTAATAATAATAATAATAATAATAATAATAATAATAATAATAATAATAATGTTGTGTAAATATATTTAGATAATGGAGAAAGAAATGTGGAATTGCTGGTTCTTGTCATTTATTTATTTTTCCACATGAAATATTGACAAGAAGCATTGACCGGTCCGTGGTGATAAAAAGGTTGGGGACCACTGCTTCATTTAGGTGCGAGAGTCTGGAGTTAAATAATATACATAATTTTGTGATGAGCATGCAGAATGGAACTGCATGGATGGATTTTCTTAACATTGTCTTGTAGTTTCTCTGGCTGGTTGAGATTTGCAAAATATGTACTGTTGTGAACCCTCTTTTCGAGATCTCACCAGTTCCTTTTGTCCTTTGATGCGTAAAAGACCAAGCAAATTTAACCAGTTCCCAATTTAATACTTTACGAAGTACTTACAAATAAATAAATAAGAAACCAAAACAAAAATACATTTTTATTTACAAAATACTTTACAAAAGAAGTACAAATTATCTTGTCTCATGGCCATGGATTTCACTAAACGCACAGGGGATCCAGTGGTTGACCTTAGATGTCCTTTATTTGATGTCACAGGACTTATGTTTTTCATGATATGCAAGGAGTAACAATATCTATGGAACAACATAAATCCTGCCTCACAAAACAGGATTTGTTGTTTTTACCTTTAAACATCGATATCATGTACTATTACACCCACCATAAGTTAACAGACTTGTATCACTTAAAAAAACAATGGAAACGGCTACTTCTTACTTAAATAACTCTGAGAGATGTTCGCTGAGCGTTTTCCTCAGCTATAGAAGTGATACTTCCAGAATAAAAGAATACAACTCATTATTTCAATCAAAAACTGCACATTTACAACTGCACCACTTTTATGTTAGTTGCTGAGAGAAAACGCACTCTCATTGGGATGCTGAATTGGGCCATGTTCCAGAGAAAGCAATATGATGTGTAGGCGCCATGCAAACAAAACATGATCAGAGAAACTCCCAAGCAAGCTGGTGTCCCAAATGACTTTTTTGCATGACATTAAATAATTATGTTCGTGTTTGTCTCTCACTGAGTGCATTTCCATTTACAGTTAATTCTTCTGTATTAAAATAGAACATGAAAAAAGAAAAAAAAAAAAAAACAGAAATAAACTCTAACTAATTGCTGGTGGTGATTTGACCTACTCTTAACCAAATGTGCCAAATGTGTTAAATTATTTATTTATTTTCAGAAAAAGTGTGCTGGAAATATAACTAAGGCATCTGTTAGAGAGAGAGGGAGAGAGCGAGAGAGAGAAAGAGAGAGAGAGAGAGAGAGAGAGAGAGAGTTATGGTAAAATCTGAGCAGGTATAATACACTTACATTCCAGATGGCGAAGAAGATGAGAGAAGCACAGAGGATGAGAGAAAGCATGTAACAGAACGCAGCGAAGGTGAACATTATTTATTATAATTTATATCCAAACACGAAGAAAAGAAACGAAAAGAAGCGCTTTAGGCTGGGAGAGTCTGCCGGGATTCTAACATCTTTCATCCACCCCAGCGACACGTCTCCTGATCACCGTCGGATTTAAATAGACTCTGATGTCAAAAGGAGTTCAAATAAAAATACATAAGTACACAATCACAAACGACACAGATCATAATACAGCATCGTGCAGTTCTCTGGATCCGTGTAAATAGAGAGAGAGAGAGAGAGAGAGAGAGAGAGAGAGAGAGAGAGAGAGAGAGAGAGAGAGAGAGATATTACTGCGGGAAAGAGAGAGAGAGAGAGAGAGATTACTGCGGAAAAAAGAGAGGGGGACAGAGGGGGAGAGAGAGAAATTACTGGATACTGTGGGAAAGAGAAAAGGGTAGAGGGGAGTGAGAGAAAGGGAGCAAGAGGGAGAATTTATCATTTAAATCATTCACCACGACAAATTTAATAATTCAGCAAAGAACTAAAAGCCTTCTTTCATGTGCATGATACATACTTAATTTTACAAGCTCCTAAAATCTTCCCTTAACTACTTACCATCTTCTGCCATCTTGTGGATAAACTTTGATATCACAGTTTTTAAAATCTATATTAATAACAATAATACAGTAATAATAACTGTGATGGCCTGGCCAGCTGTCCAGGGTGTATCTCGCCCTCGCCCAGAGTCGGCTGAGATGGGCGCCAGTAAATAATTGGCGCTGGTAAATGGTCGCCAGTAAAGAAAACATATTGCTCAGAGAAATCCCATGCAAACATGCAAATCCCATGCAAACACAGGGAGAGCATGAAACTTCACAGATAAATACCCTCACTAAGCCTGGGACTCAAGCCCAAGACATTGCTGTGAGGTGAGCATGCCTTAAGACAGTGCTGCTCAAAAGAAGTAGACAAAGAAGAATACTTTTACATAGGATCTTCTGCAAACACAAGGTACATGTGTAAAGCAAAATAAGAAAGTCAAAGCAATAAATAGTAAAGAAGGAAGATTTTTAAACTTTATTTTGACTGAAAGTTTTGGATCGTCATAGCATAATACACAAAAAGGCTGTGTACAATGTATAAATATTCAGTCTTTGTCAAAATAACAGGAAGTATTGACTGAATCGTTAAGTAGTCCTGAGAGTGAGATTCCAAGAGTTGCAAGTGGTACTGCAGATGAATTCAGAAATATGCCACAGACTGGACAAAAGCAGAGTAATCACTGTTTTAATGTGTGTAAGGTTTATCTCCTTCTTCTTTTTTATATCATGTTTAAAACATTACATCTCAAATAGGCATAAAATTATCATCTTCGTCATCTTCATCATCATCATCATCATCATCATCTTTTTCTTCTTCTTCTTCTTCTTCTTCTTCTTCTTCTTTTTCTTCTTCTTCTGCTTAATCTGGGATCGGGTCGCACAGTTAACAGCCTAAGCAACGAGGTTAAGATGTCCCTTACCCCAGTCATTTCCTCCAGCTCTTACCGGAGGACAGAGAGGCATTCACAGACCAAGTGAGGGACATAACTCCTACGGTGTGTTCTAAGTCAACCTGGGGTCTCTTCACGGTTGGACATGGCTGAAACACTACACCAAGGAGGTGTTTGGGAGGCATTCTAACCAAATTCCCAAGCCACCTCAACTGTCTCCTCTCAAAACGGAAGAGAACAGTTACTACTCTGAGCTCCTTCCAGATGGCTGAGATTCTCACCCTATCTCTAAGGGAGAGCACCGCCACCCTGCAAAGGAAGCTCATTTCAGCCGCTTGAATCCACAATCTTGTTCACTATCAAAGCTTGTGACTATAGATGAGGGAAGGTCGATTGGCTATTAAATTGAGAGCTTTGCTTTGCAGTTCAGGTCCCTTTTCACCACGGCAGACTGGTACAAGCTCTGCTTTACAGCAAAGGCTACAACGTCCACCTGTCGATCTCCTACTCCATCCTTCCATCACTTGTGAACAAGACCTCAAGATATTTGAATTCCTCTACTCTATGCGGCTCTAGTGTTGTGATGATGAACCGAATTTGATAAAATAAATAAATGTTAAAGGAAGGTGGATCAACGAGAGTATTAATGCCAAGCATTCGTAAAGCTATAGTTGTAAAATAAAGCACTTTTACAGGGAGAATGTGGGCGTCTAAAAAGAATGGAATAGCGTGTTCTCTATTAGTGGCAAACTATAGTAAGCTTTTGTAATATCAAAATTTTGTCCAGGTTCTTTCGAGATGTTTGTTCCCATACCGCCAGACCATAAGAAAGATATGGCTGCATTCGAGATCGATATATGTCTATTAGGATTGACTTGGGAACAAAGTGTCAAAATACACTCAAAATACAGTACACTCAAAATAAGTAGAGCAAGACATAATCAATATGAAACCTCCAGGAGAGATTTGAGATGATAAATACACCAAGATACTTAACATATTCTTTCTGTTCAAACTGTTCCAGTTTTTGTGAAGTATTATTAAATACCTTAAGGTTTAAGTTATATTGCTGATGCTTTTGATGAGGTCTGTATATCACATATTTTTTTTTTTTATATTCAGTATTAATATGTTGGCAATAAGCCATTGTTGTATCTTTATTTGATGTAGAGTCCAGTGATTTAATATCTTTGTTTGCGTAAAGAAGGTGAGTGTCATCAGCAAATATGAAAAATTCAAGCTTTCTCGAGGAAGCGACAATATCATGAACATAAATCTTCTTCTTCTTTTCCGATAGGCTGTTCCCTTCAGGAGTCGACACAGCAAATCATCTGCCTCCATCTCAGCATATCCTCTGGATTTTCTTCTCTTACACCAATTGCCTTCATGTCCTCCTTCACCACATTAATGAATCGTCTCTTTGGTCTTCCTCTGGGCCTTCTGCCTGGTAGTTCAAACCTCAGCATCCTACTACCAATATACTCATTATCCCTCCTCTGTAAATGTCCAAACCATCTCAATCGAGGCTCTCTGACTTCGTCTCCAAAACATCTTACATGTGCTGTCCCTCTGATGTGCTCATTTGTGATCCTATCCATCCTCGTTACTCCCAAAGAGAACCTCCACATTTTCATCTCCGCTACCTCCAGCTCTGCCTCCTGTCTTTTCCCCAGGGCCACGGTTTCTAAACCATACAACATCGCTGGCCTCAACACCGTCTTGTACACTTTTCCTTTCATTCTTGCCAATATCTTCATCTCTCATACATGTCCTGCACCACTCTAACATACTTCTCTGCCACTCCAGACTTCCCTTCGCGGCACCCTGTCATATGCTTTCTCCAGATCCACAAAGGCACAATGTAGCTCCTTCTGACCTTCTCTGTACTTCTCTATTAACATCCTCAAAGCAAACACTGCATCTGTGGTGCTATTTCTTGGCAGAAAGCCAAACTGTTGTTCACAAATTCTGACCTCTGCCGTTAGTCTAGCTTCCACTACTCTTTCCACTCTTCATCCTCTTCAATCTATTCATCTAACTTGAGACTCATCACTCTGTCTGTCACTCTTTTCACTTCTGGAACATTCCTGACAAAGTCCTCCTTCAAGATGACTCCTACTCCATTTCTCTTCCCATCCACACCATGAAAAAAACAGCGTAAACTCTGCCCCTAAGCTTCTCGCCTTGCTACCTTTCCACCTGGTCTCCTGAACACATAGTATGTCCACCTTCCTCCTCTACATCATGTCAGCCAGCTTTCTACCTTTTCCTGTCATAGTTCCAACATTCAAAGTCCTGACTTTCAGTCCTAGACTCATACCTTTCCTCTTCTTCACCTACGGACACGCCTCTCACCTCTCCTTTTTCAACTTCTTTGACATCTTCGACTAACAGTAGTCCAATTTCCACCAGCACCTTGTTGGTTAACAGAATTGATGGCGGTCTTTGTTAACCCGGGCCTCGACCGATCCAGTATGAAATTCTTTGTTTTGACTCGCATATTTTATTTGGCATTGGTTTTACGCCGGATGCCATTCATGACGCAACCCTCTGCATTTATCCAGGCTTGGGACCGGCGTGAAGGTGGACACTGGCTTGTGCCCACCATCACAGCTGCATTAATATCATTAACATAAATTAAGAACAATAATGGGCCAAGGACGGACCCATGAGGTACCCCACATACAACTGGCTCTTTCCTAGAAATGTCACTTCCAATTTTAATTGTTTGAGATCTCTTTGTAAGATATGAACAAAACCAGTCATTTAACATACCTCTATGCCATAGTGTTGGAATTTGTATAACATATTTTATTTTTCACAGTATCAAATGCCTTCTGTAGATCTATGGAGATGCTGCAAGAGTATAGATTTTTATCCATCTTGTACTGAATTTTGTTAACAAAGTCTAAAAGCGCACGATCTGTAAAGAAATTCTCACAAAATCCATACCGGGAGGAGCAAAGAATATTGTGTTTACTAATAATAAGATTTAAGCCGGTATGATTTAAGCCATGTACTTATGCATGGTCTTTTCAGTAAGATGATTAAAAATAGAAAGATGGGAAATAGGTCGGTAATTGCCGGGATCTGTCTCCTCTCCCCCTTTAAATATGGGAATTATCTTAGCTTGTTGAAATTTAGATAGGAATACTCCAGTGTGGATACAAAATCCATAATAAATCCATTATTTATCAAATAAAAGAAATAGGTTCGAAAATGCAGCCATGAGGTGGGGGGGGGGGGGGGGCACTAACCAGTGTCTCTTCCCCTTATGCTGGTTCCAAGCCCGGAGAAATGCAGAGGGTTGCGACAGGAAGGGCATCCGGCGTAAAACTTTTGCCAAAATACAAAATGCAAACCAGAAAGTCTAAACTCATACCACATCGGTCGAGGCCCGGGTTAACAACGACCGCCATCAGTGCTGTCAACCAACAGGGTGCTGATGGAAATTGGACTACCGTTGGTCGAAGACGTCGAAGAAGGAGAGGTGGGAGGCGTGTCCGTAGGCAGAGAGAGAAGAGGAAAAGCACGAGTCTAGGACTGAGAGTAGGGACATTGAATGTTGGAACTATACAAGGAAAAGCTAGAGAGCTGGCTGACATGATGCAGAGGAGGAAGGTGGACATACTGTGTGTTCAGGAGACAAGGTGGAAAGGTAACAAAGCTAAAAGCTTAGGAGCAGGGTTTAAGCTGTTTTATCATGGTGTGGATGGGAAGAGAAATGGAGTAGGAGTCATCTTGAAGGAGGGGTTTGTCAGGAATGTTCTAGAAGTGAAAAGAGTGTCAGACAGAGTGATGAGTCTCAAGTTAGAAATTGAAGGTGTAATGCTCAATGTTGTTAGTGCTTATGCCCCACAGGCAGGATGTGAGCTAGAAGAGAAGGAGAGATTCTGGAGTGACTTAGATGAAGTGATGCAGAGTACCCCCACAGGTGAAAGAGTGTTCATTGGTGCAGACTTCAATGGACATGTTGATGCAGGCAACAGAGGGGACGAGGAAGTGATGGGCAGGTTTGGTATCCAGGACAGGAACACAGAAGGACAGATGTTGATCGATCTTGCAAAAAGGATGGAAATGGCTGTGGTAAATACTTTCTTCAAGAAGAAACAGAAGCATAGGGTGACTTATAAAAGTGGAGGTAGGACCACACAGGTAGACTACATCTTGTGTCGGCGATGTAATTTGAAGGAAATCAGTGACTGCATAGTAGTAGTGGGTGAGAGTGTTGCCAAACAGCATAGGATGGTGGTATGCAGGATGACGCCGATGGTGAGAAACGTGAAGAAGGCAAAGGCAGAGCAGAAAACAAAGTGGTTGCAAATGTGATCAAGGAGACAGGTAGGAGAATACTTGGTGTGTCCTCTGGAAGGAAAGTAGATAAGGAGACTTGGTGGTGGAATGAGGAAGTGCAGGAGTGTGTACAAAGGAAGAGGTTAGCTAAGAAGTGGGACATTGTAAGGTCACATTCTGACTTATCTTTAACCATTGTATAATTGCCAGCATTCCTGTGCTTTAACCGTGGACTTTTATTGCTGTTGTGATGCTTTACGAGGCAGCATCCTTCCTGAGGTCAAAGTTCACAGAGTAGTAAATGTCACCCCTAAGGCAAAGGAATGTGATGGATGGTTTCTTATCATGCACTTTGATTTTGGTACAACTTTTAGGCTGTGAACAAAGAAACATGTGATTCTGTACCCACTTTTTCACACACACACACCTCCACTGTATAAAAGCTTCATGCCCAGTGACACACACTGAGCAGCAGATGAATAAACCAGACTGATTTCACTTGTGTGGTTTGTTGTCCTCTGTTCCCGGAGTACTCCCAGACGTTGAGATACAGGAATCCAGATCGTGCAGGTTTACATGAGAGCTTCTTCTGAGAGAGTTCTTACAGACATTGAGAGGACCGAAGAGAATAAACAGGAGTACAGGGAGACACAGCGTTAGGTGAAAGTAGCAGTGGCTAAGGCCAAACAGAGGGCGTATGATGACTTGTATGATATTTTGGACAGTAAGGAGGGAGAAAATGATCTATACAGGCTGGCACAGCAGAGAGCTAGAGATGGGAAGGACATGCAGCAAGTTAGATTGATAAAGGACAGAGAGGGAAATGTATTGACTGATGACAGAAGTGTTCTGGGAAGATGGAAAGAGTACTTTGAAGAGCTGATGAATGAGGAAAATGAGAGAGAATAAAAGAGTAGAAGAGGTGACCATTGAGGAGCAGGAAGTAGCAAAGATTAGTAAGGGTGAAGTGAGGAGGGCACTGAAGAGGATGAAAAATGGAAAGGCAGTTGGTCCTGATGATATACCTGTGGAGGTATGGAAGTGTCTAGGAGAGGTAGCAGTAGATTTTCTGACAAGAACATTCAACAAGGTCTTAGAGAGTGAGCAGATGCCGGAGGAATGGAGGAGAAGTATGCTGGTGCCCATTTTTAAAAACAAAGGAGACGTGCAGAGTTGCGGCAACTACAGAGGGATAAAGTTGATGAGCCATACGATGAAGTTATGGGAAAGAATAGTGGAAGCTAGACTAAGGGCAGAGGTCAGCATTTGTGAGCAACAGTTTGGTTTCATGCCAAGAAAGAGCACCACAGATGCAGTGTTTGCTTTGCAGATGTTAATAGAGAAGTACAGAGAAGGTCAGAGGGAACTGCACTGTACCTTTGTGGGTCTGGAAAAAGCATATGACAGGGTGCCAAGAGAAGAACTGTGGTATTGCATGAGGAAGTCTGGAGTGGCAGAGAAGTATGTCAGAGTGGTGCAGGACATGTATGAGAGATGTAAGACAGTGGTGAGGTGTGCCAGTGGTGAGGTGTGCTGTCAGCATGACCGACGAATTCAAGGTGGAGGTGGGACTGCATCAAGGATCAGCTCTGAGCCCCTTCTTGTTTGCGATGGTGATGGACAGGCTGACAGACGAGGTTATGCAAGAATCTCCATGGACTATGATTGCAGATGACATTGTGATCTGTAGTGAGAGCAGAGAACAAGTGGAGGAAAATCTACAGAGGTGGAGGTATGTCCTGGAAAGGAGAGGAATGAAGGTTAGCCTCAGAAAATCAGAATACATGTGTGTGAATGAGAAAGACCCAGGAGGAATGGTGATGTTACAGGGAGCAGAGATAAGGAAGGTGGAGGATTTTAAGTACTTAGGCTCAACAATCCAGAGCAATGGAGAGTGTGGAAAAGAGGTGAAGAAGCGTGTGCAGGCTGGCTGTAATGGTTGGAGAAAAGTGTCCGGTGTGATTTGCGATCGGAGAGTGTCAGCAAGAATGAAAGGAAAAGTGTTCAAGACGGTGGTGAGACCAGCGATGTTGTATGGCCTAGAAACAGTGGCGCTGTGGAAAAGGCAGGAAGCAGAGCTGGAGGTAGCAGAGATGAAAATGTTGAGGTTCTCTCTGGGAGTAACGAGGATGGATAGGATCAGAAATGAGTACATCAGAGGGACAGCCCATGTAAGATGTTTTGGAGACAAGGTCAGAGAGGCTCGATTGAGATGGTTTGGACATGTACAGAGGAGGGATAGTGAGTATATTGGCAGTAGGATGCTGAGGTATGAACTACCAGGCAAAATGCCTAGAGGAAGACCAAAGAAGAGATTTATGGATGTGGTGAAGGAAGACATGAAGGTCATTGAAGTAAGAGAAGAAGATGCAGAGGACAGTGCGAGATGGAGGCGGATAGTTTGCTGTGGAAACCCTTGAAGGGAACAGCCGAAAGGAAAAGAAGAAGAAGAAGAAGAAGAAGAAGCAATAGGTTTCAATATGATAGACCTCGCACACTTTAGAATATGCACGGGGAGGGAATATAAATCATAGGCCTTGTTAGGCGGTAAGAGCATAATTTCACTTTCTATTTCTTGAGATGTAACAGAATCATAAAAAAACGAAGAAAGGAGAGGAGACAAGAGATAATCTTTAAAGTTACTTGACCCTTGCGACATTCTAGACGCTAGTGTAGGCCCCACAGTTACAAAGTGCTCATTGAGGACATCAGGAATTTCTTTGGGATTGTTCGTAACATAGCTGTCTTGTGGTTTCTTAATAACAGAAATGAGATGTTTTTTACTCCTCTTGCTATCTTGAATTAGGTTGTTAATCCCTTCCCAGGTTATCTTTTTATTATTCAGATTTTGCAAGAAAAAATTGTGGAAATAATTTCTTTTGCTTATCCGTGTAAGATTTGTTATTTTATTTCTATACAACTTGTATTTTTCTGTATGACCAGATGAAAAATATTTCTTTTTTAGTTTGATTGATTTTACGATACCTGGGGTTATCCATGGTTTTTTATGTTGCTTAGCTTTCCTGTTAGATTTGCTTTTAAATGGGGCATGTTTGTTTAAGACTTTATTTATCATATTAAAGAGAAATGAGAAATTAATATCCACGTTTCCATTTACTGCTTCTGTATTATCCCAATCAATTTCTGCTAGATTGAATAGAAAGTTTCGTTCAGAAAAAATTTGTGAAACCACAATTTTTTCCTTTGTTAGTTTTTCCGACAGTTCATAATTGTGGCCAGGGAGAACACAGAATTGAGAAAAATGATCAGTAATGTCCGAGATGACGGCACCGCTAACAATGGAACTGTTATCCATATTATTAATTAAGATATTATCAATTAGCGTGGCTGATCCATTGTGTACCCGGGGTGGTTTATCAATCATTGAGATGAATCCATAACTTTGAAGAGATAAAAGAAATTCAGAAGCATACTTACAAGTACTGGCGCGAAGGAGATTCACGTTAAAGTCGACCAGAATAAAAACTGGTTTACTGCGTGAACTATATTTTTCTTGGCTGAGATTGAAATAATCCTGAAACTTCCCCGGCTTATTATGTTGTCTGTAAATTACTGCACATATTACGTTTGCTTTCTTTTGGAACTGAATTTCTATCCATAGTGACGGAAAAGATTCATTACATGTTTTTTCAATTATACTGAAGTACATTGCGCTGTTTATGTACATCCCGACAGCTCCCGCACTGAGTGGCGTAGGGACATATTCAAGACAATGCCCTGGAACGTTGGGATTGAAGCACAGTGATTCCGAATTTGACTTTACAATTCGAGTTTCAGAAACGCCAATAATACTAAAATTATAATTTAACTCATGAATTATATGATTCTGAAAATAATCAAGATTTTTCTGTAAACTTATGTTATTCTGTAAAACAGAAAGACTGCTACAGTATCTAGAATTGAGCAATTGGTATCATGTTTTTTTTTAAACATGTAGACTGCAAAACACCCGGTTTCAAAATGGTGGTAAATGGTACTCCACCCACCTAAATTATGTCAATGAAATCTGTTCTCAGACATACACCATCAGTCAGTAGGTCACAGTCACTTCATCATCGTAGAACGGTGGTAACACATTCCAGTCTGCTATTCTTTGCGCCGAAAGGTTAAGGAAACACCCAACTTCATAAGTCTTCGGTGCACCGCCTTGCCAGGCCGGTAGCAGATCTAACTAGCACATCCTTACAGTAAGAGTTACAGTCCAATTTAGCAAGCCCACAAGCGCTGCTCTGAAGAGTGCTTACGCTTAAATAGTATCAGAGTGGACGCCATTGAAAATACCCCACGTGATCTAGCTCTGAAATTTTCATGAGCTGTGTTTTCTCCAATACATATAAACTAGCTTAGAACAATAACTACAGGTCATAGCAGCATAAACTATACATCAAATTAAAGGTGACGACCTAGAGAACACAGTGATGTCAAATACATTAACTGAAAACTTCATAACAGAGCATGAAAATTACTAGATCATGGCAAAACTTGACATGAACTTTGGGAATTTATTCTGACACCAGAAGTTATTTATTGGGGTTAAACTAAGTCAAGTCAACTAGTACTGATCATAAGCTAACTGCTGATTTACAATTTCACCCAACAGAACAAAAGATTGATTCAATACAAAGCAAAAGGCGAAATTGACAAAAACAGCGATTTGCGTTTCATCGCAGAGGCAATTCAAAATGGCCGATTCAAAATGGTCGTTAAATCAACATGAACAAGAAACTTTACAGATCAGAACTGGGGATGCATTCCTGATTATACCCAGTTTAGTAACACTTGTGGAGAGTGGGACTCGATCCCCCGACCCTAGGATCAAGCCATCCAGTGCCCTATACAACTAGGCCACCAATGACCGAACCAAAGACTAGCCAAACAAAATCACCATTTCATGATTATGTGAATGTATGTAATGTATGCATAATCCTTCATTCTTAAAATGATACTTTAATAAAAGGTATGAGTTCTTAAATACTATTGTATTAATTAATTAATTGCATGAAGCTGTCAACTTACACTATTTGCATGCATTACATGAGTTTTTCTGCTAGACTTTCTGGATGGCTGTCCTTCACCATTATCAACAGCCTTCCTCTTGTTTTTCTTTTTTCTCACATGGGTAGCATTCATATGGGTGTCATAACATTCATGCATGCCAAAAATATAAGATATCAGTCACCAACAGTTGTAAAACAATCCTGTAATTTTGAACTATATTTGAATCATGAATGTTCAATATTTAATATGTGAAAATAAATATGGCACTGAAGCTTACGGTTGGGAATCTTGGTCCCTAGATGAACTTGCCACACATTTTCAACATAATTTAGTGTCATTAATTTAAACTGAAGGCTAATTATAAACCTTCAACTAATTACAGTGGACCCTCTCATAAGAGACCAACCCTAGTGCCATGAAAAAGTGGTATATTATTTGGGGTGGTCTTTGTAGAGCTGGAAATTCCTCGTATTTTACATATATACTTGAGGGCATGGAAGGAGATCTTTGTAGAGGGGTGATGTTTCAGAAAGGGACCACTGTAACCTAATATCAACGGGGCCTTGTTTTTGCCTGGCAAGTCGAAATTTTTAATTTTCTCAAATTCTTATTACAATTCACACCATTCTTAAATATGTATATATTGTATTTATAAGTTTGATATATAACTGCAGCATTTTGCACCAGATTTAAATTATGTTAGTTTAGGTATAACACACAATGCACAATCTCTTGTATTCTCTACTCGATCTATTTATAGCAGAAGTCTGGAAATATGGCCAATTCTGCACTTACACATCACAATAAATGAATTATGTATATACATGTATTTTGGAGGATTCAGTTTTTATTTTATGGAATAACAGTTAAATTGGATAGATTTGATGGGTTTCAAAATGGAGCTACTAAATTGTAGAGTGTAGAATGAAAAAAAGTTATTTACTTGAAAAAATATTTCCACAACTCTTGGTGATGGATTTTTAAAAAAAAAAAAAAAACAAAACAAAAAAAAAAACCTTGCCTATCTTCTTTTCTTTTTAAAGAAAATTTTACCACTAACAATTATACTTTAAGGGTAACATAAATTTATTTAATTAAAAATATATCAGTAGTTGAGCAGAATTGTCCAGCACTGTAATAGAATACATGCATCTATAGCTATCGTTTATAACATTCGTTTATAACATCTCAACATGTGTTGAAAAAGTTGTGGACATGGTATATATATATATATATATATATATATATACACAAGATGTAGTCCACCTGTGTGCCCCTACCTCCGCTTTTATAAGTCACCCGATGCTCCTGTCGCTTCTGGAAGAAAGTATTCACAACAGCCATTTCCATTCTTTTTGCAAAATCTATCAGCATCTGTCCTTCTGTGTTCCTGTCCTGGATACCAAACCTGCCCATCACTTCCTCGTCCCCTCCGTTGCCTGCACCAACATGTCCATTGAAGTCTGCACCAATGAACACTGTTTCACCTCTGGGGGTATTCTGCATCACTTCATCTAACTCACTCCAGAATCTCTCCTTCTCTTCTAGCTCACATCCTGCCTGTGGGGCATAAGCACTAACAACATTGAACAGCATGCCTTCAATTTCTAACTTGAGACTCATCACTCTGTCTGAGACTCCTTTCACTTCTAAAACATTCCTGACCAACCCCTCCTTCAAAATGACTCCTACTCCATGATAAAACAGCTTAAACCCTGATCCTAAGCTTCTCGCCTTGCTACCTTTCCACCTGATCTCCTGAACACACAGTATATCTACCTGCCTCCTCTGCATCATGTCAGCCAGCTCTCTACCTTTTCCTTTCATAGTTCCAACTTATAAAAGTCCTTACTCTCAGTCTTATACTCATGACTCCGGATGCCCCTCCTGACACAACCCTTTGCATTTATTCAGGCTTGGGACCGGCGTGAGGCAGAGACACTGGTCCCCGTCGCCCCCCCCCCCCCCCCCCCCCCAGTCCTTACGGCTACATCTTCTCTTACTGTAATATTAGGCTAAATTAATGCTGCTTTAATTACCTACAGGTCTGTACCATTTACTAATTTACTAAGAATTGTTTTGGTATTAAAAAGTTTGAATAAGCCAACTTGTGATCTTGGTCTAAATTGGTTCAGTTACATACAGTATCAGAAGATTTACAACATTTGTAAGTTAATTGCCTGTTGTTTTTTTATTGTAGTTTTTTTTTTTTTTCATCTTTAATAAATCTAACAGTTAATTTGTACATTTAACGTTAATTTGGTAAAATCAGCTGAGCAGTTCTAAGTGAGAACGATTCAGCCTGTATAGGCCTATAATGGCTATAGATCTATAATAGATTTATTCAATTTGATATAATATATAATTATCTACTAATCGAGAAAGCACTGCAGCAGTACCATGTTCCAACAGAGGTCGTGCAGTTGGTCATGAATCATCTTACCAACAACAAGATGCGATTTACAGTGAACAACTTCACAAGAGGCTGGCAGAGACTTGAGAAGGGAATTATGGCAGGGTGTACCGTTTCAGTAACACTATTTGTGGCAGCCATGAACTTGCTCCTCAAGGCAGGAATCAGCCAGTGCAGAGGTCCCAAGGCTGACGATGGCACCAGGCACCCATCTTGCAGAGCCTTTATGGAGGACGTCACTATCATGACAGAGTCACCAGCAGGAACCCGTTGGATTCTCTCAGTTCTTGAAAAGATGGTGAACTGGGCTAGAATGAAAATCAAGCCACCCAAGTCAAGGAGCCTCAGTATTACCAAAGGCCAGCTTGGATCACATGTTTTCATTATCCAATATGAGAAGATTCCCACAATCCAGGATGAGAGCATTAAATGCCCGGGCAAATACTTTGACCAGTCATTGGGAGACATAGAAAACAGCAGAGATGTCCAAAAAGCGCTTAAGAAGTGGCTTCAAACAATAGATGGAAGTTATCTTCAAAGCCGCTTCAAAGCATGGTGCTTCCAGTACGGCATTATCCCTAGACTGCAGTGGCCATTCCTGCTCTATGACATGGCCTTCTCTACAGTAGAGTCAATGGAACGACTGTGCAGCAGATTTCTGCGTAAGTGGGTGGGGGTTCCACCAAGCTACAGTACTGTAAATCTTTACAGCAGGTCAGCTAAGCTAAGTTTGCCTCTGTCATCTGTGATTGAAAAATTCCAGGCTGCAAAAGTTAGGGCCATTTCTACCCTACATTTGTCCAAGGACACAGTAGTGCAGCAAGCAGGGGAAATTGTGAAGACTGGTAGAAAATGGAATCCTTGCAAAGCAGTCCAAGTGGCAGAGGAGGACCTGCGTCATCAAGAGCTGGTGGGAACAGTTTGCAAAGGAAGATTAGGCCTTGGCAATTACGAGGGTAATCGATGGAGCACAGCAGATGACCGAACAAGAAGAGATATGATTGTGCAGCAAACTAGAAAAGAAGCGGAATACACCAGGTTTGTCAGAGCAGTGGGGTTAGGAAGCCAAGGCAGCTGGACCAAATGGGAATCAGCCATCCAGCGCCCATTCATGTGGAAGGAACTGTGGAATACTGATCAAGGACAGCTCAGCTTCCTACTACGTGCTGTGTCAGACCTGCTTCCGACACCTTCTAACTTGCGGATTTGGGGAAAAGAGGAGGACGCCTCATGCTCTCTGTGTAAAGGAAACAACTGCTCCCTGAATCACATCCTCTCAGCATGTCCTAAAGCTCTGGGAGAGGGGAGGTACCGATGGAGGCATGACACTGTCTTAAGAGAAATTGCCATAGTGGTGGACCAGCGCAGCGTGGAAGTCAACCATCAAAGTATCCAGGATACAGGAAAACCCATCCAGTTCCTGAAAGAAGGAGAGATGAAGACCAAGCCTAGCAAGCCTGCAACTAGAGGCTCAGTCCTGTCTTCAGCCTCTGACTGGCAGCTTCTTGTGGATGTGCAGAGGAAGTTGAAATTTCCAGAAGCTATAGCAGTTACTCAGGTGCACCCAGATATGCTGCTACTATCCCGAGAAACAAAAGCCATCCACATAATCGAGCTTACAGTTCCCTGGGAGGATAGACTTGACATCTCACACGAACTGAAAGCGGCAAAATACCAGGACTTGGTAGATGAAGCTTGTATGAAAGGGTGGAAAGCAAGCCTGATGCCAATAGAGGTTGGATGCAGGGGTTTTGTTGCAACATCTACAAGAAACTTCCTGCACAAGATAGGTCTTACCCATACCGCGACAAAGAAGGCGATAAAGACCATAGCTGCTTCAGCAGAGACATGCTCAAGGTGGCTGTGGATCAAGAGGAGAGAGAGTTGGACCACAGTCAATTACAAGCCAGGAGAGTAGTGTGTAGATGCACGTTAGAAGACCTCAACAATCAACCAGAAGCCAGCCTGCAGGTGAAGACAGTCTTTTGTCTTTGCTGCCCCACTCAGGTGAAGCGTACAGGTTTCGGAGCGAAACGCTAAAGACCCTGAGATACCTGCTGATGATGCAGACTAGGCACGAAGAAACAACAACCACAAGCTGCTGATTATAAAGACGCTAATCAAGCTTTGAGTAGCGTAGCATCATGGATCAATGTTTAAAAACCTTATAGGCCCTATTTATAGTGGTACAGGCCTGGTCATTTCAAAATTTCAGGAGAGCTATGAACAGCTCTCCTAAATGTTTTCAAGGAGGGTGATTACGAATTAAGGTGCTCATTTCAAGTATACTTTTTTATGGATATAGAAAGTTTTGTTTAATTAATTAATTAATTTATTTATTTATTTTTGAGGAGAGCACCTAAATCAAAAATAAGGACCGCTCAATGCTGGAGCTCAATCGAGCTCCATACATGGCCAGGCCTGGCGTTAGAATACCCTAATTATTTAGGCCTTCACATACACATTTGCACAAACAAACGGCCTGCAACGCTGCAAAGTTTACTTGATATTTAGGCCTGGGTATTTAGGACAATAACACTACTTAGAACTAGCTACTAATAATATTTGAATTGTACCAGTAGTGCTGCTATTTGTGCCATGATTTTTAACAAATATATACACAAACATTCTGAAGGGGCAGTGGTGGTCTAGTGGTATAGGGCGCTGGATCGCTGATCCAAAGGTTGGGGGTTCGAGTCCCACTCTCCACAAGGTTGTCACTGTCCCCCACAGTGCGGCTAACTGGGTTATCAAAGGCGGGCCATGTCTCTCACTGTCTATGGTGTGAGGCATGTAAAAGAACCATTGCTGACATTCGTAAAGAGTAGGCTACAAAGTCGTCAGCGTGTTTCTGTCCCTTGCTAAAAGGGTTGTGACAGGAAGGGCATCTGACGTAAAAACCTCTACCAAATCAAACGTGCAAATCAAGATGATTCGCTGTGGCGACTCCCGAGTAAAAAAGGGAAAAAAAAACACAGAAAGGAAGACAGACATATACACAAACATTCTGACTGTAGGATGTGAATGTGTATCAGTATGGAGAAATTCACTGTTACAGGCTCTTGAGGTACCATCAGTAGGGGGTGCAAAAATAGATACAAATACAAACATACACACATACATATATATTATATAAGTAAATAAATAGATACATAAATAGTACAAAGTAATATAGAGAAAAGAAGGGAACAACTTTGTAGACTGGCCTATATTCAAGGGTACATGTATCGGAGGGCAGAGTAGATGGGTTGATATGGTTCACAGTCAGTGGGGTAGATGTGGTTGATTAAAGTGCACGGGTTTTTATTGCATATAACCGGGTTTTTCACAGACAGTTACAAAGTGGCGTTGTACAGTCTGACAGCGGTGAGAATTAACAACCTGCGGTAGCACTTCTTCCTGCACTGAGGATGTCTCAGTCGTCCACTGAAGGAGCTACTCAGCTCCTCTACAATCTGGTGCAGTGGGTGAGAGCTGTTGACCATGATGGATGTGAGCTTTGCTACGTAGGTTTACTGCAATGTATACACAACAGTTTCGACTTAACACACAAAACACTAATTTCCAGGGAGACACAAGTGCTTATTTTACATATTTTCACAACAGTATAAAAAAATAAATAAATAAAAAAATATCTGCATCTAATTAGAGTCGATACAATTAAAATCCAGACTTTGAATACTTCTTCTTTTCCTTTCGGCTTTTCCCTTCAGGGGTCGCCACAGCAAATGATCTGCCTCCATCTCTCCCTATCCTCTGCATCTTCTTCTCTTACTCCAACGACCTTCATGTCCGCCTTCACCGCATCCATAAATCTTCTCTTTGGTCTTCCTCTGGGCCTTTTGCCTGGTAGTTCCAGCCTCAGCATCCTACGACCAATATACTCACGATCCCTCCTCTGTACATATCCAAACCATCTCAATCTAGCCTCTCTGACTTTGTCTCCAAAACATCTAACATGTGCTGCCCCTCTGATGTACTCATTTCTGATCCTATCCATCCTCGTTACTCCCAAAGAGAACCTCAACATTTTCATCTCTGCTACCTCCAACTCTGACTCCTGTCTTTTCCCCAGAGCCACTGTCTCTAAACCATACAACTTTGCTGGCCTAATCACCGTCTTGTACACTTTTCCCTTCATTCTTGCCGATACTCTCCTATCACACATCACACCGGACACTTTTCTCCATCCATTCCAACAGCCTTCTTCACCTCTTTTCCACACTCTCCATTGCTCTGGATTGTTGAGCCTAAGTACTTAAAATCCTCCACCTTCTTTATCTCTGCCCCCTGTAACCTCAAAGTTCCTCTTGAGTCCTTGTCGTTCACACACATGTATTCTGTCTTACTAAGACTAACCTTCAATCCCCTCCTTTCCAGGGCATACCTCCACCTCTCTAGATTTTCCTCCACTTGGTCTCTGCTCTCACTACAGATCACGATGTCATCTGCAAACATCATAGTCCATGGAGATTCTTGTCTAACCTCGTCTGTTAGCCTGTCCATCACCATAGCAAACAAGAAGGGGCTGAGAGCTGACCCTTGATGCAGTCCCACCTCCACCTTGAACTCTTCTGTCACACCGACAGCACACCTCACCACTGTCTTACATCTCTCATACATGTCCTGCACCACTCTAACATACTTCTCTGTCACTCCAGACTTCCTCATACAATACCACAGTTCTTCTCTCGGCACCCTGTCATATGCTTTCTCCAGATCCACAAAGGCACAATGCAGCTCCTTCTGACCTTCTCTGTACTTCTCTATTAACATCCTCAAAGCAAACACTGCATCTGTGGTGCTCTTTCTTGGCATGAAACCAAACTGTTGTTCACAAATGCTGACCTCTGCCCTTAGTCTAGCTTCCACTATTCTTTCCCATAGCTTCATTGTATGGCTCATCAACTTTATCCCTCTGTAGTTGCCACAACTCTGTATATCTCCCTTGTTCTTAAAAATGGGCACAAGCACACTTCTCCTCCATTCCTCTGGCATCTGCTCACTTTCTAAGACCTTGTTGAATATTCTTCTCAGAAAATCTACTGCTACCTCCCCTCGACACTTCTATACCTCAACTGGTATGTCATCAGGGCCAACTGCCTTTCCACTCTTCATCCTCTTCAATGCCCTCCTCACTTCTCCCTTACTAATTTTTGCTACTTCCTGCTCCTCAACAGTCACCTCTTCTACTCTTTTTTCTCTCTCATTTTCCTCATTCATCAGCTCTTCAAAGTACTCTTTCCATCTTCCCAGCACACTTCTTTCATCAGTCAATACATTTCCCTCTCTGTCCTTTATCACTCTACCTTGCTGCACGTCTTTCCCATCTCTATTTCTCTGCTGTGCTAACCTGTAGAGGTCATTTTCTCCCTCCTTACTGTTCAACCTATCATACAAGTCATCATACGCCCTCTGTTTGGCCTTTGACACTGCTACCTTCGCCTTACGCTGTGTCTCCCTGTACTCCTGTTTACTCTCTTCGGTCCTCTCAATGTCCCACTTCTTCTTGGCTAACCTCTTCTTTTGTACACACTCCTGCACTTCCTCATTCCACCACCAAGTTTCCTTATCTACTTTCCTTCCAGAGGACACACCAAGTACTCTCCTACCGGTCTCCCTGATCACATTGGCTGTGGTTGTCCAGTCCTCTGGAAGCACTTCCTGACTACCCAAAGCCTGTTTCAACTCCTCCTTGAAGACAACACGACACTCTTCGTTTTTCAGCTTCTACCACTTTGTCTTCTGCTCTGCCTTTGCCTTTTTCACCTTTCTCACCATCAGTGTCATCCTGCGCACCACCATCCTATGCTGTTTGGCAACACTCTCACCCACTAGTACTTTGCAGTCACTGACTTCCTTCAAATTACATCGCCTACACAAGATGTAGTCTACCTGTGTGCTCTTAACTCCGCTTTCATAAGTCACCCTATGCTTCTGTTTCTTCTTGAAGAAAGTATTCACCACAGCCATTTCCATCCTTTTTGCAAAATCGATCAACATCATGTTCCTGTCCTGGATACCAAACCTGCCCATCACTTCCTCGTCCCCTCTGTTGCCTGCACCAACATGTCCATTGAAGTCTGCTCCAATGACCACTCTTTCACCTCTGGGGGTACTCTGCATCACTTCATCTAAGTCACTCCAGAATCTCTCCTTCTCTTTTAGCTCACATCCTGCCTGTGGGGCATAAGCACTAACAACATTGAGCATTACACCTTCAATTTCTAACTTGAGACTCATCACTCTGTCTGACACTCTTTTCACTTCTAGAACATTCCTGACAAACCCCTCCTTCAAAACCCTGCTCCTAAGCTTCTAGCCTTGCTACCTTTCCACCTTGTCTCCTGAACACACAGTATGTCCACCTTCCTCCTCTGCATCGTGTCAGCCAGCTCCCTATCTTTTCCTTGCATAGTTCCAACATTCAAAGTCCCTACTCTCAGTCCTAGGCTCACACATTTCCTCTTCTCTCTCTGCCTACGGACACGCCTCCCGCCTCTCCTTCTTCGACGTCTTCGACCAACAGTAGTCCAATTTCCATCAGCACCCTGTTGGTTGACAGCACTGATGGCGGTCGTTGTTAACCCGGGCCGCGACCGATCCGGTATGAATTCTGTATTGATCATTTGCATTTTTAAATGTTGCAGAAGTTTTACGCCGGATGCCCCCCCTGTCGCAACCCTCTGCATTTATCCGGGCTTGGGACCGGCATAAGGGGGAGAGACACTGGTTAGTGCCCCCCCCCCCCCCCGCCTCATGGCTGCATTCCAGACTTTTAATACTCTTATTCGCAAATAAGATCATGTCAACAATTGGCCTAAAATTACCTATTGGCCTAAAATTACCGGTTAGATGGGTGGGATGATTTACCCATTGCTCCTCCCATTCTCCCTGCATGCTAATCAGTCGTATCAATATACATCACTTTTGAAGCCATAAATCAAAATGGCAAAGGCGAATTAAAAATACCTCAACTGCACTCTCAAAGCCACCTGCAATTCTGAAGAAACAGAAAGCAGATGATAGAACAAAAGCCAAAACAAAAGCCGAATTGAACCAAAACACGCTGAACAGAGCCAACATTACAAAGGCGGTTGAATTCTGCTGAAATAAAATATTGCAAACAAAGGAAAAAAACTACAGTGATGCCTTGCAAGTTCGTACAACTTCTCTGTCAGATCACAAAGCCTCAAGTTTCATCTTCTCTTGTCGTGCTCTACATCAGCAGCCCTTTTCTCAGACTTTGACATTTTCTCCTACAGTACATTACTCTTTGTTTTCATCTGCTTGACTGTCCTCTAGTACAGGCATCTCTCACTTTCCACGGTTAATGGAGACCGAGACAAACACCCCCCCCATGACCCCTGATTGCCGTGAAGTAGGATTGACCCCCCTGACTGACGGACACGTCCATGCATGTGTGCATATAATATCAATAAATACATATTCAACACTATAAATGCTTATAATACCAATTAAACATTAAAAAATAATGCATAAGATTTAAACACAGTGGTACCTCACTTCACGAAATTAATCCATTCCAGAGCCTTTTTCATAACCCGGATTTTTTTTAAGTCGAACCACATTTTATATGTAAAACATGTGATTCGTTCCAAGGCTCCCAATACTACCCCACAAACCCTTCAAACATTATAAAATACACCAATTTTGTATGACATATGTATGAAATATGTGTTAAAATTAAAAGAAAATTACCTTCCTTCACAAGGTCCTTAAATATGACGGTTGCTTTTTTCTGAAATAATCGCCTCTGTCACTGTATCTCCAGCAATTTCTTTCTCCTTTATCCAAAGGAGTAACAGTCTCTCCATCTTGTTGTTCAGTGACGACCTATTTTTTGATATCATAGTGAGGCCTTTTGAAGGGGTCGTTGCTTTTAAGGCCTCCTTCTGCTTCAATATTGTCCCGATTGTAGAGGGGTTTCGACTATACTCCTTTGCGATTTCACTCAACCGCATCCCAATTCAATTTTTTTAATCATCTCCTTTTTACTGTTATTGATAATGGAGCCTGCTTCTTCTTTTCAGTCTCACTTCGCACTTAGCACTTTCTTGGGGCTCATGATTAATAACGAAAAATGACGCTGCAATGAGCACACTAAAAACACTCACGAACCAACAGTACAACTCTATTCATGCGTGTGACCAATAATGGGTCGAAGGTACACGAAAAGTATTATGGGTACAGGACTGTATTGTATTGGCCTTGTTTTACGGCATTTTCCTGAAGTTTTTTCCTTTTTTTTCTTAATTTCCTTATTTTTTTTTATTTTTCTATGAAAATTTTTTCAAAAAAAAAACAAAAAAAAAAACACGATGCACTGAAGCCACAGAAGCTGAAGCACAAAGTAGGGAGGGATCACTGCACTGGAACTTCTCAAAAAATTAGCATATTGTGATAAAGTTCATTATTTTCTGTAATGTACTGATCAAAATTAAACTTTCATATATTTTAGATTCATTACACACAACTAAAGTAGTTCAAGCCTTTTATTGTGTTAATATTGATGATTTTGGCATACAGCTCATGAAAACCCAAAATTCCTATCTCAAAAAATTAGCATATTTCATCCGACCAATAAAAAAGTGATTTTAATACAAAAAAGTCAACCTTCAAATAATTATGTTCAGTTATGAACTCAATACTTGGTCAGGAATCCTTTTGCAGAAATGACTGCTTCAATGCGGCGTGGCATGGAGGCAATCAGTCTGTGGCACTGTTGAGGTGTTATGGAGGCCCAGGATGCTTCGATAGTGGCCGTAAGCTCATCCATAGTGTTGGGTCTGGTGTCTCTCAACTTTCTCTTCACAATATGCCACAGATTCTCTACGGGGCTCAGGTCAGGAGAGTTGGCAGGCCAATTGAGCACAGTAATGCCATGGTCAGTAAACCATTTACCAGTGGTTTTGGCACTGTGAGCAGGTGCCAGATCGTGCTGAAAAATGAAATCTTCATCTCCATGAAGCTTCTCAGTAGATGGAAGCATGAAATGCTCCATAATCTTCTGATAGCTAGCTGCATTGACCCTGCCCTTGATAAAACACAGTGGACCAACACCAGCAGCTGACATGGCACCCCAGACCATCACTGACTGTGGGTACGTGACACTGAACTTCAGGCATTTTGGCATTTCCTTCTCCCCAGTCTTCCTCCAGACTCTGGCACCTTGATTTCTGAATGACATGCAAAATTTGCTTTCATCTGAAAAAAGTACTTTGGACCACTGAGCAATAGTCCAGTGCTGCTTCTCTGTAGCCCAGGTGAGGCGCTGCTGCCGCTGTTTCTGGTTCAAAAGTGGCTTGACTGCGGCACTTGTAGCCCAGTCCACTGCTTCCACAGGTCCCCCAAGGTCTGGAATCAGCCCCTCTCCACAATCTTCCTCAGGGTCTGATCACCTCTTCTGGTTGTGCAGCGTTTTCTGCCACACTTTTTCCATCCCACAGACGTCCCACTGAGGTGCCTTGATACAACACTATGGGAACAGCCTATTTGCTCAGATTTCTTTCTGTGTCTTATCCTCTTGCTTGAGGGTGTCAATGATGGCCTTCTGGACAGCAGTCAGGTCGGCAGTCTTACCCATGATTGCAGTTTTGAGTAATGAACCAGGCTGGGAGCTTTTAAAAGTCCCAGGAATCTTTTGCAGGTGTTTAGAGTTAATTTGTTGATTCAGATGATTAGGTTAATAGTTCGTTTAGAGTACCTTTCCATGATATGCTAATTTTTTGAGATAGGAATATGAATCTAAAATATATGAAAGTTTAATTTTTATCAGTACATTACAGAAAATAATTAACTTTATCACAATGTGCTAATTTTTTGAGAAGGACCAGTATATAAATGTTTTTTTGTTTTTTTTAGTTGGGCACTGGAAACTTTCTGCAACAATTTGTTGTGATTAGCTCGCCATAGTTCAGTCTTGGGCAGGTTTGTGTGTTGTTGCAATGTCTAAGAAATCCGAACATTGCTGAACTGTATCTTATGGCCCCATTTCACTGGATCGCAAAATGCAACGATTTTGATGGAAAGGCGCAGAACACACTCGACGGAGGAGCTTTTTTACATGAAAAATGGGTTGAAATCCTACGGAATATTATACATTTGGAACACTTTCCGAATGTTCACAGCATGTGCAAAACAGACACGGAAAGACCTCGGTACAATGTAGGACTACATGCATAAAAGTGCACAGATTACCTTCGGAACCAGTGCGAATAGCCATGGATTGCAAAGAAAGACTTTCGAATAATTCACAGAATGTTCATGGTAAGCACGGGACACTCGAGGAATGACTATGGCACTCCTCCATTTTAGAAGGAAGACCTTTGGAATGATTGTGGCACATGGGGAATGAAAGAGGAACATTAACGTTCAATATGGAATGACTGAGCCTAACCACGTTTCAACATGAAAGAATGGGCAAAGATCAAAGAATTTGCTCCTGATTTCGCCTTTAAATTTGCGTATTCGACCAGGGAAACTCATTCCAAGCGACCCTGTCTGGAAACATCAAGAAGCTCTCGCCAAAAAAAATTGGACAAGCATAGAGAAATGGCCGACTTGGAACTGCTACACGTGCTGCTGTTGCTTCACCAATACACCAAGATGCAATGAGATGACCACAGAGGAGGACCAAAAGGAAATACACAATCAAACGCTTCCGGGCACGTTCATGGCTGACGGTGGAAAGAAGAATTGGCCTTGGGAATTATGACAACCTTATGGAGGAGCGCCATATCGAAAACAAGCAGTCCTCCTTTAACTTTTTCCGGAAACACCTGAACTGTGTGTCAAATTGCTGATGGTTTTGGCTCTTTGACTGACAAAGACGGATCATAACTTCAGATGAACACTCAGTCCTGAACTGAAACTAGCTGTCACCTTGCGTTATCCGGCCTAGGGCGACAAGAATCCTACTCTGGCCTACAACTTCAGGGTATCTCGTCACACCATCGCAAGTTTCCTACCGGATGTTTGTGAGGCCATCATCAACCACTACAGATATGAGGTCATACAGTGTCCAAATACTGTGCAGGAATGGAAATCACTCAGTTGGGATTTCCAGGAAAAATGGAACCTGCCTCATGCCATTGGAGCCTTGGATGGGAAACACATCACCATTAGAAAATCACCATCTTCAGAAACCTTTTATCACAACTACAAGATATTTTTGCCCATTGTTCTGCTAGCACTGGTAGACGTCAACTACAGGTTTATATGGATAGATGTTGGTGGCATGGGCCACATGTCTGATGTCCAGATATTCAACACCTCAGAGCTCAGAGAATGCATTGGAGATTGCACCATCAACTTCCCCACACTAGAGCCTCTGCCCCAAGACGACACTGACATGCCATACTTCATTGTTGGCGATGATGCTTTTACTCTCAGGAGGTACCTCATGAAGCTGTATTCCATGCAAACTCTTACATAGAAAGAACTGGCCTACAACTACAGGATATCCAGACTACATCGAGTGGTTGAGAATGCGTTTGGCATTTGCATGCGTTTGGTTGAGAATGCGTTTGACTACTGTCTACACTGCAACAAGAACCAGATGTAGTCGGTCTTATGGTTGAAGCTGCTGTTTGTCTTAACAACATCGTGAGAATGAGATACACTGTCACCCATGATGCAGTTTTGGACCAAGAAGACGGTGAACATAGCATAATTCCAGGACAGTGGCATGAAACTGCGAATATGCATGACTTGGAACATGTGGTGGGTCCCAACAGAGACACTGTAGAGGTCAAGAGACAGAGAGAGTACCTGAAGCTCTACTTGAACAGTGAAGTTGGAAAAGTCTCTTGGCAGCTGTATGCCAACAGCCAGAAAAAGGGATGACAATGGACAATGGGCACTTTAATTGAACTACCATATTATATGCTGGTTTCTGTTGTTGTTGTTGAGATAACTGTGTTGTTATTGACTCTTGTTTGTATTAAAGTCTTTTTAAATTTTTAATATCAATATGTCAATATATACTTTACAATATGTTTATAATTTACAACATCTTTATAATTTGTAATAAATTTAAAATGAAACATATGTTTATAATTTACAATATGTTTATAATTTACCATATGTTTGTAATTTCCAATATGATTATCACTTACCACATGTTTACAATGTATGTTATGTTTATAATTTACAATAAATTTAATCTAATTTAATTTTAAACTAATATGTTTAATATCAATAATGTCAATATGTTCGTTTTATTTGCACCTTCAATAAATCATTCCAGACTACAAAAAAATGCACACAAGTCAAAACCACAGTGATTATAACTTCAAAACTTTATTACATGAACATAAAAAAAATAAAAAATAAAGAGAATGAATTGGAATAATTTAATAAATTGGGGAAAAAAAGACTCATGGGTCACAGGTGGAGTTTGAGTCCTCTAAGTCATCAGAACACCACTTGAGCACCCTGGAAGGCTGGGCTCACTTTCACTTGTCTCTCTAGCAGCAGGGGTGGTTACAGGTGTCAATGTGCATGTAACCGGAGAGCAACTGACTGGTCTGCTGGGTTGTGGTTGCTGCTGTCCTGCAGATAACGTTAATTGTTGTGGGCACGGTGGTGTTGCTCACCTCGCGTCTTGAGGTAAATTTCCCTCGTTTGATAAACTCATGTGCAAGAAGCCAAGCAGAGATGGCAAGCAAAACACAAATGGACAGAATGAAAAAACTTCCACCCGCAGACGAGCTGATTGCCTTGGGATGCGCTTCCTGTCACATAAACACTGCAGTGTGAGTCCTGTCGTATTGGCCACCATACTTGTCAACTCTCCACATCAAGCATGAGACTCACGCATTTCATCTCATTTTTAATCCCCCACCACCAGGACCTGACCAGGGGCTGCGCCCCATTGATCCCTGGTTCTCACTCTCAATTAATCTTAGGGGTTGACAGCTATGGACCACGTTTGGCTCCACATGTGCACGCGAGCAGTCCTTCTCACACCTGAAAAGCATCAAGACCAACCTGCGGTCACATAATAGATGGAAATCTAAACACCTGCATGAAGGTAAACTTCAGCATATATCAACCAGACTACAAAACTATCAGCAAAACCATTCAGCACCAGAAGTCACAATAATAATAATAAGAACTTTTCATATTAATAAATAACTTCGTTATAACAATGTTGTTCAAAATAAATTAAGAGTTGTATTATACCAGGGGTCAGCAACCCACGGCTCTGGAGCCGCATGCGACTCTTTCAGCTCTCTGATGCGGCTCCGTGGCTTTTAAAAATAATGAATGTGTACTTTATAAACGTGCTTCATACACAAAACCCACTGCATCACCAAAAACAATTGCAAAAAGAAAATGCCGCTTATTTACTCACATCGGAAGCACTCCGGGCTCCCAGGGATAGAGAAATAAAACAGCGTTCATCTGAATGATGGGAGAATCTGCCTAAGGTCGGGTACCCAGCAGGTAATCTTGCAAAAATGCTCTTTTAGGGTTGAAAATTGCATAGATGAAAATTAACAGTCACGGGTGCAGGCGGATATTTATTTGGTGTGGGCGGGGCGATTTTGTGTGTTCTTGTGGACATGGCTATTGTTATATTAATCAGCTACACTGAGAGTCTCAGTGTTTTTGATTTGCTGCGTTGGTGAATTTCCAAACTTTTGTGCTTATGGAAAGCAGTGTTCTGCAGCAGCTCCACGAGTGAGCGAGATTTTTCCGCCGCCGGGGTTTGCAATCCAGGAACGGAAATCACAGCTGAACTAAGAGGCGGTGGATGAGATTTGGTTTATGCACAGCAATCTCTGAATTAAATAACTCTCCTCCTAGTGACAAAATAAAAGACTGGGTGTGGTTCAGTCTCCACTCTGAGAATGGGTCGGTCAGTGCAGCATTAAGCATTAATATTATTTAAAAGAATGTTGAGCAGGCTCCTTCTTAAAATAAGTTTTCATATACTTTTCTGTATTTCTGTTGTTTATGGAAATTAAAACTATGACAAAACAACATTAATATAACGAATAAAGAAAAAGAGGATCCCACGAAGGGAGTGATGGTGAGGTGGGCTACCCAACTGTTAACACATCTGGCTGCAGCTCGTCCCTCGCTTTGTGGGATAGATATTCTTATTCTTTATAAAAATACAAGATGGACTCGAACACATTCATTCATTTTCTGCACTGCTTAATCCTAATTAGGGTCGCGGGGAGGCTGGCAATTTTGTTTAATCGAAATGTTTTTGTTGCAAGCAGAATTTAATTGTCTCTGCAGTCGTTTAAATCAATGCAATACATTGTTGTTTTATATTAACATGAAGGGAAAAGCGGAAAAACATTATATGCAGTGATATTTGATTTTAAATGTCAATAAAGGATTTGTGGCTCCCAGTGTTTTCTTTACTGTGGAAAACAGGTCCAAATGGCTCTTTGAATGGCAAAGGTTGCCGACCCCTGTATTATACTATTGTCTCAGTATTTAAAAAAAAAAAAAAAAAATATATATATATATATATATATATATATATATATATATATTATGTCTGTCTTCCTTTCGGCTTTTTCCCTTTTTTACTTGGGAGTCACCACAGCGAATCATCTGATTTGCACGTTTGATTCTTTCACAACCCTTTTAGCAAGGGACGGAAACACGCTGACAACTTTGCAGCCTACTCTTTACGAAAGTCAGCAATGGTTCTTTTACATGCCTCTCAGCATAGACAGTGAGAGACATGGCCCGCCTTTGATAACCCAGTTAGCTGCACTGGGGGGGACAGTGAAAACCTTGTGGAGAGTGGGACTCGAACCCCCAACCTTTGGATCAGCAATCCAGTGCCCTATCCCACTACACCACCACTGCCCACATATATATATTTGGCTCTCAAAGGATTAGATTTTTTTTTTTGCTCTCTCTTAGTCAAAAAGGTTTCCAACCCCTGACATAAATGGATATCATTAATTATTAATAATAACATATAATTAAAGGCAAATTGAGCAAATCTGTTATGTCACAATTGTGTATCGACCTGGTAGACCTTTGCATTAATTGGTACCCAAGAAGTAGCTCTCAGTTTCAAAAAGGTTATTGATACCTGTTCTAAGTTAGATTCACATCACATCCCTGCTTTTTCATGTTCTCTCTGGCTCCTGGTTCCAGTGTTTAATATTGTTTGTGTTTTTCTTAATCATCAGTACAGTATTTACAAAATAAACACAAAGCTCTACATTCATCTTAAATATAAAAATGACTTGTACACAGTCAATGCAGCCGTGAGGATGGGTACAAACAAGTGTCCGTCCTCACGCCAGTCCCAAGCCCGGATAAATGCAGAGGGTTATTACAGGAAGGGCATCAGGCATAAAACTTTTGCCAAAATACACTATGTGAACTGCCAATACTATTTTCATACCGGATCGGTCTAGGCCCGAGTTAACAACGACCGCCATCAGTGCTGTAAACCAACAGGGTGCTGGTGGAAATTGGACTACTGTTGGTTGAAGAAGGAGAGGTCGAATAAGAAGAGATTGAAAAAGGAGAGGCGGGAGGTGTGTCCGTAGGCAGAGAGAGAAGAGGAAAGGCATAAGTCTAGGACTGAGAGTAGGGACTTTGAATGTTGGGTACTATGACCGGAAAAGGTAGAAAGCTGGCTGACATGATGCAGAGGAGGAAGGTGGACATACTGTGTTCAGGAGACCAGGTGGAAAAGTAGCAAGGCTAGAAGCTTAGGAGCAGGGTTTAAGCAGTTTTTTTCATGGTGCCACCATGAGCACCTGTCTCTTCGTTGATTACTTTTTGCAGGACTCTGCCAATCACACTGAAAGGGCAAAATATATAGTCATAAGAATTTATGTATAAATATAAACACAGTAAAAGCATCAACACCTTAGACACCAAGATATGTATCTGTCCAATTGTGTATTTAGTCTGGAAGCAAACAAATCTCTAACCGGCTTCCCAAACACATCACACATTTGTGTAAACACCTGTTCATTTAAGTGCCATTCTTTGTTATCTGGGGACTTCCTTGAACACTCATCTGCTTCATAATTACACACCCCAGGTAAATGAGCAGCTGAAAACCAAATATTCCTATCAATGGCCCATAGCCACAGTTCCCTAGTGACATTGTTACATCCAACCTTCATCCCACCCATATTGTTAATATAGGACACCGCTGTTGTATTATCTAACATTAGCCTGATATGAATATCTGTCTGGGATGGAAAGGAAGTTTGTGCACAGAAGAAGGCTGCCTTTAATTCCAAAATATTGATATGAAGTTCACTTTCTTCAGCAGACCATAAACCCCTAGTACTAGTTTGATCACAGTCTTTCTCTCCTCCCCATCCAGTTTTTGATGCATCAGTCTTAACTACTACGTCAGGCTGCAGAACATGAATTGGTTTGGGGCAATTGCCTGTATTGTTTATCCACCAAGTTAAATCATTCACACAATCT
This sequence comes from Plotosus lineatus, assembly GCA_024760905.1. Lineage (NCBI taxonomy): Eukaryota > Metazoa > Chordata > Actinopteri > Siluriformes > Plotosidae > Plotosus > Plotosus lineatus. The sequence continues at coordinate 189,115 of CM045737.1, read as the reverse complement.
GAATTAAGCAACACTGTAGAGTCAAAATTGCCTTTAGCTAAATTCAAGCCATGATTTTTGAGAATGTCAATTCGCTTGAAGAAAACAGGGGCATGTTTCATTCCTTGTGCAGCCGCATTTAGTTGATCAATCAAAGCACACCAAATCTCTGATGGTGACTAGTTCACCATTTAGTAATTCCAGACATTTTTGAACAATTTTGCTCCTCTTGTCATCCGTCAATGTAATAGTCATGCTCTCACTGTTGATAACAAATCCAAGGTGTGTATTTTTTTTAGTTGGGATAAGGACAGACTTATCAGGGTGTACAGTAAAACCTAAACTGTCAAGATTTGTTTCACTGTGGCCACCAGATTTTTCTTACAGTATTGTTTTGTCAAACTAACCAAAAGAGATTTGTTAATGTAGAAGGTGTTTGGAAACCCCTGATTTCTAAGCGATGAAAAGACTGGTTTCACCAGCTTAATAAAGATTCTAGGTGCAGACGCAAGTAAATTGAAATAAAGTCTCATTCCAGATAAATCTCAAATATGTCCTATCTTCATGTCTTACTGGAATACTAAAGTAGGCGTCCTTTAAATCTACAGAGGCAAAATAGCAGTCTTTTTCCACAAGAAAAAAGGCAGATTTGAAGTGTCCATTTTGAAGTGGCAGGTTTCAACGCTGTCGTTCAATGTTTTGTAGTTCAAAATGATTCTCAAGGTACCATTTTTCATGATGCGAGAAAATATATTTGATATAAATTTCCCATCGACATGTTCACATGCCTCTATGATACCTTTGTCATATATGTGGGAAAGTTCTTCTGTAATGAGCATGCTCTCATTCTTTGTAAACTTAATAGAATTAGGTATAGCCTGCTGGGATGGTGTTGTAGTAAAATCTATATCTACACCCTCAATATTAGATAATATCCAAGGATCAGATGAAATGTCAGCCCATTTACATGCAAAATGTTGCACTTTCCCAGCATAAAAGTTTTCAGGAGTGTTTATCACGAAAAACTCCTCAGGTATGTGCCTCACCTTGTTACATTTTGATAATTCTGCCTTTACTTGTGGAACCCTTCGTCCCACTGACACTTCTGTAAAAAAGGGTTCTGTCCTTTCCCCCCACCTCGACTTTGCTTAGCTCTGTAGCTGTGGTCGTTCTTGAAATTTTGTTGGCGGTACCCTCCAGAGTCACTGTTGTTATATGGATGAAACTGTGGCTTGTCCCAACAATATCTTGGTCTGTCAGGCACAAAAACTTTCATTCCCATCTGTTTAGAACCTCCAATGTCCTTTATGTTATTATGCAGCTCATCGCCAAACAAATACTTACTGGTGGTGATCATACCAGAAGAACAAAGGCACTTATATGGCCCAGTCAAGTCCTGCTTAAATGCATCACACCTTTTCACATTTATGTCTGCTTGTGCACCTGTCAACAGTCTGAGCCCATCTGTCATTTTCTGCAAAGCTACTTTGCTGTTCAAGTCCTTGCGCTGTGTTAAGCTTGTCATCAGCATGTCGGTAACTTGAATGAAGGGGATCATGGTTTAAACCAGTAAGCCTTGCACATGTTGCATTTTTATGTCCCTTGATTTTCTGTATGCTTTCGTCTCGTTCCAGATTTTTTCATTTACTTTCGGCACCACTAAGCCTTCACAATTCTTGGGACGAAAATATTTGTCCATTAAGTTTTTCAACTTTGTGAAATCTGGCGCTTTGGCTAGTCCATCCCCAATCGAGTTCGCTAACTCCGGTTTTATATCGTCTGAAGTCTTTTCATCATCACCAAAGAAATCTGCTAATTTGTTCATTAATGAAGACATGAACGAGGCATCAGAGTCTTCTGTGTATGGGTCACCAATTTCACTATCATTCCCACATACCTGAGACACTAATGTATCAAATTCATTGCCTTCTTCCTCATCTGTATTGGAAGTGGCGTCGCCTTCGGCCAATATTTGTTTACTTCCGTCTGGTACACAATCGGAAGTGGGCGGGATCACAGAGGGTTGTGAGTTTCCGTCACTGTGAAAAGTGGTCAAATTCCTTCCAACATTTTCGAAACTCTTTTCTATTTTCTGCACAGCTGCAGTCTGGGTCACTTGACACTTATCAGCAGTGACCTCGCCTTCCTTGCTGCTCGCTGGCTTGTTGTCTCAAGCTTTGGCTGAAACTAGATCTTTAGGGGTCTCACCACCTGATTCAATTTCTCCGTGTGAGGCAGCATTGTCTTCGACATTTGGTTTCTCTTTCCTTTCCCATGAGTATTTCCTTCTCTTTCTACTTTTGGAGGTTGATGACATGCTCTATACAATGCCATGTGCTCCGTCACAAGCCTCTACCCCCTTGGGGTTGTTGAAGACACGCTTTGTGTCACCATTGTTCTAGCCCTTCAGGCTGACCACGACCCGTGGCTGTTTTGGTCAAAATTTACAGCTGTCGTTCAAGCAAACCAGCTAAAAGTCCCCAAAAGGGAGTTTTAAAACAATGAATCACACTCAATTCTCCAAAAGTTCTTCGAACTTTTAACTTCTAATGAGAGAAATTGCAAAAAAATGTAGCAGAGATAAAAACTTTGAACACTGATATTCTACTCACGTGAACTGATATTCTGCATATGCACATCTCACGTAGTCTCAGGATATAGGGAGGTGGAATGGTAATCATATTGGACAATAAAGAGCACCAAGATTTTCTGGTAGAAAGCATAAGAACTCAGTGGGAAAATCGTTTCAGAGATATTGTGGTATTCCTTTTAAATTAATATTTTCACATAGTGATCGAAACAATGCAGCCGTGGGGTAGGGGTAAGGGGGTGGGGTGGGGGCACAAGCCAGTGTTCATCCTCATGCCAGTCCCAAGCCGGATAAATGCAGAGGGTTGCATCAGGAAGGACATTCGGCATAAAACCAATGCCACATGCAACATGTGGGTCAAAAATGAGAATTCTGAACCGGATCTGTCGAGGCCCAGGTTAACAATGACTGCCATCAGTGCTGTTAACCAACAGAGTGCTGGTGGAAATTGGACTACTGTTGGTTGAAGGTGTCGAAGAAGGAGAGGTGGGAGGCGTGTCCGTAGGCAGAGAGAGAAGAGGAAAGACATGAGTCTAGGACTGAAAGTAGGGACTTTGAATGTTAAAACTATGAAGGAAAAAGGGAGAGAACTGGCTGACATGATGCAGAGGAGAAAGGTGGACATACTGTGTATTCAGGAGACCAGGTGGAAAGGTAGCAAGGCTCGAAGCTTAGGAGCAGGGTTTAAGCAGTTTTTTTCATTTTGTGGAAAGTAAGAGAAATGGTGTAGGAGTAATCTTGAAGAAGGAGTTTGTCAGGAATGTTCTAGAAGTGAAAAGAGTGTCAGACAGAGTGATGAGTCTCAAGTTAGAAATTGAAGGTTTGATGTTCAATGTTGTTAGTGCTTATGCCAGACAGGCACGATGTGAGTTACAGGAGAAGGTGAGATTCTGGAGTGAATTAGATGAAGTGATGCAGAGTACCCCCAGAGGTGAAACAGTGGTCATTGGTGCAGACATCAATGGACATCTTGGGGCAGGCAACAGAGGGGATGAGAAAGTGGTGGGCAGGTTTATTATCCAGGGCAGAAACACAGAAGGACAGATGCTGGTAGATTTTGCAAAAAGGATGGAAATGGCTGTGGTAAATACTTTCTTCAAGAAGAGACAAGAGCATAGGGTGACATAAAAGCAGAGGTAGGAGCACACAAGTAGACTACATCTTGTGCAGGCGATGTAATTTGAAGGAAGTCAGTGACTGCAAAGTAGTAGTGGGTGAAAGTGTTGCCAAACTGCATAGGATGGTGGTGTGCAGGATGATGCTGATGGTGAGGAAGGTGAAGAAGGCAAAGGCAGAGCAGAAGACAAAGTGGTGGAAGCTGAAAAAAGAAGAGTGTCATATTGTCTTCAAGAAGGAGTTGAAACAGGTTTTAGGTGGTCAGGAAGTACTCCCAGATGACTGGACAACTACAGATAATGTGATCAAGAAGACAGGTAGGAGAATACTTGGTGTGTTATCTGGAAGGAGAGTAGGTAAGGAGACTTGGTGGTGGAACGAGGAAGTGCAGGAGTGTGTACAAAGGAAGAGGTTAGCTAAGAAGAAGTGGGACATAGAGAGGACTGAACTAAACAGGAATACAGGACACAGCGTAAGGCAAAGGTAGCGGTGTCAAAGGCCAAACAGAGGGCGTATGATGACGATGATTTGTATGCTCAGTTGGAAAGTAAAGAGGGAGAAAATGATTTATACAGGGTGGCAAAGCAGAGAAATAGAGATGGGAGGGACATGCAGCAAGATAGAGTGATTAAGGACAGAGAGGGAAATGTATTGACTGATGACAGAAGTGTGCTGGAAAGATGGAAAGAGTACTTTGAACAACTGATGAATTAGGAAAATGAGAGAGAAAAATGAGTTGAAGAGGTGACTGTTGTGGACCAGGAGGTAGCAAAGATTAGTAAGGGTGAAATGAGGAGGGCATTGAAGAGGATGAAGAGTGGAAAGGCAGTTGGTCCTGATGACATACTGGTAGCGGTATGGAAGGGTCTAGGAGAGGAAGCAGTAGATTTCATGACAAGAACATTCAACAAGGTCTTAGACAGTGAGAGAATGCCAGAGAAATGGAGGAGAAGTGTGCTGGTGCCCATTTTTAAAAACAAGAGAGACGTGCAGAGTTGTGGCAACAACACAGGGATAAAGTTGATGAACCATACGATGAAGTTATGCGAAAGAATAGTGAAAGCTAGACTAAGGGCAGAGGTCAGCATTTGTGAACAACAGTTTGGTTTCATGCCAAGAAAGAGCACCACAGATGAAGTGTTTGCTTTGAGGATGTTAAAAGAGAAGTACAGAGAAGGTCAGAGGGAGCTGCATTGTGCCTTTGTGGATCTAGAGAAAGCATATGACAGGGTGCCGAGAGAGGAACTGTGGTATTGCATGAGGAAGTCTGGAGTTGCAGAGAAGTATGTTAGAGTGGTGCAGGAGATGTCTAAGAGATGTAAAACAGTGGTGAGGTGTGCTGTCGGTGTGACAGAAGAGTTCAAGGTGGAGGTGGGACTGCATCAAAGATCAGCTCTGAGCCCCTTCTTGTTTGCTATGGTGATTGACAGGCTGACAATGAGGTAAAACGAGATTCCCCAAGGACTATAATGTTTGCAGATCACATTGTGATCTGTAGTGAGAGCAGAGAACAAGTGCAGGAAAATCTAGAGAGGTGGAGGTATGCCCTGGAAAGGAGAGGAATGAAGGTTAGCCTCAGTGAGACAGAATACATGTGTATGAATGACAACGACCCAAGAGGATTATAGGGAGCAGAGATAAAGAAAGTGGAGGATTTTAAGTACTTAGGCTCAACAGTCCAGCGCAATGGAGAGTGTGGAAAAGAGGTGAAGAAACATGTTCAGGCAGGTTGGAATGGTTGGAAAAAAAAAATTGTCCGGTGTGATGTGTGATAGGAAGGTATCGACAAGAATGAAAGGAAAAGTGTACAAAACAGTTTTGAGGCCAGCAATGATGTATGGTTTAGAAAGAGTGGCCCTGGAGAAAAGACTGGAGGCAGAGCTGGAGGTGGCAGAGATGAAAATGTTGAGGTTCTCTTTGGGAGTAACGAGGATGGATAGGATCAGGAATGAGCACATCATAGGGACAGCACATTTAAGATGTTTTGGAGACAAAGTCGGAGAGGCTAGATTGAGGTGGTTTGGACATGTACAGAGGAGGGATAGTGAGTATATTGGTAGTAGGGTGCTGAAGTTGGAACTACCAGGCAGAAAGCCTAGAGGAAGACCAAATAGATGATTCATGGATCTGGTGAAGGAGGACATGAAGGTAGTTGGTGTAAGAGAAGAAGATGCAAAGGATAGGGTGAGATGGAGACAGATGATTCGTGTGGCAATCCCTGAAGGGAAAAGCCGAAAGAAGAAGAAGAAGATCCTCAGTAATACAGAATACATGTGTGTGAACGAGAAGGACCCAAGCGGAAAGGTGAGGTTACAGGGAGTGGAGATAAAGAAGGTGGGGGGTTTTAAGTACCTAGGCTCAAAAATCCAGAGCAATGGAGAGTGTGAAAAAGCGGTGAAGAAGCATGTGCAGGCAGGTTGGATTGGTTGGAGAAAAGTGTCCAGTGTGATGTGTGATCAATAGGCCCTTGACTATTAACGGTTTTGCACCCACAGTTTGAGTATTCGTTGACTGCTGAGCAACGTGATTCAAATTCAGTACCTAAGTTCATGTTTATTCGTGAGATTTTATGTTTTGTAGCATGTTTAACAAATGATACCAAAAGGATACATTTTATTACGGTACTCTTCATGTCCTTTTACATTGAACTTGGAGTGACGTCTCCAAGATGGCGATGCCCAGAGGGCGACATCATGGAATTCTCAGAGTCAAATTGTTTCTTTGATCATTTTAATTTGTTTTATTTGTTGTTTTGTTTGTTCATGTTTTGCACTATGCTCATCTACGAACGGTCGACTCTACTACAGCTATAAGATCGGAGTATTTCCGGACGTGTACAACTAAGCACGCTCAACTGGGCTTTTTGTTTGCCGGGGTGTGGCTAGCTAATGCTCGTCGCACCCCAGCTAACAAGAAGCCCAGACGGGAAGGGGCCGAACAACGACTCCGGTGCTTGGGATTGCAGGGGATGAAGGCCGTGTAGTTGGCTGGTTTAATCACCTCGTCGGGTGGACTCCCCTTGAGCCATGTTTCACAGAAACACAGCAGATCCCCTGCGCTGCAATCTGAGCATGAAGCTCGTCCATCTTGTTTCGCAGGGACTGGACATTTTCAAGCAGTATGACTGGAAGTGCGAACCAAGCGCTGGAGACTCTGAGAACTCTGCCTGGGCTTCTTGTTAGCTGGGGTGTGGCTAGCATTGCTAACAAGAAGCATAGTTGAGCGTGCTTAGTTATACACACTCGAAGACCTTCCGATCTTATAGCTGTAGTAGGGTCGACCGGTCATAGACGAGCATAGTGCAAAACATGAACAAACAAAACAATAAATAAAACTTATTAAAATGAACAAAGAAACAATTTGACTCTGAGAACTCCGTGACGTCGCCCTCTAGGCAGCGCCATCTTGGAGGCGTCACTCAGAGACATCACTCCAAGTTCAATGCAAAAGGATATGAAGCGTAATAAAGTTAATCCTTTTGGTATCGTTTGTCAAACATGTTATAGAACATAAAATCTCACACACAAATATTAACTGTAATGGAATACTGTACTGGAATAATAATCGAAAAAGACTTTAATACTAGTGCTTTACAACAGTATATAGTGTATCATGTTTATATTTTATCATCAATAAATATGAGTAAAAATTGAAAAGTTTTTCATAATCATTACTACATTTTACTGCATTAATACTGTATTAATGAGTAAGACTGTCTATAGAACGTGTTTAAGAAGCATATTTTAGTGCATGTAATAGATACACAGTATTTTACTTACGTTTGCTCATTCGCGCATGTGACGTGATACATGGGGTTTCACTTCCGGGTACAGAACTCGCGGATTATCTCGATTCGCGGGAGGGCCCGGAACCGAACCCCTGCAAATGTCAAGGGCCTACCGTATTCGCAAGAATGAAAGGAAAAGTGTACAAGACTGTGTTGAAACCAGCAATGTTGTCTGGTTTAGAAACAGTGGCACTGAGGAAAAGACAGGAAGCACAGCTGGACGGAGCAGAGATGAAAATGTTGAGGTTCTCTTTGGGAGTAATGACGATAGGTAGGATCAGGAATGAGTGCATCAGAGGGACAGCACATATAGAGTGTTCACCATCCCTTTGTAGGATTTTCTTTTTCTTTATTCATCATAATAATGTTGTTTTGTCATAGTTTTAATTTCCAAAAACGACAGCAACACAGAAAAGTATATGAAGACTTATTTTAAGTAGGAGCCTCCTCAACATTCCTTTAAAAAAATATTAATGCTTAATGCTGCACTGATGACCCATTCTCAGGGTGGAGACTGAACCACACCACTGAACCACATGTCTTTTATTTTGTCACTGGAAGGAGAGTTATTTAATTCGGAGATTGCTGTGTACGTATAAACAAATCTCACCATCTCTTACTTCAGCTGTGATTTCTGTTCCTGGATTACAAACCCCGGCGGCGGAAAAAATCTCTCGCTCGCCGCGCAGCTGATGGGAACAGCACTTCTTACCATGAGCACAAGAATTTGGAAATCCACCAAAACAGCAGATCAGCAGATCAAAAACACTGAGACTCTCAATGTAGCTGATAGGCATGTCCACAAATACATGCACACAAAATCACCCCGTCCACACCAAATAAATATCCGCCCACACCTGTGACTGTTAATTTTAATCTATGTAATTTTCAACCCTAAAAGAGCATTTTTTGAAGGGTTCCCACTGGGTACCGGACCGTTGTAAAACTCTGCTTTAGGCAGATTCTCCCATCATTCAGGTGAAAGCTGGTTTAACTCTCTAACACTTGGAAGCCAGAGAGGTGAACGAGCCACATGAGCCATGAGTTTCCGACCCCTGATTTAATGCAATGCCCCCTAGTGGGTATTTTTGAAAACTACAGTGCTGGATCTTTTATTGAAGGTGCTGTATTATACTCAGTCCGTGTCCTTTTATATATCAAATATAAAATATGCACACACACACACACACACACACACACACACATATATATATATATATATATATATATATATATATATATATATATATATATATATATATACATCCATTTTACTACAGTAATACTGTATTATGAGTAAGACTGTCTACAGAATATGTTTGAGAAGCATATTTTAGTGCATGTAATAAATACATAGTATTTTACTTCCCGTTGATCATTTGCGCATGTAATAATGATACAAGGGGTTTTACTTCCGGGTACAGAACTCGCGTATTATCTTCATTCGCCAGAACCAAACCCCCGCGAATAATGAGGGCCTACTGTATTTTTTTTTTTTTTCATCTTAAGTATATTAGGTCAAATATATGTGTCATATGAGCTTGGGAGGGGGGTAGAGTGGATTAATTCGTTTTCTTTTGTTTCTTATAGGAATAATTGTTTCATACAACAAACCTTTCGGCTTATGACTTTGCCATCAGAACAGATTAAATTCATCAGACAAAATACCACTGCACTTTAAAAGCTCTCACTGGATTTGGCATGGGTTTGACATTTGTGATCTACAGTATAGCATCATTAGAAACATTTTCATCTTCAACATGATTAATCTGGCAGAGATGGGTTTTGTAAAAATCAGAAAACAATCAGATTAACAAAAATACTTGGGATTCAAAGCTCTTTAGTGTCAAGGATGGTTAAATGAAAGAGCAGAAGCAACCGATAAAATACATCACTCACTGATGAGAGATTGTTTTCTAAGATACCTGCTAAAGCAGAAAGAGCAGCACTGAGTACTTCTTCCGCTTAGTCAAGCCGATTCTGGGGAGGAACATGGAAGTGATGTTGTCATTAGCTGAAGTTTGTCTTGATGAGAAGACTGGCATGCTGCATTCTCATTTAATTTTAGTGTAAAAAGACTGGTGGCATGCAATACAATTACTGGGAGTGCAATTGCATTGCAATTAAAAAAAGACAACCACCCCCCCTCACACAAAAAAATGGCATGCAGTTTAATAAAATATTGCTTTTTTGAATTAAAAATAATTTGAAATGAAATAATAATCACATCCCCCCAGTGCAGCTCAGGCCGGCCATGTCTCTCACTGTTGATGGTGAGAAACTGTAAAAGAACCATTGCTGGCTTTTAACAGGAGTAGATTGCATAGCCGTCAGCGTGTTTCTGCACTGCGATGGCCGGGCGAGCTGTCCAGGGTGTACTCTGCTCTCACCTGGAGTCGGCTGAGAAGGGCGCTAACCTCCCCATGACCCTAATTAGGATTAAGCGGTTATAGAAAATGAATGAATGCATAGTAAAAACATCATCACTTTAGATATTGATTATTAATTTGTAAAATGTATTTTTGTCTTGCATGATGGGATTGCAGGTGACATGGTGGTGTCGTGGTTAACATGTCCACCTCATTGAAGGAAGGTTCTGTGAGTCCCGGCTTGGCAAGGGTGTGTCTGGATGGAGTTTGAATGTTCTTATCACATGATGATATTGCATATTGAATTTACAATTGGAATTTAATGCTAAATATCTTCCATTGAAGCTCAAGTTACACCCCCCCCCAACCAACACACACAGACACAGCAGGAGTTGACTTCCACTGGACAAGAAATTATGTGTACTCACAATATTATAAAAAACCTTAATGACTGTTAAGGGAGAGAAAGTTGGAGATAAATTCAGCATGCAGGAAACCAGAAACCCGAAGTTAACACCGGACGTTAACGTGTAATGGGCACTGTGCATGTGCAAGACTGAGCTGACCAATCAACAGTCAACGATAAGGGCCTATCGGTGGAGCATCTCACATATTATCAGTAAGCAATAATAGCTGAACACTGTCAATCAAACAAATTGCGAGTGTGAGAATAAAGCCCAATTTGTTAGTAGCGCCTCCGGTTCCTGCACATGTGTTAGAACACCAACATTGACGCACAAAGAATGAATGGCTAAAATAATCATAAGCCATCCAGCCTGTATCTGCACCCAAATGGTCAGTACTTTTATAAAATTAATAGTATGTCTTTGTGCTGTAAATATGTATTAATATTTGTTTGTGCCTTTGAATAGATAAATAACTTTAGCTCAATTTGTAAATTTATTTAGCCATGTACTTGCAAATGTAGTTTGAAATATATTTGAGAATGTTTTTGGTTGAACTATAATATTTGATTGCAGTTCACCTCTGTATAGACAGCCATGTTTTTTTTAAGTTTAAAATTCTACCCATGGGTGTACCTGGTTCCCCAAAGTGCTTAGTAAAATGCCTTATTAAATTGCAAAAATTATGTGAAAGATTATGTGAAAGTGTTTATGAAGTACAAATATTGTAAAATAGATTTAATTGTTTTTGTAATTGAACTGTAAATACATATTTGTTAAATTGTAGTGTGTAGTGTAACTCTGGTGTATTGAAATTCATTGGTGTTGTATAATTGTATAACATAATTTATAAGACCTGTACGGCAATTTTAATTATGACTCAAATTATGTATATAATTAAAACAGCCTGGTGTTCAATTTGTTCTCGTGTTTCTCTCTAATCCTTTCAGGCTTAGGCCTTTCGCCCCTGGAACTTGAGTTCTGGTCAACAAAGATGTGAACACCCCCCCCATGGTCAGACCAGCCTATGCCCTTTATCCCTCACTACTCTGCGTTTTGATTCGTGTGGCTTCAGTGCATAGCATTTTTTTTGTTTGTTTAGTTTTTTTTTATTTGATTTATTTATTTATTTTTAATATTTACCGAATTAAAAAAATAAGGAAATTAAAGAAGAATAGGGGAAATGTTAAAGAAAACTAAACAAACACAAAGCAAAAAAACAACCCAAAACCTCCTATCAAAACTAGTTACATTGTTGTGAGGTGCACATCTGAGTGCGTGCATGCACATCTGCTTTATTAGGGAGTTTTAACTGTGGTTCAGTGTGTTTTATTATAATATACATCATTTACCTTACAGTCTGTTACTGGGGTAGTGGTGTCCTGGTGGTATAGAGCAGTGGATCGCTGATGTTATGCTTGGAGTGTATGTGTAGGATCCAGAGATGCAAGAGACCAAAAGAAGGTTCAATGATTTATTTAACACTAGCTACTGTCAATCACTGGAATACTAAGTCGAGAAAACTGGTTGAACATGAAGCAAGAACCAGGGGTCAGAGAGAAAGCCGAGGAGCAGAGTCACAGTGAAATCAATCTTCTGACATTGGAGGGAAGCGCGCCACTCCCATTTATAGCTGGCTGCTTTGCTGATTGCAGATTGGGACCAGGTGCGCTCAGCTCGGAACTCGCCTACCGGTAACCGCCACGCCCCTTGCCAGTGCCTGCAATGATTAAGGAAGAGTTAGTTCCGCCAGCCAGAACAGACCATAACAGCTGATCCCAAGGTTGGGGGTTCAAGTCCCACTCTCCGCAAGGTTGTCACTGTCTCCCCAGTGTAGCTAACTGAGTTATCAAAGGCCCGCCATGTCTCTCACTGTCTATGGCGAGAGGTTCATGTAAAAGAACCATTGATGACTTTCGTAAACAGAAGGCTGCAAAGCCGTGAGCATGCTGCTGTCCCACGCTAAAGGGTTGTGTCATGAAGGGCAGCCGACGTAAAAACTTATGCTAAATCAAATGTGCGAATCAGATCATTCACTGTAGCAACCCCTGAAAAAGGGAAAAGCCAAAAGGAAAAGAAGAAGACAGTCTGTTACTGACTCATCAGTGGGGTAGAATTTGTGGTTGGTGTGTTTTCTTGAAATCTGAAACAACTCACACACCGGCTGTTGATTGTCCAGAAAGAAGAGATTGATTTTCCCACTTTGCAAACTGCAGACTGCTTTGAATAAATGATCCCTGTGCTACCCATATCTCCATTAAAAAGCAACAACATTCAGTCGCTGAAATGACTAGAACTGAGTTTTGATTTTTCTTGTATAACACATGAAACTGTTCTTCTTTGTGTTGTTCTCCTCGCTGTCCCCTACAGGTCACGATGCAAAATGGTTATTCCAGAGCATCTGGTTTTACCCACTGTCTCTCTTGGTCACTGTATCATCCTGGTATGGAGGAATGAGAGGCAGCTTTTATCTCCACAGATCTTTGTCGGTTGCCATTGCTTGGATCTTTTGCTCAGAATGCTCTCTCTTATTGGAAACAAACTTGGCCGTCTGCTGCAGATAGCTTGTCTTATGTCAACCTCAGTATCTTACACCATATGGGGGCTTTTACAGGATGTGTTGTTGCATTGTATCATTTGGGTCTCTTCTGATTGATTTGCTCCTCTTCTTCAAATCTTCCTCATTCGTGATGTGCAGGCATTGAAAAGGTTGGAGAAATATTTTCTCCATCTGTCTAACAGTTCTTGGTGTGATTTTCTGACTTCTGCATTTATGTTCTTTATATTACCTTGCAGGGCAGACTGTTGTTTTTCCACTGACTTTGTTTATAATCTTCCACATTTTCTCAAATGTACAGTAGGCCCTTGACATTCGCGGGGGTATGGTTCCGGGGCCTCCCCGTGAATTGAGATAATCCGCGAGTTCTGTACGCGGAAGTAAAACTGCATGTATGCGTCACATGCACGAATGAGCAGCTGGCAGTAAAATACTATGTATCTATTATATGCACTAAAATATGCTTCCTAAACACATTCTAGACAGTCTTACTCATTAATGCAGTATTAATGTAGTAAAATATAGTCATGATAAAGAAAAACTTTTCAATTTTGTACTGTGATATTTAGTAATAAAATATATAAACATTATACAGCATAAACTGTTGTAAAGCTCTCTGTGCGTGACATTTTATGTTCTGTAGCATGTTTAACAAATGATACCAAAAGGATAAACTTTATGTCATGTCGCTAAATGTAAAATATGTCGCTAAATGTAAAGTTCTACATGTAGGGAATAAAAACATTAGACAGGAGTATTTCATGGGAGGTTTAAAACTAGAATGTTCCTCTCAGGAAAAGGATCTGGGTGTGATGGTTGACCAGTCCCTCACTGGTACTAGCCACTGTGCGTTAGCAGTAAAAAAGGCAAATAGGATGGTGGGTTACATAGCCAGGAGTATTGAGTATAGATCTAAAGATGTTGTCCTTCTCTTGTATAACACATTGGTTAGACCACATTTAGAGTATTGTGTACAGTTCTGGGGACCATACTTGAAAAAAGACATCGAGACTCTCGGAAAAGTTCAGAGAAGAGCAACAAAGCTAGTTCCGGGTATAAAAAAGGAATCCTATGAGGAGAGGCTGAGGATCCTAAACCTTTTCAGTCTTCAAAAAGGAGAATTAGAGGTGATCTGATTGAGGTCTTTAAGTATCTTAAGGGGATTAATAAAGTCAACTATGCCCGATTACTTAGGCCAAGTTCTGTAAGTAGAACTAGGGGTCATAAATGGAAGTTATTCAAGGGTAAATTTAGCACAAATATTAGGAAATATTTTTTCTCGCAGAGGGTAATTTCAGTGTGGAATAGATTGCCTAACCACGTTGTCGAAGCAGAAACCTTACAAGTCTTCAAAAGCAGACTTGATCTAGTGCTGGATACCATCTAGTCATGGTGCGTCTTTAAGGTTAGAGTCACTTTAGAATAGGACAATGGTGAGCTTAGTTGGGCTGAATGGCCTGTTCTCACCACTCATGTTATGTTATGTTATGTTATGTTATGTTTATTACACTTCATGTCCTTTTACATTGAACTTGGAGTGATGTCTTGGAGTGACGTGTCCAAGGTGGCGCTGCCAAGAGGGCAACGTCGCAAAGTTCTCAGAGTCAAATTGTTTTTGTTCGTTTTAATTTGTTTTATTTGTTTGTTCATATTTTGCACTATGCTCGTCTATGATCGGTTGACCCTACTACAGCTATGAGCAGCTTCAGCTTCGGGCAACTAAGCATGCAACAACTCCTATCATGAGCTGCTATGCTATGCTGTGCTATGCTATCATTAAACTCAGACGGAGTTCTCAGATTCTCCGGCACATGGTTAGCACTTCCGGGAATACTGCTTTAAAATGTTCAGTCCCTGCAAAACCAGATGGACAAGCTTCAAGCTCAGATTGCAGCGCAGAGGGATCCACAGGACTGTGTACTCTCCTCAAGCCATGTTTCACAGAAACACAGTCCTGTAGATCCCTCTGTGCTGCTATGCTATTCTATGCTATGCGCTTATTAAGCCCAGGCGGAGTTCTCAGATTCTCCAGTGTTTGGTTTGCACTTCCGGGCATACTGCTTTAAAATGTTCAGTCCATGCAAAACAAGATGGACGAACTTCATGCTCAGATTGCAGCGCAGAGGAATCTACAGGACTGTGTTTCTGTGAAACATGGCTCGAGGAGAGTACACCCAATAAGATGAACAAACAAAACAACAAATAAAACAAATTAAAATGAACAATGGCATGCTAGCTCTGCTAATAGCATGCTAGCTCTGCTAATAGCATGTTAGCGCCGCTAAAAGCATGTTAGCTCTGCTTAGTTATACATGCCCGAAGATACTCCGATCTTATCGCTGTAGTACAGTCGACTGGACATAGACGAGCATAGTGCAAAACCTGAACAAACAAAACAACAAATAAAATGAACAAAGAAACAATTTGACTCTGAGAACTTTGCGACGTTGCCCTCTGGGCAGCGCCATCTTGGAGACGTCACTCCAAGTTCAATGTAAAAGGACATGAAGAGTACTGTAATAAAGTTTATCTTTTTGGTCTGTCTGTCTTCCTTTCGGCTTTTTCCCTTTTACTCGGGAGTCGCCACAGCGAATCATCTTGATCCGCACGTTTGATTTGGCAGAGGTTTTTTTTACGTCGGATGCCCTTCCTGTCACAACCCTTTTTAGCAAGGGACAGAAACACGCTGACGACTTTGCAGCCTACTCTTTATGAAAGTCAGCAATGGTTCTTTTACATGCCTCTCAGCATAGACAGTGAGAGACATGGCCCACCTTTGATAACCCAGTTAGCTGCACTGGGGGGAGGACAGTGGAAACCCTGTGGAGAGTGAATGTTGGAACTATAACAGGAAATGGTAGAGATCTGGCTGATATGATGCAGAGGAGGAAGGTGGAAAGGTATCAAGGCGAAAAGCTTAGGAACAGGGTTTAAGCTGTTTTTTCATTGTGTAGATGGGAAGAGAAATAGTGTAGGAGTCAACTTGAAGGAGGGGTTGGTCAGGAATGGTCTAGAAGTGAAAAGAGTGTCACACAGAGTGATGAGTCTCAAGTTAGAAATTGAAGGTGTGATTGTGTTCACTGTTGTTAGCACTTATGCCTCACAGGCAGGATGTGAGCTAGAAGAGAAGTAGAGACTCTAGAGTGAGTTAGATGAAGTGATGCAGAGTACCCCCAGAGGTGGAGAAGTGGTCATTGGTGCAGACTTTAATGGACATGTTGGTGAAGGAAACAGAGTGGATGAGGAAGTGATGGGCAGATTTAGTATCCAGGACAGGAACACAGAAGGACAGATGTTAGATTTTCTTCTTCTTTTCCTTTCGGCTTTTCCCTTCAGGGGTCGCCACAGCGAATCATCTGCCTCCATCTCACCCTATCCTTTGCATCTTCTTCTCTTACACCAACGACCTTCATGTCCTCCTTTACCACATCCATGAATCGTCTCTTTGGTCTTCCTCTAGGCCTTTTGCCTGGTAGTTCCAGCCTCAGCATCCTATTACCAATATACTCACTATCCCTCCTCTGTACATGTCCAAACCATCTCAATCTAGCCTCTCTGACTTTGTCTCCAAAACGTCTTACATGTGCTGTCCCTCTGACGTGCTCATTCCTAATCCTATCCATCCTCGTTACTCCCAAAGAGAACCTCAACATTTTCATCTCTGCTACCTCCAACTCTGCCTCCTGTCTTTTCCCCAGGGCCACTGTTTCTAACCCATACAGCATCGTTGGCCTCAACACCGTCTTGTACACTTTTCCTTTCATTTTTGCCGATACCCTCCTATCACACATCACACCGACACTTTTCTCCAACCATTCCAACCTGCCTGCACACGCTTCTTGACCTCTTTTCCACACTCTCCATTGCTCTGGATTGTTGAGCCTAAGTACTTAAAATCCTCCACCTTTCTTATCTCTGCTCCCTGTAATCTCACCGTTCCTCTTTGGTCCTTGTCATTCATGCACATGTATTCTGTCTTACTGAGGCTAATCTTCATTCCCCTCCTTTCCAGGGCATACCTCCAGCTCTCTAGATTTTCCTGCACTTGTTCTCTGCTCTCACTACAGATTACAATGTCATCTGCAAACATCATAGTCCATGGGGAATCTTGTCTAACCTCGTCTGTCAGCCTGTCCATCACCATAGCAAACAAGAAGGGGCTGAGAGCTGACCCTTGATGCAGTCCCACCTCCACCTTGAACTCTTCTGTCACACCAACAGCACACCTCACCACTGTCTTACATCTCTCATACATGTCCTGCACAACTCTAACATACTTCTCTGCCACTCCAGACTTCCTCATGCAATACCACAGTTCTTCTCTCGGCACCCTGTCATATGCTTTCTCCAGATCCACAAAGGCACAATGCAGCTCCGTCTGACCTTCTCTGTACTTCTCCATTAACGTCCTCAAGGCAAACACTGCATCTGTGGTGCTCTTTCTGGGCATGAAACCAAACTGTTGTTCACAAATGCTGACTTCTGCCCTTAGTCTAGCTTCCACTATTCTTTCCCATAACTTCATCGTATGGCTCATCAACTTTATCCCTCTGTAGTTGCCACAACTCTGCACGTCTCCCTTGTTCTTAAAAATGGGCACCAGCACACTTCTCCTCCATTCCTCTGGCATCCTCTCGCTCTCTAAGACCTTGTTAAATGATCTTGTCAGAAAATCTACTGCTACCTCTCCTAGACACTTCCATACCTCCACCGGTATGTCATCAGGACCAACTGCCTTTCCATTCTTCATCCTCTTCAATGCCCTCCTCACTTCACCCTTACTAATCTTTGCTACTTCCTGGTCCTCAACAGTCACCTCTTCTACTCTTTTTCTCTCTCATTTTCCTCATTCATCAGCTCTTCAAAGTACTCTTTCCATCTTCCCAGCACGCTTCTGTCATCAGTCAGTACATTTCCTGTCTGTCCTTTATCAATCTAACTTGCTGCACGTCCTTCCCATCTCTATTTCTCTGCTGTGCCAACCTGTATAAATCATTTTCTCCCTCCTTACTTTCCAACCGAGCATACAAGTCATCAAACGCGCTCTGTTTGGCCTTTGACACTGCTACCTTTGCCTTACGCTGTGTCTCCCTGTACTCCTGTTTACTCTCTTCGGTTTTGTCAATGTCCCACTTCTTCTTAGCTAATCTCTTCCTTTGTACACACTCCTGCACTTCCTCATTCCACCACCAAGTCTCCTTATCTACTTTCCTTCCAGATGACACACCAAGTATTCTCCTACCCGTCTCCCTGATCACATTCGCTGTAGTTGTCCAGTCATCTGGAAGCACTTCCTGACCACCCAAAGCCTGTTTCAACTCCTCCTTGAAGACAACCCGACACTCTTCCTTTTTCAACTTCCACCACTTTGTCTTCTGCTCTGCCTTTGCCTTCTTCGCCTTCCTCACCATCAGCATCATCCTGCACACCACCATCCTATGCTGTTTGGCAATACTCTCACCCGCTACTACTTTGCAGTCACTGACTTCCTTTAAATTACATCGCCTGCACAAGATGTAGTCTACCTGTGTGCTCCTACCTCCACTTTTATAAGTCACCCTATGCTCCTCTCTCTTCTGGAAGAAAGTATTCACCACAGCCATTTCCATCCTTTTTGCAAAATCTACCAACATCTGTCCTTCTGCGTTCCTGTCCTGGACACCAAACCTACCCATCACTTCCTCGTCCCCTCTGTTTCCTGCAACAACATGTCCATTGAAGTCTGCCCCAATGACCACTCTTTCACCTCTGGGGGTACTCTGCATCACTTCATCTAACTCCCTCCAGAATCTCTCCTTCTCTTCTCGCTCACATCCTGTCTGTGGGGCATAAGCACTAACAACATTGACCATCACACCTTTAATTTCTAACTTGAGACTCATCACTCTGTCTGACACTCTTTTCACTTCTAGAACATTCCTGACAAACTCCTCCTTCAAGATGACTCCGACTCCATTTCTCTTCCCATCCACACCGTGATAAAACAGCTTAAACCCTGCTCCTATGCTTCTAGCCTTGCGACCTTTCCACCTGGTCTCCTGAACACACAGTATGTCCACCTTCCTCCTCTGCATCATGTCAGCCAGCTCTCTACCTTTTCCTGTCATAGTTCCAATATTCAAAGTCCCTACTTTCAGTCCTAGACTCATGCCGTTCCTCTTCTCTCTGGCAACGGACGCGCCTCCCGCCTCCCCTTCTTCGACGCCTTCGACCAACAGTAGTCCAATTTCCATCAGCACCCTGTTGGTTGACGGCACTGATGGCGGTCGTTGTTAACCCGGGCCTCGACCGATCCGGTATGTCATTCTTTCTTGTGATTCGCATAGTTTATTTGGCATTTGTTTTACGCCGGATGCCCTTCCTGACGCAACCCTCTGCATTTATCCGGGCTTGGGACCGGCGTGAGGGAGAGACACTGGTTTGTGCCCCCCCCCCTCACGGCTGCATTGTTGATAGATTTTGCAAAAAGGATGGAAATAGCTGTAGTGAATACTTTTTCCAGAAGAAACAGGAGCATAGGGTGACTTGTGAAAGTGGAGGTAGGTGCACACAGGTAGACTACAACTTGTGTAGACAATATAATTTAAAGGAAGTCAGTGACTGCAAAATAGTAGTGGGTGAGAGTGTTGCCAAACAGCATAGGATGGTGGTGTGCAGGATGATGCTGATGGTGAAGAAATCAAAAGCAGAGCAGAAGACAAAGCGGTGGAAGCTGAAAAAGGAAGAGTGTCGTATTGTCTTCAAGGAGTTGGACAACTACAGCTATGTGATCAGGGAGACAGGGAGAAGAGATCTTGGTGTGTCCTCTGGAAGGAAAGTAAATAAGGAGACTTGGTGGTGGAATGAGGAACTGCAGGAGTGTGTAAAAAGGAAGAGGTTAGCCAAGAAGTGGGACATTGAGAGGACCAAAGGGAGTAAACAGGAGTACAGGGAGACACTGAAGAATGCAAAGGTAGCGGTGTCAAAGGCCAAACAGAGCATGTATGATGATTTATATGCTAGGTTGGAAAGTAAGGAGGGAGAAAATGATTCATACAGGTTAATAGAGATGAGATGGACATGCAGCAAGTTATAGTGATTAAGGACAGAATGTGAATGTATTGATTGATAACAGAAGTGTTCTGGGAAGATGTAAAGAGTACTTAGAAGAGCTGATGAATGAGGGAAATGAGAAAGAAAAAATAGTAGAAGAGGTGACCATTAAGGACCAGGAAGTAGCAAAGATAAAGGTGAAGTTAGAAGGGCATTGAAGAGGATGAAGAGTGGAAAGGCAGTTGGTCCTGATGACATACCAGTGGAGGTAGTGTCTTGGCGAGGTAGCAGTAGATTGTCTAACAAGAAAATTCAGCAAGGGCTTAGAGAGTGAGAGGATGCTGGAGGAATGGAGGAGAAGTGTGCTTGTGCCTATTTTTAAGAACAAGGGAGACGTGCAGAGTTGTGGCAACTACAGAAGGATAAAGATGATGAGCCATATGATGAAGTTAATGGGAAGAATAGTGGAAGCTAGACTAAGGGCAGAGGTCAGCGTTTGTGAACAACAGTTTGGTTTCATGCCAAGAAAGAGCAACACAGATTCACTGCTTGGTTTGAGGATGTTAATAGAGAAATACAAAGAAGGTCAGAAAGAGCTGCATTGTGCCTTTGTGGATCTGGAGAAAGCATATGACAGGGTGCCGAGAGAGGAACTATGGTATTGCATGAGGAAGTCTGGAGTGGCAGAGAAGTATGTTAGAGTGGTGCAGGACATGTATGAGAGATGTAAGACAGTGGCGAGGTGCACTGTCGGTGTGACAGAAGAGTTCAGGGTGGAGGTGGGACTGCATCAAGGGTCAGCTCCGAGCCACTTCTTGTTTGCTATGGTAAAGGACAGGCTGACAGACGAGGTTAGACAAGATTCCCCATGGACTATGATGTTTACAGATGACATTATGATCTGTAGTGAGAGCAGAGAACAAGTGCAGGGAAATCTAGAGAGGTGGAGGTATGCCCTGGAAAGGAGAGGAATGAAGGTTAGCCGCAGTAAGACCAAATACATTTGTGTGAATGACAGGGACCCAAGAGGAACGGTGAGGTTACAGGCAGCAGACATAAAGAAGGTGGAGGATTTTAAGTACTTAGGCTCAACAATTCAGAGCAATGGAGAGTGTGGAAAAGAGGTGAAGAAGCATGTGCAGGCGGGTTGGAATGGTTGGAGAAAAGTGTCCAGTATGATGTGTGATAGGAATGTTTCGGCAAAAATGAAAGGAAAATGTACAAGACAGTTATGAGGCCAGCGATGCTGTATGGTTTAGAAACAGTGGCACTGGGGAAAAAATAGGAGGCAGAGCTGGAGGTAGCAGAAATGAAAATGGTGAGGTTCTCTTTGGGAGTAACGAGGATGGATATAATCAGGAATGAGCACATCAGAGCGCCAGCACATGTAAGAGGTTTTGGAGACAAAGTCAGTGAGGCTCGCTTGAGATGGTTTGGACATGTACAGAGGCGGGATAGTGAGTATATTAGTAGTTGGGTGCTGATCATTTGGTGTGTCGACCCCTGAAGGGAACATCCGAAAGGAAAAGAAGTACATAGTCATTTGTTGCCAGGAGTCCATGTGACCTAATTCACCGAGCTTTTACAGGAGCCAAGGCTTGTATTATAACCTCACTTCTTTGTCACTCTTAGTGATCGCCAGATAATCATGACATACTGCAAGTTAATTCGTACGAGAGGGTGAAAACACTTTCATTCCAAGTATGTAAGACTGCCTCCAAATACGCATGTCCTGCAGTTCAAAAAGAGGTGCATGGTGAGCATTGTATGTCACAGAGGGGGAGTGTGCATGCTTTTGCCCCTAACTGAAAAAAAAAAAAATCTACCATATTCCCTCAAGATCACCACATTCCCCCACACTACTTATGATTCTCTCAAATCATGGAAGTCATGGAGATTGTGCTCCAGTGTAAATCCAGGATAAGATGATCCATGGGTGTTGTCGAGGTTCTTTTTTATTCGCTGTTCTCAGATCCTGAAAAATTTTGTTTCTTCTGAGGATTCCATGTCTTTTGGTGCATTGGCAGATAAGATTGTGACAAATAGAGTCTTCTCATTCTGTGACTGATTTTGCATATACTCTCATGTGTTTCTTGCCAATCAGCATACCAACTCCGCCAAACTTTGGTTCTGAAGCTGAACTGTATACAAGGAGGAAACACAACGCCACTGGTGATCAATTTCTCCCAAGGTAGTGATTTAATAGTCTTTCTATGGTGACTATGTTTATTCGAAGCACTTTCTCTTGCCTGCACTACTTCTAAAACGTCCTTGTTACAAAGTTTGTGTATTGCTCGTATAACACACCTCTCAGATGGTATATGAGGATGAGTTAATGTCTACAACATATGCAGTGGACCAGTTGGTTCTGCTTCTGGAGCTCAATGAATGTTACCTAAACTGTGGAAACAGATTTGAATTATTAAAATGCCGACATTTATAATTTTAAATAAAAATCAATGATTTTACTGGATAATATTCAATTTAAAAAAAAAGAAAGAAAGAAAAAAATTGGCGATAATTTCAAAATAAATATCACTCTAGCAACTGCTTCTATCTGATTTTCAACCCAGAATGAAATGCGACTTTTTCACCTCTCTGATGCGGCTCCATGGCTTTCAGAAATAATGAATGTTCACTTTACAGTGGCCGACAAGTGGAAAGGTGCTTCATATACAAAAAACACTGCATAACCAATAACAACTTCAAAAAGAAAATGCTGCTTATTTTCTCACTACAGAAGCACTCCGGGCTACCAGGGGTTAGAGAGTTAAACCAGCTTTCACCTGAATGATGGGAGAATCTGCCTAAGGCAGAGTCCTGCAACGCTTGGGTACTCACAGGTACCCAGCAGATAACCTAAAAAAATGCTCTTTTAGGGTTGAAAATTACATACAGTTGGCCCTCTACTTACGAAATTAATCCGTTACAGTGCCTTTTTCTTCACGTGGAGGTCTTGTAAGTAGAGGCACATTTTACATGTAAAACGCCTGATTTATTCTAAAGCTCCCAAGACTACTCCATAAACCCTTAAAAAAACCTTTAAAAATTATAAAAGTACACCAATTTTGTATGAAATATGTGTTAAAATTAAAACAAAATTATTTATTAAACCATTTAAACATTTTATTAACATATTAAACTATTTTATTAACATCTTTATTAATTAAACCATTATTAAACATTTTTATTAACGCGCGCGCACACACACACACACACACACACACACACACACACACACACACACACAAAACACTCTCTCTCTCTCTCTCTCTCTTTCTGTCTCTCTCTCTCTCACACACACACACGCACATTACACCTTAATTGTGTTTTTTGGCGTGCTCCACTGAATGCGGGCTCCTCCCACACGCAGGACGCCGGAGCATTTTAAGACGGGGAATTCAAAGCACATTCCCTGCTTGAGAGATTAGAGGTCCAAACTCAACTTTAACTTGTATCCTTGAGGGATCAGAGGTCCAGATGAGCCGCGTTTTACTCACATTTGGTGGAACGAGCCACATTTATTAAATATTTACTGAATTAAACAACTTAAAAAATGAAAAATAAACTACAATGTGCTCTATCGAAAGAAAGTAAAGAATGCCTCCTTTCATCTCTGACTGACTCTGTACACAGTCTCTCACTCTCTCTCTCTCTCTCTCTCTCTCTCTCCCTCCAGTACGCCGATAATAAAAATGTCGATAACAACAACACAAACAAAGATGGCGACACCAAGACAACAGCAGAGCGGGTCAAGTCTAGGCGACCAGATACAGGACCACTCCGACCTGTCATCACTATTCAACTTTATCACAGATGCCTCCATGGAGGTGATTACCTCGAAGCTGAGTGATGCACTTATGTTGCCAGCACTACAGCAGAAGTTTAGGAAATCGTTTTTGATTGTTGCCAAGGAGGCACTGAATGATATTATTGATATATGATAAATGTGTATATCATAATATAGCATAATATATATCATAATATATCTTCTTCTTCTTTTACTTTCGGCTGCTCCCTTCAGGGGTCGCCACAGCAAATCATCCGCCTCCACCTCACCCTGTCCTCCGCATCTTCTTTTCTGACTCCAACGACCTTCATGTCTTCCTTCACCACATCCATAAATCTCTTCTTCGGTCTTCCTCGAGGCCTTCTGCCTGGTAGTTCCAACCTCAGCATCCTACTGCCAATATACTCACTATCCCTCCTCTGTACATGTCCAAACCATCTCAATCTAGCCTCTCTGACTTTGTCTCCAAAACATCTTACGTGGGCTGTCCCTCTGATATACTCATTTCTGATCCTATCCATCCTCGTTACTCCCAGGGAGAACCTCAACATTTTCATCTCCGCTACCTCCAGCTCTGCCTCCTGCCTTTTCCTCAGCGCCACTGTTTCTAAGCCATACAACATCGCTGGCCTCACCACCATCTTGTACACTTTACCCTTCATTCTTGCTGACACTCTCCTATCGCACATCACACCGGATACTTTTCTCCAACCATTCCAGCCTGCCTGCACACGCTTCTTCACCTCTTTTCCACACTCTCCATTGCTCTGGATTGTTGAGCCTTCTTCTTCTTCTTCTTCTTTTACTTTCGGCTGCTCCCTTCAGGGGTCGCCACAGCAAATCATCCGCCTCCACCTCACCCTGTCCTCCGGATCTTCTTTTCTGACTCCAACGACCTTCATGTCTTCCCTCACCACATCCATAAATCTCTTCTTCGGTCTTCCTCGAGGCTTTCTGCCTGGTAGTTCCAACCTCAGCATCCTACTGCCAATATACTCACTATCCCTCCTCTGTACATGTCCAAACCATCTCAATCTAGCCTCTCTGACTTTGTCTCCAAAACATCTTACGTGGGCTGTCCCTCTAATATACTCATTTCTGATCCTATCCATCCTCGTTACTCCCAGGGAGAACCTCAACATTTTCATCTCCGCTACCTCCAGCTCTGCCTCCTGCCTTTTCCTCAGCGCCACTGTTTCTAAGCCATACAACATCGCTGGCCTCACCACCATCTTGTACACTTTTCCCTTCATTCTTGCTGACACTCTCCTATCGCACATCACACCGGATACTTTTCTCCAACCATTCCAGCCTGCCTGCACACGCTTCTTCACCTCTTTTCCACACTTTCCATTGCTCTGGATTGTTGAGCCTAAGTACTAAGTACTTAAAATCCTCCACCTTCGTTATCTCTGCTCCCTGTAACATCACCGTTCCTCCTGGGTCCTTCTCATTCACACACATGTATTCTGATTTTCTGAGGCTAACCTTCATTCCTCTCCTTTCCAGGGCATACCTCCACCTCTCTAGATTTTCCTGTACTTGTTCTCTGCTCTCACTACAGATCACGATGTCATCTGCAAACATCATAGTCCATGGAGATTCTTGTCTCACCTCGTCTGTCAGCCTGTCCATCACCATAGCAAACAAGAAGGGGCTCAGAGCTGACCCTTGATGCAGTCCCACCTCCACCTTGAATTCGTCGGTCACACCGACAGCACACCTCACCACTGTCTTACATCTCTCATACATGTCCTGCACCACTCTAACATACTTCTCTGCCACTCCAGACTTCCTCATGCAATACCACAGTTCTTCTCTTGGCACCCTGTCATATGCTTTTTCCAGATCCACAAAGGCACAATGTAGCTCCCTCTGACCTTCTCTGTACTTCTCTATGAACATCCTCAAGGCAAACATTGCATCTGTGGTGCTCTTTCTTGGCATGAAACCAAACTGTTGTTCACAAATGCTGACCTCTGCCCTTAGTCTAGCTTCCACTATTCTTTCCCATAACTTCATCGTATGGCTCATCAACTTTATTCCTCTGTAGTTGCTGCAACTCTGCACGTCTCCCTTGTTCTTAAAAATGGGCACCAGCACACTTCTCCTCCACTCCTCCGGCATCTGCTCACTCTCTAGTACCTTGTTGAATGTTCTTGTCAGAAAATCTACTGCTACCTCTCCTAGACACTTCCATACCTCCATCAGGACCAACTGCCTTTCCACTCTTCATCCTCTTCAATGCCCTCCTTACTTTACCCTTGCTAATCTTTGCTACATCCTGCTCCTCAATGGTCACCTCTTCTACTCTTTTTTTTCTCTCTCATTTTCTTCATTCATCATCTCTTCAAAGTACTATTTCCATCTTCCCAGCACATTTCTGTCATCAGTCAATACATGTCCCTCTCTGTCCTTTCAATCTAACTTGCTGCACGTCCTTCCCATCTCTATTTCTCTGCTGTGCCAACCTGTATAGATCATTTTCTCCCTCTTTACTATCCAATCTATCATACAAGTCATCATACGCCCTCTGTTTGGCCTTAGCCACTGCTACTTTCGCCTTACGCTGTGTCTCCCTGTACTCCTGTTTACTCTCTTCGGTCCTCTCAATGTCCCACTTCTTCTTAGCTAATCTCTTCCTTTGTACACACTCCTGCACTTCCTCATTCCACCACCAAGTCTCCTTATCTACTTTCCTTCCAGAGGACACACCAAGTACTCTCCTACCTGTGTCCCTGATCACATTTGCTGTGGTTGTCCAGTCATTTGGAAGCACTTCCTGACCACCCAAAGCCTGTTTCAACTCCTCCTTGAAGACAACACGACACTCTTCCTTTTTCAGCTTCCACCACTTTGTCTTCTGCTCTGCCTTTGCCTTTTTCACCTTTCTCACCATCAGAGTCATCCTGCACACCACCATCCTATGCTGTTTGGCAACACTCTCACCCACCACTACTTTGCAGTCACTGACTTCCTTCAAATTACATCGCCTACACAAGATGTAGTCTACCTGTGTGCTCTTACCTCTGCTTTTATAAGTCACCCTATGCTCCTGTTTCTTCTGGAAGAAAGTATTCACCACAGCCATTTCCATCCTTTTTGCAAAATCTTTCCAACATCTGTCCTTCTGCGTTTCTTTCCTGGATACCAAACCTGCCCATCACTTCCTCGTCCCCTCTGTTGCCTGCACCAACATGTCCATTGAAGTCTGCACCAATGACCACTCTTTCACCTCTGGCGGTACTCTGCATCACTTCATCTAAGTCACTCCAGAATCTCTCCTTCTCTTCTAGCTCACATCCTGCCTGTGGGGCATAAGCACTAACAACATTGAGCATTACACCTTCAATTTCTAACTTGAGACTCATCACTCTGTCTGACACTCTTTTCACTTTTAGAACATTCCTGACAAACTCCTCCTTCAAGATGACTCCTACTCCATTTCTCTTCCCATCCACACCATGATAAAATAGCTTAAATCCTGCTCCTAAGCTTTTAGCTTTGTTACCTTTCCACCTCGTCTCCTGAACACACAGTATGTCCACCTTCCTCCTCTGCATCATGTCAGCGAGCTCTCTACCTTTTCTTTGCATAGTTCCAACATTCAAAGTCCCCACTCTCAGTCCTAGACTCATGCCTTTCCTTTTCTCTCTCTGCCTATGGACACGCCTCCCACCTCTCCTTCTTCGACGTCTTCGACCAATAGTAGTCCAATTTCCATCAGCACCCTGTTGATTGACAGCACTGATGGCGGTCGTTGTTAACCCGGGCCTCGACCGATCCGGTATGGGGGTAGTACTTCTGATTTGCATCATAAATGTTTGGCATTGGTTTTACGTCGGATGCCCTTCCTGACACAACCCTCTGCATTTCTCCAGGCTTGGGACCGGCATGAGGGGGAGAGACACTGGTTAGTGCCCCCCCCCACCTCATGGCTGCATATATATATATATATATATATATATATATATATATATATATATATATATATATATATATAATGAAATCAACAGTAATGAAGAAAGCATGCATCAGTCCTTTCACCACATACAAATAAATAGATAAAGAAAAAAGAAAAAAAATACTGCAGACATCTGTACAGTTATTAAAATTAGAGAAAGCAAAGAGAGTTACAAAATTAATAAAAGCCAAATCCAGAAAAGAAAGACAACTCGCAGCTCTGCTGGTTGTTCACATCAGTAGAAAAGAATCAAGACAAAGTAAAAGCTACTAGAAACCAGGGAAATTATAGATTCTTAGATGTCCACAGATTCTTCTTCACCGGGTGAGTGGGTGTGATCAAGTTCTTCAGAAGTGTGAGAAACCCTTTTCAGCTTCTCAGCTGACATCGGACCACCCTGAAGGATTACTGAGGACCCACATCACACAGGAACTTAGACTCCTGCAAAGTATTATTTATGCCTCAGCAGGCTTACATGTATTTTGCTTCTTACATATTCCGTTGGCTATAGCATAGGCCCTTTACTATTCGCGGATTTGCATTCCTGGCTTTGCATATTCATGGGTTGCCAAGCAACTGTCAAGTGATTCAAATTCAGCCAATTGCTGTTTTCCCTCCTGCTGATTGGATGAGTTGATGTAATTCCCCTTTTTCCTCATTTGGGCACACTTTGTGCCTGTGCTTTGTTAGTGTGTGTGTGTGTGTTTAATTACAATTAAGCTCCGTCATGCCACCCAAACGCTGTGCACCTCCTCAGGCTTCTGCTAAGGCATTACCTTTTTGTGCCAGAAAAAGGTAATGACGTTGCATGAAAAAGTAGAACTGCTTGATATTATTCAGGAAGAAAAAGGTTTTGTGCAGAAGTGCAAAGAAGGTGAATGTTGTATGAAACAAGGTCGTCATCAGAATGGAACCTACCTTAGTATTCTGGATACTACTAGTTCAGGGGTCAGCAATCTTTACTATTCAAAGAGCCATTTCGACCCGTTTTCCACATTAAAGAAAACACTAGGAGCCACAAATCCTTTTTTTACATTTAAAATCAAATAACACTGCATATAATGTTTTTCCCCCCTTCATGTTAATGTAAAACAACAATGATTTAAATGACTGCAGACAAAATTAAATTATTATTCTGCTTGCAACAAAAACATTTGGATTAAAAAAAAATCGCCATCCTTCCTGCGACCCTTCAGAAAATGAATGAATGTGTTCGAGTCCTTCTTGTATTTTTTCAAGAAAAAAACATATCGATCCCACGAAGCGAGGAAATGATTGCAGCCAGAAAAATCTCCCTTGCTCGCTGCTCTGCTGCTGGCTGATGTTGAGAGGACTCCTTGCCATGAGCACAAGAATTTGGAAATCCACCAACACAGCAGATCAAAAACATGCACACAAAATCACCCCACCCAAACCAAATAAATTTCCGCACACAAACGTGACTGTTAATTTTCATCGATGTAATGTTCAACCCTAAAAGAGCATTTTTGAAAGGGTACCCACTGGCCTTAGGCAGATTCTCCAATCATTCAGGAGAAAGCTGGTTTAACTCTCTGGAAGCCCAAAGTGCATCCGATGTGAGTAAATAAGCAGCATTTTTTTTTTTGCAGTTGAGCAGCGGGTTGCCGATCCCTGATATGATGCAATGAAAAGTAAATGCAATGCCACCTCCTAGTGGGCATTTTTGAAAACTGCAATGCTGTATGTTTTTCTTAATCATTACTACATTTTACTACATTAATACGTATTAATGTGTAAAACTGTCCATATAATGTGTTTTAAGAAGCATATTTTAGCCCATGTAATCGATACATAGTATCGGTTGATCATTCGCGCATGTAATAGGATACATGGGGTTTTACTAGAACTCGTGGATTATCTTCATTCGCGGGAGGGGCCGGAACGTTACCCCCGTGAATAACAAGAGCCTACTGTACTTTGTATACTTCTGAAAATATTGTAACTCAATATTATATATAATATAATATCAATATTGTCACTCCAGTAAATTAATTCATTTATTCATCTTCTGAAACAGTTCAGTTCAGTTCATTTTCTGTAACCGCTTAATCCTAATTTGGGTCACGGGGAGGCTGGCTCCCATCTCAGCTGACTCGAGGCAAGGGCACAATACACCCTTGGAGAGCTTGACAGGGCTTGAAGGGCTGATGGTTATGTGTCCTACTCTTTCAGAAAGTCAGCAATGGTTCTTTTACAGCCTGTCACCATAGACAGTGAGAGACATGGCTATCCTTTGATAACCCAGTCAACTGTGCTGGGGGACAGTGACAACCTGTTGAGAGTGGGGCTGGAACCCACAACCTTGGGATCAGTGGTCCAGCACCTTACCATCAGGCCACCACGGCCCCTGCTGTAAATGCCTGCCTTTTAAATCTCGCTTTTAATATGTCTGTCTGTACTTCTTCTTCTTTTCCTTTCGGCTTTCCCTTCAGGGGTCACCACAGCGAATCATCTGCCTCCATCTCATCATAGGGTTATCCTTTGCATCTTCTTCTCTTACTCCAACTACCTTCATGTCCTCCTTCACCACATCCATAAATCTTCTCTTTGATCTTCCTCTAGGCCTTCTGCCTAGTAGTTCCAACCTCAGCATCCTCCTATCAATATACTCACTATCCCTCCTCTGTACATGTCCAAACCATCTCGATCTAGCAATATGTCTGTTTGTACATGTTGCAAATATATGAAATCTGTTAAAAGGAAAAGTCTTCTTCTTCCTTCTTCTTTTCCTTTCGGCTGTTCCCTTCAGGGGTCGCCACAGCAAATGATCTGCCTCCATCTCTCCCTATCCTCTGCATCTTCTACTCTTACACCAACGACCTTCATGTCCTCCTTCACCACATCCATGAATCGTCTCTTTGGTCTTCCTCTAGGCCTTCTGCCTGGTAGTTCCAACCTCAGCATCCTACTACCAATATACTCACTATCCCTCCTCTGTACATGTCCAAACCATCTCAATCTAGCCTCTCTGACTTTGTCTCCAAAACATCTAACATGTGCTGTCCCTCTGATGTACTCATTTCTGATCCTATCCATCCTCGTTACTCCCAAAGAGAACCTCAACATTTTCCTCTCTGCTACCTCCAACTCTGACTCCTGTCTTTTCCCCAGGGCCACTGTCTCTAAACCATACAACATCGCTGGCCTCATCACCGTCTTTTACACTTTTCCCTTCACTGTTAAAAGGAAAAGTATGAGAATAATATAACTTTGTCAATTGTTGAACTTGGAAATTGCATTTTTCAATCCAGTACCTGTAGAAATTGCTGTGATAAATTCCACTCTTGTGGCATTAATCTTCTAGTATGTATTGGTTCAATTAATTCTTGTCTCGGTTCAGTTCAACTTGACTGAGGCTGAGCGCAATTTTTAACTCATTGTCTGTTGCATCTGGCACACAAATATCAGTCACAAAGATTCCCAGGTATAGTTGCTTTTTGTGTCATAACTGTTCCGAAAGATGTTATTGCCAACTTTCAAGATTCGTTCAGATTCTGGAGATTTGAATACAATGCTTGGTCCCATATTAATCAAACTGCACAGATACATATAATCTTATCACAATTTGACAGTGTGGATTCCATTGCCTCATCCTTCAGACTCTGAACACACCTGACTGGGATTGGACCTGGTAGGATGCCGAAGAGTTTCTTTATTTGTCTGATCACACATTCAGTGTGTAACCAGAGGAGCTTCCTTGATGTTTCAATGTCTCGAGGACACAGATGCTTCCTGCCCTTGGTAAAGACTGGAGTTAGTAGTTAAGCATTGCACTGTGACACAAAATCATTGAGCGTGAATCCACAATCCACAAGGGTCTGGTCCCCTGAATTATAGAACTTTCTGTTAATAAATCTGGAGTCCATGATGATCATGAGATTACTGGTCCTGCCTCCCCAGGATAGGGACAGATAGTTTACTGTTCCTAGTTGGTGTGCATGAAATGAACACGGTCCCTGTCACTGTGTCGTGTGAACATTTCTTCTTGGTCCTACCACTTTAGCATAAAACTGAGCTGGGCATGCATTAAGTCAGTTTATTTCCAGAAACAGTCATTGACCATTGTCTTTGGTTCACTGGTGAAATAAGCAAGAAGATTAAAAGAGGAACCATGTCCTTGTTCTAAAAGGGTGAGGAACAACTGTTCCCTAAATGGTGTTGTGCATCTTGACACTGACAGAAACTGTGATAGGCCTGTATAGATCCTTATAAATACATCATATTTGATCCTGGTCAATTGCAAAGACCTCTCATTTTAATTAGATACTAATAGCACAAACAAGGAATGGTTCTCAAGACCTTTCTGCAGTAATCTATCCATCCATCCATTCATTCATTCATTCATTCATTTTCTGAACCACTTAATCCCAATTAAGGTTGCAAGGAGACTGGTGCCCATATCAGCTGACTCCAAATGAGGGCGGGGTACACCCTGAACAGCTTGCCAGACCATCATGGGGGAACACTTCCACCTAGGGATGGTTTGGAACAGCCAATTAACCTACTGTGCATGTTTTGGAATGTGGGAGGAAACCAGAGTACCCAGATGAAACCTACTCAAACGCGAGGAGAACCTGCAAGCTCCGTACAGTAATGCCTGAGCTGGGAGACAAATCCAGGACTTTCTTGATGTGAGGCGAATGTGCTAACTACTGTGCTACCGGACCACCAAATTCTTTACGGAAGATTTCAATTTCTGCATATAGATCCTCCCTGTCAGTTTGTTCTAGAAGTTTGCTGAGACCTCTGAGCAGCTCTGCTGGTGCATCTGCTAATATCTGCGCATACTTGCACTTGAGTATCATCCTCCCCCGGTGCTCCATGTGAGACTTGGGGCTGTTTTGGACCATGTCTCTCACTGTCAAAACATTGCTGACGTACGTCAAAAGTAGGCTGCATAGCCGTCAGCGTGTTTCTAATAGGGAGTCGGAATGCTCTGAGGCAGTTTGTTCACAGTAACCTTTTATCAACTCCTGCAGCGGCACTGGATCCCCGTCGTATCGACTTCTGCCCTTCCATTGGATCCTTCCAGTGTAACTGAGGGAGGGGATTTGCTGCTTGGGTAACAGCCTGTCCTCATCAGCCGGTATACCAGCCAGTCCTTCGATACTGATGGAGGCCTACTATTACTAATGTCTGACATGTGAAAACATACTAATTTATTCTAATCCCGTCTACTACTTATATAAGTCACCTTTTGAACTGGTTATTTTAGCTGCCCTGTTAAAGTGCTGGAATTTTACTTTGATTTTGTCTCTGGCCTCTCCTCCTGTCCTCCTTTGTCTGTTGCAGCCCGCCTTTACATAATTATGAAATCTTATGGAATGTATGTATGTGGTGCATATCAAATGACCTGACAAGCCCCTTCATTATTAAAAATAACTTCTCATATTTGTAATATCCAGACTGGTGCATCAACAAGATGTGTGATTAACACAGAGATCGCAAGTTTGAATTCAGTTTAATGTCTCAGATGTCCGTGACAGTGAGTCCATGTGAGCTGATTGGCCGAGCTCTCACAGGAAGGGAGGGAAGGCATACACCCACTTCCCTGTCAGTCACAGTGATTGCTAGTCAATCATGGGTTCCTGTGAGCTGAATCATATGAGGGGGCAGATAATGCCTTCCCTTCAACTTTGTTAGACCAGCCCCAAATGCATATGGTGCTGCAGATTGAAAAGAAGCAGATGGCTAGTATTACATGTCACAGAGGGTGTGTGTGCATGCTTTCGCCTGTCCCGAGTTGATAGTGGTCGTATGATAGGGATGGCATGATGGCTGGAAATCTGATACGAATAAATTAGGGAGAAAAAATGGAGAAAAGTATGTAATATTTACATGAATATTTCTGTATTTAACTAATAAGATCACGTGAACAATTAACCTAAAATTACCTCAGACTACAGGTGGGCAGGACATAGACTGGATGAGCGGGTTAGACAGGCAATTTGATCTACCCATCGCTCCTTCCATTCTTCCAACATGCTAATTGGTCATATCAAAATACATCGTTTTTGAAGCCAAAAATCAGAGATTGCAAGGGTGAATCATAAATATCTAAACTTTGCTCTAAAAGCCACCTGCAATCCTGAAGAAACAGGAAGAAGATACAAAAGCCAAAATAAAGCTGAGTTGAACCAAAACACCCTCTCTCTTCTTGAACACACACAAACACATCACCTCAACACATACTGAAGCTACTTATGAATCACACACACACACACACACACACACACACACAGAGAGAGAGAGAGAACGAATGTTTTTTACACAAACAGAAATTCTACATCACACACACACATCACTCTATCACTTCTCTCTCAAAATCTCTGAATCTCTCTCCCTCTATCACACACACACACACACACACTATGAATCGCTCTTACACACACAAACACATAGAAAAAGAACGGATGTTTTTTACACGAACACAAACAGAAGTTCTACATCACAAACACAGCATCACTATCACTTCTCTCTCAACATCTCTGAATCTCTCTCGCTCTCTCTCTCACACACACACACGCAAACACCGACAAGCAAACACACAAACACACACACACACACCCACACACACACACACACACAACCACCCATAAAGAGACAGAGTACTAATGTGTTTTCACAAACACAGACAGAAATTCTACATCACACACACAGCATTACTTTATGACTTCTCTCTCATAATCTCTGAATCTTTGTCATTCTATCACACACACATACACACACACACACACACACACACGCACACGCACACACACAGACACACACCAGAGACGAGGCATGCCCACACACACACACACACACACACACACACACACACTACAGAGACGAGGCGCACACATGCACACACATATCGTAAAGAGATGAGGATCCCGCACACACACACGCGCGTGCACACACAAAAAACGATATGGGACACACTCGCAAGGGACAGAGACGAGGCATGTGCACACATGTGGGCCTGTCCAAGATGGCACTCAAGTGAAGGCGACATGAATGACAGCTAAGTTGTTCACCAACGGAAGGCCATATATATATATATATATATATATATATATATATATATATATATATATATATATATATATATATATATAAAGTGAGTCGTCGACTTCCGACCGCTTTGGTTCCAGCAGGCTGGTCGTAAATTGATCCGGTCATATGTCGACTTTCCATTTAAATACACTCTCGCCAAGCAATAACAGATGAATAAATCTCACAGATTTAAATACGTTCTCATCTATTTTCAATTCCACGTCACTGTGACATGCAGCAGACCGCCAATCCATTCTGGACTCCACTGTGTGGGCGGGTCAGATCGCTTCAAACTCCAATTTTATTGGATTTTAACAATAGCCACAGACTCTGCGTTTTTTTTTTTTTTTTTGAGTACTGTAAAGAGATAAATTTCCCTTGTTTTGATCGGCTCATTTCAATGAAGCCAATCACAGCTGGCAAGCAAACACAAATGGACAGACATGGAAAAACTTCAACTCGCAGACCAGCTGATTGCCAAAATTTGGGACTCGCTTTCTGTGACATAAACACTGCAGCATGTGAGTCCAATAAAATGACAGTTTCAAAGTATCAGACCCGCCCCCACACATAAACGATTGGCTTTCCCCTCGTGCCACAGTGACGTTTGCATTGAAAGTCGTGGCATTGAAAGTCGATGAATAGATGTATTAGATGAATTGCTCTGAGCAGTTAGAAAATGAAGCGGCACAATCGCGTGGTTATCGAGTCCAAAGACTGGAGACTTGGAATGAATTCGGCTTTTAACATGTAAAATGCGAGCCCGACTTACGAGAAAATGGCTCTGAAACGAATTAATTTCGGAAGTTTTGGTTGGGGTTAGGGTAGCCAACTGTAATTCAGTTCAGCAGGATCTGAACGACAGGAGAACTTTTGGGAAGCGACAGGGACTTGAAGCCCAGAGGGTACTCCAGGTCCTTCCTGAGACAGAACATAAAGTCATCATCATCATCATCATCTTCTTCCGCTTAGTCCAGGGTCAGGTCGCGGGGGCAGCAACATTAGCAAAGAGGTCCAGACGTCCCTCTCCCGAGCCACTTCCTCCAACTCTCCCGGGGGGGACACCGAGGCGGTCCCAGACAAGCCGAGAGACATAGTCCCTCCAGCGTGTTCTAGGTCGACCCCGGGGTCCCTTCCCGGTTGGACATGCCCGAAACACCACACCAGGGAGGCGTCCGGGGGGCATTCTGACCGAATGCCCGAGCCACCTCAACTGGCCCCTCTCAATGCGGAGGAGCAGCGGATCTACTCCAAGCTCTCCCCGGATGGCGGAGTTTCTCACCCTATCTCTAAGGGAGAACCCCGCCACCCGGCGAAGGAAGCTCATTTCAGTCGCTTGTATCCGTGATCTTGTTCTTTCGGTCATTACCCAAAGCTCGTGACCATAGGTGAGGGTTGGAACGTAGATCGACTGGTAAATTGAGAGCTTCGCCTTGCGGCTCAGCTCCTTTTTCACCACGACGGACCGGTACAGGCACCGCTTAACAGCAGAGGCTGCAGCGATCCGTCTGTCGATCTCTCGCTCCATCCTTCCCTCACTCGTAAACAAGACCCCAAGATACTTAAACTCCTCCACTTGGGGCAGGACCTCATTCCCGACCTGGAGGGTGCATTCCACCATTGTCCGACTGAGAACCATGGCCTTGGACTTGGAGGTACTGATCTTCATCCCGGCTGCTTCGCACTCAGCTGCTAATCGTTCCAATGAGAGCTGGAGGGCCCGACTTGATGAAGCCAAAAGGACATCATCCGCAAAAAGCAGAGACGATATCCGATGGCCACCAAACCAGAACCCCTCATCGCCTCAACTGCGCCTAGAAATTCTGTCCATAAAAATTATGAACAGAATCGGTGACAAAGGACAGCCTTGGCGGACTCCAACTCCCACTGGAAACGAATCCAACCTGCTGTTACCAATACGGACCAAACTCTGGCTCCGGTGATACAGCGACCGAATAGCTCGTAGCAACGGATCCAGAACGTCGTATTCTCGGAGCACGCCCCACAAGATCTTCCGAGGGACACGGTCGAAAGCCTTCTCCAAATCCACAAAGCACATGTGGACAGATTGGGCAAACTCCCATGCCCCCTCCAGAATCCTGTGGAGCATAACTAGCGTAGACTTTCTCAGGTAGGCTGAGGAGTGTAATTCCCCGATAATCGGAACACACCCTTTGGTCCCCCTTTTTAAAAATTGGGACCACCACCCCAGTTTGCCAATCCAGAGGTACAGCCCCCGATGACCACGCGATGTTGCAGAGACGTGTCAACCAAGACAGTCCTACAACATCCAGAGCCCTGAGATATTCCGGGCGGATCTCATCCAACCCCGGAGCTCGACCACCGAGGAGCTTTTTGACAACCTCAGTGACCTCCACTCCAGTGATGGGCAGACCCTCACCCGAACCCCCAGTGTCTTCCTCTTCCACGGAGGGCGTGTTGGTGGGATTGAGAAGGTCCTCAAAGTATTCCCTCCACCTCTCAACAACATCCCCAGTCAAGGTAAGCAGCGCCCCACCTCCACTGTAAACAGTGTTTGTGAAGAACTGCTTCCCCCTCCTGAGGCGTCGGATGGTGGCCCAGAACCTTTTTGAGGCCAAACCGATAATCACTCTCCAGGCCCTCACCGAACTCCTCCCACGCCCGAGATTGTGCATCTGCGACAGCCTCGGCTGCAGCACGTTTGGCCTGCCGGTACCTGTTTGATGCCTCAGGAGTCCCACAGGCTAACAAAACCCGATAGGCCTCCTTCTTCAGCTGGACGGCCCCCTTCACCGCAGGTGTCCACCACCGGGTTCGGGGATTACCGCCACGACAAGCACCGACGACCTTACGGCCACAGCTAATGGGCTGCCGCCTCAGCAATGGAGGCACGAAACATGGCCCATTCGGATTCCATGTCCCCCGCCTCCTCCGGAACGTGGTTGTAGCTCTGCCGGAGGTGGGAGTTAAAGGCCTCTCGGACAGGGGGCTCCTCCAAACGTTCCCAGCAGACCCTGATTACACGCTTGAGCCTGCCAGGTCTGGAAGGCAACCTCCCACACCACCGAAGCCATCTCACCACCAGGTAGTGATCTGTAGACAGCTCAGCTCCTCTCTTCATCCAAGTGTCCAGAACATATGGTCGCAAGTCCGATGACACGACTACAAAGTCAATTATCGAACTGCGACCTAGGGTGTCCTGGTGCCAAGGGCACTTATGGACACCCTTATATTCGAACATGGTGTTCGTGATAGACAAACTATGACGAGCACAGAAGTCCAACAACGAAACACCATTCAGATTCAGACTGGAGAGGCCGTACCTACTGATCACACCCTTCCAGGTCACACTATCGTTTCCCACATGGGCATTGAAGTCTCCCAAGACAACGAGCGAGTCTCCTGAGGGAGCGTTCTCCAACACCCCCCCAAAGACTCCAAAAAGGGTGGGTACTCTGAACTGTCATTTGGTGCATAAGCACAAATAACAGTCAGGACCCGTCCCCCCACCCAAAGACGGAGGGAAGCTACCCTTTCATCAACCGGGGAGAACCCCAACATTTGGGCACCGAGACGGGGGCAACAAGAATACCCACACCGGCTCGCCGCCTCTCCCCATGAGCAACTCCAGAATAGAAGAAGGTCAGCCTCTTTCGAGATGAATGGTTCCAGAGCCCAAGCTATGCGTTGAGGTGATATATCTAGTCGGTATCTCTCCACCTCACGCACCAAATCAGGCTCCTTTCCCGCCAGAGAGGTGACATTCCATGTCCCGAGGGTCAGAGTAAGTAGCCGAAGATCAGTCCGACAGAACCCATGCCTTTGGCTGCCACCCAACTCACACTGCACCCGACCCCTAAAACTCCTCCCACGGGTGGTGGGTCCATGGGAGAGCAGACCCATGTCTCCTTTTCGGGCTGGGCCCGGCCAGGCTCCATGGGCATAAGCCCGACCACCAGGCGCTCGCCTTCGAGCCCCTCCCCTGGGCCTGGCTCAAGGAGGGAACCCCGGTGACCCGCGTCCGGGCAAGGGAGACTGATTCCTGTGTTGTCTCATGTGTAATAGGGGTTTGTTTTGAATCGCACTTTGTCTGGACCTTCACCCCGGACCGGTTTGCCTTGGGTGACCCTACCAGGGGCATTTGCCCCCGACAACATAGCTCCTAGGATCATTAGGTCACGCAAACCCCTCCACCACGATAAGGTGGCGATTCAAGGAGGGGAGAACATAAAGCCGTTCAGGGAAAAAAAAAAAGAGAGAAAAAAATAAAAAAATTGCCATTCAATACAACGTACACTATACCACACACCAAATTACACCAGAGGATTAAATACAATTACCAACTACGCATATCAGCAAAACTTTGGGGCCATAGGGTCATCAGAGCCTACAAAAGATACAAAAACCTGGGAGACATGCTGATACATACTCGATTGAAACCAATTGCCCCCCCCAAGTAAATAAAATATGTACCGAATATAAATCTTGAAAAGAAGTAACCAGAATAGACTCATATTTCAGTCCCGACATAAAATAAGAATATCCCTGTGACGACGTGTACTGTCTGTGGATTGCAATAAAACATGTAATACCATTGCAATTAAAATGAACCAACACAGACATAATATCACCCAACATAAACATTTAAATAGACAAATCGACAAGCATTTTACGGATTGAGAGTGATGTCCGTAACTCCAAGTCCTATCTCAACCCCTAATCCTATCCCTAACCCAGTGCTTCTCAATTATTTTCTGTTACGCCCCCCCCCTAGCAAGAAGAAAACAATTCGCGCCCCCCCCCACCACCCACTTTCCACCGCAACTATAAATTATAACTTTTTTCTATAATATAGTTACAGGTATATCTCTTCATTATATCGTATCCTTGTTAGCATAAATAAAACAAAAAGAAAGAGATATAGTTCAACTTACAAGAATAACTTTTAACATTTTTATTAGTCTGTAAAAGAAAGTGCATCAATTTGCCTTAAATTTAAAAATAATAATATCCTTGTTACATTTTGACAAACTTACCACACCATTTGCTGCTGAAAATAAAATCAATAAATAATTAATTCAAATTGACTTCAGAAACATTAACTCAGGAGCACAATATATAAACACTTTAACCTACAAAACAAGAACAAATAGAACAATTTGTGCTGATTTTTTTTTCTCAAAATGAGGAAGCCAAGATTAATGGCTACAATGAGCACGTTTTGCAGCGCACAGCTTCTCAAAGCGAGGTTTGAAGCATGACACTGCAACTCTCAGCTCCTGCTCAATGTATATACTCGCTGCGCAAAATGGGCAATGAGGGCGCCACTGCCAACTACTGGAGTGGATGTGCAATTACACTTTCTTGGAGTACGGCGGAAAAAAAAGCATGTTCTCCTGGGTCACACGCGCCCCCCTCAGCATCCCATCGCGCCCCCCCCAGGGGGGCGCACCCCACTATTTGAGAAGCACTGCCCTAACCTAACCTAACCCCGAAATTTAACCCTGACCTTAAACTAACCCCAACGTAACCTAACCCCTAACTTATTCTCTGTTTCATAGCCATAGAAGAGAACTCTTCACTGTCTTCCTCTCGTGGCCCAAAATTTAACCCTAACCCTAACCCTAACCCTGTCTGTCTTCCTTTCGGCTTTTTCCCTTTTACTCGGGAGTCGCCACAGCGAATCATTTGATTCGCACATTTGATTTGGCAGAGGTTTTTACGTCGGATGCCCTTCCTGTCACAACCCTTTTTTAGCAAGGGACAGAAACACGCTGACGACTTTGCAGCCTACTCTTTACGAAAGTCAGCAATGTTTCTTTTACATGCCTCTCACCATAGACAGTGCGAGACATGGCCCGCCTTTGGTAACCGAGTTAGCCGTACTGGGGTTACCTAACCATAACCCTATCTCCCAATTAAAAATTAAATTCGAATTTACCCCAGGCCGAATCTAACCGCAACATATCCGAGGAGCAGCTCTGCTGGTCCCTGAGGTGATCTGAATGGCGCGGTGGAAGGACCGTGCACAACAGGGCACGCCGGTTCACACCAGGAACCCTGGTTCTTCGGTTAGTCAATTGACTTTCAATCATTTAATTCTGCACCCCAAACCCACCTCCTAAACTTAACCCTAACCCTAAACCCTATCCCTAACCTAACCCCTAAATTTAACCCTAATCTACCCCCCCCCCATTTAATCTTTGCTTGGTAGCCTGAGAGAGGCAGAGATGGGGCGACAGAGAGCCTATATTCATAAACTCTCCCCACAAATACTCAAATACTCACCACAAACTCTATTGAGGCTCTGAGCATTGAGCTTACAATTTGAATCTATTGACATCCTATCTGATACAATCTTAGCATAATATTGGTTGTATATGTCTGTTATTTTGATATTTTATTATTATTTCCTCTTATTTTATTCCTTGGTGCAAGCCAGCTGCCTGAAGGTCCTGAAAGTACCGAAACGTTGCATGAACAGCTTGCCATATATAAAACAGTATATCAATAGAATGGGA
This sequence comes from Plotosus lineatus, assembly GCA_024760905.1. NCBI lineage: Eukaryota > Metazoa > Chordata > Actinopteri > Siluriformes > Plotosidae > Plotosus > Plotosus lineatus. The sequence goes on along the minus strand of CM045737.1, from coordinate 147,965 downwards.
TCCTTTTCAACTACCCAAACCAACATACTGTATTGCTTTCAATAATGTCCAAGTGGATGAAATATAAAGACAGGATGTCTCACAGACCCCCGTTAATCCATGAAGCTTCATATAAAATCCAAAGCGCACAGAACAATCCCTATTTTGAGGACAAAAGCCGTACTTACCTTCCCACACACACATTAATTATCATAGGACAGTTTTTTGAAACTTGGAGCCATTCTAAGGCTCAAAATAAATCAAAAACTTTTCCACAAAACCGTCTTTGAAACCTGAATGCATGTTTTACTAGCCGGGCACCGGAGCAGCAATGTGCACTTGAGAGCGCCACTGCCAACTACTGTAGTGGATGCACAATTACACTTAAATTGTAGTACACTATGGCAAAAACGCATGTTCTCCGGGGGTCATTCGCGCCACCCTGGCATCACACTGCATGCCCCACTATTTGAGAAGCACTGGACTTGTGGGAGCTCACCACGAGCCTTTCTTTGCTTGCATTTATAGCGGTACATACACAAAATTCTCCTCCTCCTGTTACACACCACCTCCTGCCTGCCCACATGACATCTTCATCAAAGTCGATGATCGGAAGGATAAATTGACTTATTGTTTGTCTTTATTTTATTGTTATTTATTACTTATTATAGTCGGCCCTCTACTCACAAAAACCTCTGAATACGAAAAATCCAGGTTATAAAAAACATTTTCCTAAATTTTCACCCTCACGAAACAACCTCTTCTCATGAAAAGCGCCAAATGTGCCATTCAAAAATTCAAACAATGCGTGAGTTGCTCTCTCATTGGCTGTCTCCCAATATCCCACCCCGCTGGCCTCCCATTGACCAGGAGGGAGCTGAACTGTCCCCATTCCTGTACCCATACTTCCTGTTTGTCACACGCATGAAGGAGACTTTAACAGGACTGTTGGCTTGTGAGTTTTTTTTATATTGATCATTGCAGTGTTATATTTCGTTGTCCATCATGGACCCCAAGAAAGTGATTCCCGGTGACACCGAAAAGAAGCGGGCTCTGTTACCAATCAAAATGAAGCAGGAGATAATAAAAGAAATACGAAAGTGGGATGCGGATGAGCGAAATTGCAAAAGAGTATGGTCAAAACCCCTCTACAATCAGGACAGTATTGAAGCAGAAGGAGACCTTAAAAGTGGAGATACAGTGACGGGGTAAAGGAGAGATATACTTTTGGTTCCCGAGTTTCGGGAGTTTTTTGTACTCATTGCAGCTTATTTGAGGAGGTCTGGATGAGCCCCGCCCTGTCTCAAAAGCTCCACTTTCGGCCACGAGGCATTTTTGTGCACGGAAGTGGGCGGCGCCACAAATATTCCATGCACGGAATGCTCCAATGGACAGACCTCCGATCTCGGAAGTTTGTTAATATTGAATCCGGACCTCGGCTCTTTCAAACAGGTAATTCCTATTTTAGATTCCTGTTTTAAATACAACACCCCATCTCAAAAGTTCCATCGGCTGAGCGCTGTGTGAGTGAAGCCCACAGTCTTCAGAGCGCACCACTCAACGAAACAGAGTTTTGTGTGTGTGTGTGTGTGTGTGTGTGTGTGTGTGTATGTGTGTGTGTGTGTGTGCATTAATTAAAAAAATGTTTAATAATGGTTTAATTAATAAATATGTTCATAAAATGGTTTAATGTTAAGAAAATGTTTAAATGGTTTAATAAATAATTTTCTTTTACTTTGAACTCATATTTCATACATACGTCATAGAAAAATGGTGTACTTTTATAATTTTTAAAGGGTTGATGGGGTAGTCTTGGGAGCTTTGGAACGAATCACGCATTTTACATTTAAAATGCGCCTCTGCTTACGAAAACCACAGGTTCCGAAAAAAGCTCTGGAACAGATTAACTGTTTTTACGTGTTTATCTTCAATATATTAAATCAAATAGGGTTCTGTGCAGGTTGAGTGTTTGGGAGGGGATTGGACAGGATTAAATTCATTAGCTGAGGTATCACTGAGTATATGTGTGTGTACATATATATACATATATATATATATATATATATATATATATATGTGTGTGTGTGTGTGTGTGTGTATATAATTTATTGATTTATTAGAATATTATTTATATGGTGGTACCTTGGTACTTGAATGCTTTGGAGGTTGAGTAAATCGGAAATCTGGAAAAAAATTATCCAGGTTTATTTTGACCCACAAGTCGAACGCGAAAAAGTGCGAGAAAAAACAAGACCGAGAAATGCACGCTTTCCGGAAGTCCGGAAGTTGTTAATACAATGTATCGATGTGAAAATCTTATCAATGAGGTCACAAGCCACTTTTGAAAGGTTTTAAAAAGAAAGCAGAAACAAGCCAGGTTAAGAATGTTCAAGAAAATAAAGGGACATCCTAAAGAAAAGTCATTTACGCCAAAGCAAGCAGCACGAGAAAAAAAAAAGAACACCTTTGGCTGATTCACCTGAAGCTGTTATGGCATTTACGTATGCTAACTGCTCACCACCACAAAGGTAAAAATTCTTATCGTTTTTGTGGGTATGCTTTAACTGTACTGTGGTTTTTATTTTAGTGTGTTAGGGTTAGGGTTACCCTAACCCTAACCATTCCCTGTGAATAATAAACCTGCCCCGTCTCCTGCTGAATGTTCCTGGCGTCACGGAATCTTCTAGCCCATCTGTGACAGCAGGAACATTCAGCCGGACCCAAAAATGCATTAGTCACCGCGTGTGACAGCCATGCCCCTCTCGAGTGAGAAAGAGAGAAAGAGAGTTGACGTCACCAAAACCAGAGTCTCTCACAACACAAACCATAACATAGTGTACTGTATTCAATAATTTTGTCACTTAATTTGAGGACCTATGGTATGAGTTCCGGTACCGTTAACTTCTGTTCAAAAGATGACGGAATGGATGAAGACCATGTGCATTATTTGTGATGGTAAAAATGACCTTGGTATTCAACCAGCCGTTGGGAACAAATTATGGTTGAGTACAGAGGTACCATTGTAGTTAAATATGTAAACAGAACATTAACAAACAGCATCTTTAATTCAAGATTCATGTTACACTGCACCAGCACCTTAAGTCATTTCCACAACCACTGTTATGTATGAGGGCTTGAGCTGACTATTGAGGAGACTGAGTAGAAAATCCAGGTGACAGGGTTCGATTAGTGGTTAGCAATGAGTGGTTCGTTTGGCTGAATATTTGTATTTCAGTTCCGAGTGTTGTTTTACTTTCTTCCTTTTATGTATAAAGAAAAGAAACACTTTTGGGCAGTTTAAAGTAGACAGCTGACCTACTCTATCTTTGGATTGTGTGAGGACTCCGTAGCACCTCGAGGAATCGCTCACAAGCATAGGCAGAAGATAAACCCCATACAAAAGGCCTCGTTCACTATTAGGTTTGAACCTAGGTCCTTCCTGTGAGGCAACATCGCCATTATTACTCAACTGTACCACTCTTGCAATCGCATATGTAGCAGAATGTGTGTGTGTGTATAATTTCCAAACCAACTTGCAACTGAGCAAGTAAACAAAGTTAGATTCCCATATTCGACGTGATAATCGCCCAGGGAACATTAAACATTGGAGTATAAAAGTTTTTTAAAAAGTTTAATGATAAAAAAGACCCCTCACTTTTCCCTCCTGGTGCTGTTCCTTTAAACGTTTTCCCAGAAGTAAAATCGAGCCAGTGGAATGTCAACTTTAGCACATGGCATGTGGAAACAATCAACACTAACAAACACAAGCACATGGCCTAAATTTATGAAGGAGTGAGCAGGAGAATCGTCATTACTCTCTGTGAGGTCCATATCTGGCTCATTGCTCCATTCATTCAGAGCATCCCATAGTTTTTTCCTGTAGCAGTTTCTAATGGTTCATCAGTTGCTTGACATTTACCAAGAAAACTTTTTCCTGTTATTTTCCTGTTTTTTAGAGCACAGCGGAAAAATCAAATGTGTTGTCACTGATGAACATTATAGACATTCCCCAGTGGCAGGTGGTCTTGAAATACTGTGTAAAATCACTTTTACAGGCAGTGAACGCCTCATTTTATGGTAACAGAGACTGATCGAATAAAATTGATAAGTTTGATCTACGATTTTGCTCCCAGTACACATGGGTGGTTATTAAACGCAAGATAAAAAGCATTGGAGCTTAATTGAAGCAGGGCACTTATTACGTTGATACGGTAACTTGTATTCAAGGGTGTAACAGCAGTGCTGGAACCCATACAATCATTAATCATAATCAGTCTCTCTGGTGTAGGAGAATTTGTATGGTTGGAAGGGGGCCAAATGGCTAGTGACCGGGGCGTCCGAACTGGCGTCAGGGTATAGGTTTGGGGTTAGGGGCTAGAGGTTAAGGTTAGGGTTGGGGTTGGGGTCGGGGCATCGGTTTGGGGCTCGGGGCTAGAGGTTAAGGTTAGGGTTGGGGCTGGGGCCGGGGTTTCGGTTTGGAGCTCCCGGTTTGGGGCTTGGGTCAGGCTCAGTTAGGCTGAGATGTTCGGGGAGCCAAAAGGCTAGCCTGAGAATCAGGGTCCCCGGTGTGTACCCGTGCATCCCGCCGTGCCCGGTCCTCACCCTACGTCATTCGGATTCCCCCATGGATCCATCATCCACGAAGTAGCCCCGGGGGTTTAAGCTAGGGAGGTTTCCTCTATAAGAGATAAGTACTTACCTAGAGGAGGGAAAAAGGGAGGTCTGGTGTGTTTCATTGAGTCCTGTAGGATGTGTTGTGTCCAATTTTTTAACCCATGCAGCCTCTCTTTTCATTCTTTCTCCCCAGGTCCACGAAGGATTAGCCTGTAGGCCTGTCACGGACATTGCCCCTGGTCCGTGTGAGGTGAAGTGTTTGTAGAGATGTCTGTTTAAATGTTTCCGTCGAACTATGTTGTACCTGTGTTGATTCATTCTGGTTGCGATAGTGTTTCGTATCTGGCCCACATATTGAAGTCCATGAGACGGCACAGGTTATGACATAGATGCAATTCTTTGTAAGGGGACTTATGCCGGGGTCTGCCTTGAATAATTGTTTTGTTTTGTGGTTTCTTAGAAATTTTTTTGCTTTATATTCCGGGCATAATCTGGTATTCCTCGAGGGAACGATTGGTTTCAATTTTGACTGAATCAGCAGGTCGCCGAGGTTTTTGTGTCTTTTATAGGCCGAGATGACCCTATAGTCCCCAAGTATTCCCGTACCTGATATATGCAGATCATAATTGTGTTTGATCCTGTTGTGTAGTTTAGTGTGTGGCATCGTGTAGGTTGTGACGAGTGGCAAGATTGTGGTTTTTTTTCTCTTTGTTTTTTGTGTTTAAAAGTCTTTAGAACCTGTCTCAGAAAGGATCTGGAGTAGCCCCTAGGCCTCAAGGCCCTGAACAGGATGCCTGTGGCCTCCCAGAAGTCCTCCCGTCGAGAGCAGATCCTGTTGAATCAAATCAACTGGGATTTCACTAAACCTCTGAAGGTATGTTTAGGATGTAAACTATTTTTTTTGTAATAACTGGTGGGTGTCTGTTTCTTTGAAGTATACTTTTGTGTCTAGCCTGTGGGTCGTGTTGAAATCGGGGCCTTTGAACGTCGTCGTGTCCAGAAAGTTTACGGTGTGCCGATCCCTAGTGTGTTTAATTTTTATGGAAGGATGATGTATGTTTAAGATGCTAGTGAAGTCCTCGAACGTGTCCTCGGAGTCTCCCCAAATTCCCCATATATCGTCCAGATATCTAAAATATTGTATGGGTTTGATGGGACAGGTCGCTAAGGCTGTTTCCTCCCAATCTGCCATATAGATATTTGCATAGGAAGGGGCAAATTTTTTGCCCATCGCTGTGCCCTTGACCTGCAGGTAGTACTTACCATCGAATTCGAAATCATTGTTTTAGGTTGATCTCGAGGAGACAGAGAATGTGATCGTCCGGTCTGCTTTCGTCCGGGTAGTTGAGAAACCAGGTTTTGACTGCTTTTAAGCCGGCTTCGATGTCTATGTTAGTATAGAGGCTGTCGATGTCGATTGTGAAAAGAAACGATTGGGTTGTAATTTGAATCTGTCTGACTTTGTCGATAAAGTCGTACGTGTCTTTAATATAACTGGGGTGTCTATTGGATATGGGGTTTAGGTAATAATCTATGTATTCGGCCAATTTATACGTGTCACTGTTGCAGTCTGACACTATGGGTCGTCCAGGAGGGATTATATGGGGGATGCTCCAGGACGCCAGGTCCTTGTGGATTTTAGGTAGCAAGTAAAAGTGACGTGGCCATGATCCGATCGTGTCGAGGAGATATGTTTTTTGTTTTCTGCTGAGGAAATTTTTGTCGAATAGGTCGATTATAATCTGTTTAACCATAGGGATCGTGTGTGGAAAAATGGGCTCCTCTATGTTTTTGTAATGTTCGGTTTTAGATAATTGTCTCTGGGCCTCCCACTGGTACTGTGTCCTGTCCATTATCACTATCGAGCTGCCCTTGTCCGCGGGTTTGATCACTATATTCTTGTTCTTCAATAGTTTAAATAGGGCCTTGACTTCAGAACTACTGAGGTTAGGTCGCGTGTTATCGTGCCAATCGAGTGACCGTGTTACGTGGAGGTTAGCCCTGATAAATTTTCTGACTTGTGGTGGTACCTGGCTTAGTTTGGGTGTCCAGTTTGAGGCGTGTGTGAAGGGGCATTTCTGGGTCCCTGTTTTGTGTTCGAAGAAAGAGGCCAGTAGGACTCTCCTATGGAAAGTTTGGAGGTCGAATAGAGTTTGTGATTTTCTATCTTTGTCCAAGTTGAGTGAAGGGATGAATTTGAGGCCTCTGTTCAAGAGGGTCTCTTCGTCTTTGGACAATCTAAAGGATCGAGATAGATTGATGATGTTACGGGGCCCGTTCCCGAGATTTGGGCATTTCGGGCCTACTAGTTTAAAAATCCCAGCCAATGGTTTAGGATGGATTTCGCTGTCTCCGGGGTCCAGTGGACGTTATCTGAGGTCGTGTTAAATTGTATGTGTGGTAATGGCGGAATGTGGTTGTTTATTTTTCGAATACTTTTGTTTATGGCCTCCAAATTGATTCTTTCTACC